>VYZT01062737.1:0-75300 GCA_013400735.1 Pomatostomus ruficeps | reverse complement strand
AACAGGTGAGCCAGCATGCTCAGAGGTCAGGTGTGGTTGTTTTGGCTGTAGGCACAGCAGTGGAGCATCAATGTGCTAGGAACACAAAGAATGAAAGGAAAAATCCAGGATTTCTTTGGAGGAACCAAAGCTTTATCACCTCACCAGCCTGTGAACAGCCATGGCTGTTTTATTTCCCAACATGACACAATTTCTGCCCGTTGTCTACGGAGGTCTATGTGTGCTTTTTATGAATGGTAGAACATACTTAAAATTAATTTCGCACATTTTTGGACTAACAAGACATTTTGAAGGTATGTAATAAAACTGATGTGGGCTGGAGCTTTAGTTTATGGGGAAAAGAATTGCACTCTGGGATGAGAACGGGGAAAACCTATGGGTGTTAAGTTCTGAAGCCGCAAGCAAGGGCATTATTATTCATTGGGGGTCATTTTTTCAACACAGAAAGCCCTCGTTTTCTTTATGAACTGAAAACGAGGGTGCATGGAATTTTATTATTTTCTAAAAAAGGGCTTTTCAGAAGAGTGCAGCACCTCTGCACATCTGCAGTGAGAGTTTTCTGTTAGATCGTAAGGGCCTGATTCTGTCCCATCAAAAGGGGACACCACCATCATTTCCACCACATCTGGAATGAAATCAGTGGGACTGCTCATGGGGTGAGTTCCTCATGGCACAGAGGCAGACCTGGTCTCTGAGGTATGTGGCCACCAATAGCAGCAGCGATGGGACAGCTCCAGGAATAATAGCGGGAGCCATTTAAATAACTGGAAAATTGTCCTCCATTTTTACCATTTCTGTCCCTCAGATGTCTGCGTGTAATAATCACGTTCTAGTATTCTCGTTATTACTCATGAAAATAGTACAACGTTCTGGTCTACTGAGAATGCAAGTGGGGCAATTACTTAGGTAAAGAAATCTTGACATTTTTGCTGGGACAAACTGCCTTTAGATGGAACTGAAATGCAGGAAATTCTCACTTCTGAAAAACCCAAGAACCACCTCCCCAAAATTATACATATATATANGGTCAGGGGGCAAGAACTGTAATTATATTAATTTATACATATATATATATATATATATATATTTATTTTTTTTTTTCTTCAGCCTTGCTGTAATTGACACCAAATGTTCCTGGCAGCGACTGCCTTCCAATTGCTTTCTGCATTTTTACCATGCAAATTGAACACTACACCTCTCTCAAACTCTGTTTTAGTATGAGGCAAGCAGTTTTGAAAGCTTTTATTCTTAAAGGCTCTTGATGCATATCATTCTTACTTGCAGTCACTTTTTGAAGGCAATATATGGTTACAAAACAAAATACATTTTCAAAGATGACTGAAGAAAAAAAAAAACCAATCGTATTTTTAATAAATTATACATTACTAGAGCTCTTAACAATTCTTATTACAAGAAAGAGTAACCCACAATGGAAAACCTTATGAAAACATAATCCCACCTTAAAAATACAATTGCCCCTGGGAATTAAGATCTTGACCCCTGCAATGAAACCACAGGGAATGTACCTCAGTGAAAATTTAAGGACCTTGACATTTGTCCGGTGTATAACCACATAATCTCCCAGAAATACGGAGCAGGCATGCCAATGTCGGATCGCATATATCATGGTGGGGCACTTTACCCTGGTTAGTCCAGGCCTTGGAAAGAAATAAGTAAATCAGTTAAAGATGAAAAAAATCAGTTATGCCTCTTTTATTTTTCTTTTTTCTTCATTACAATTCTTTTTAAAGGTTAGGGTAGCAAAAAGGGAAAGAAGTATTTCTCAAAGCTGATTAGCACCTTAATTTAGTGTAAAAAAGCAAGCAATTCACACTGAGTGAAAAGTTGGTGCCTTATCTACTCTGTAAATCAGTGAAAGCTAAGTGTTGTCTACACTTATTGATCACTTACTGATGGCTGGCTTTGGATATTTTTGTTACTTTGCTTCTCTTCATGTGAGGAAAAATGATGCGATACTGATAAACTGAAAAAAAATCTGTCTCTCGTTTGCCATTGATTACTATGTGCTTAGCTGGAACTTAAGGATATGGTACCTGAGATTCCTGTGTCAGCTTCTTAGATTAACCTGTACCTGTCCATACCTTCATTCCAGGGAAGTCGTTGGGAGAAACTGGAAAGATTGAGGTCTTGAAACATTTTGGGTGCCTGTGTGAGGGGAAGGGGTGGGTTGGGCCTTGCCCTGGTGAGGCAGTGCCCTGCTCCATACACCCCTATCCCCAGAGCCTCCATCCCAGCCCACTGCCAACCCCTGGCACAGCAGAGCCAATGCTCCACACCCACCCCTGGAGCCCCTGACCCAGCTCCTGAGTGGCCAAATGACCACAAGTCCCACCTGGGGTAGGGCCCAGGAAGGCCAAGGGGTATTTAGGGCTGAACACGAGGCAAGAACATGTCTTGACCCTACCTCCTCTTGGAATTTCTATCAGCTGAACACTGCTGGAAACCAGGAGTTGGTAGCTATATATGTGCTTTTCTAGTTCTTTTCTGTCTTTCTCGCATCTCTTCTTCTTCTAATTTCTTTTTCTCAGAATTTTTAAATAACTTAAAATCAAATGGGCTTAGAGTTTGTTAAGTTGAATGGGCTAAATTAATACTTTCAGAAAGGTTTTATGTTGATTGAATGTTGTACTAAACCTTTTGCCAAAGCTCTGATTTTCTAAAGTTGCCAGTCAAGTCTTTTGTTTGTTTGTTTTGACCTCTTGGGAGTATCTTGTCGGTATTTCTCTTGTGCATCTAACTCAGAGTACATGAACAACTGTAAGCCCTTTAAAAAGCCTCATGGAGCGAGTTTTTGGGGGCATTACAGTCATCCTTAGCTGGATCTGAACTGCGGGACTGGGTACTTTTCACAGAATCATGGAATAGTTTGGGTTGGAAGGGACCTTGAAGTCCCATCTTCATGAAGACCATGTTCCAAGCCCCTGCCATGGCAGGGACACCTTCCACCAGGCCAGGTGGCTCAGAGCCCCATCCAGCCTGGTCTGGGACACTTCCAGGGATGGGGCTGCCACAGCTTCTCTGGGAAATCTGTGCCAGTGCCTCACCACTCTCACAATAAAGAATTTCTTTCTAATATCCAATCTAAACCTTCCCCTTTTCAGTTTAAAGCCATTGCCCCATGTCCTTTACTATGACATCTTCTTGTCCCCTGATGACCCCAGAGTGGAACAAAGCAATGCCAGTTTTCTTCATGCTTCTCCATGCAAGGCAGAACGCTCCTCAAAGCAGGAGACTGGGCTTGGAGCACATTGGGAATTTGTGAGATCAGGACCTTAAAAGCCTCAGGGTCAAGTTTTCCCTAGGAGGTAAGAATATATATCCTTTCTTATCATTTCTTGCTGTTCATCACCTGACAATGTTTTGCATTAGCAGATGTCCTCAACAACGTGGTTCTTTCAAGCATACAGAAGTACTGTGATTGACAGGAAACAGCTGGAAGACATTTGAAACAACAAGGAATTCTGTGATCTGGATTTTCTTAAATTTCCTTAGCCCACATGCAGAATCCCTTGCCAGTGAGAGCTCCTCTGCTAATTGCCAAGACTCCCTGTTACCAGGCTGAGGAACCGTTTTGGAGAACATGCCCAGCAGATGGGCACGAGGCACACCTAAAAAAAATCCACTCTTACCTGAAGGACCATTAGAGCCAAGTGTCCCCATTGTCCTTCCTGCCCACCTGCAGCACCAAGTACTGCTCAGTAGGTTAAAGCATCCGATCTTCCACTTCTGAACAAAATTCTCTTTCCTGCAAACACTCTGTGAGACAACTCTGGAGTTTTTCTCACTACTGGTTTGATTGAAACAGATACCTAACATCCTGCAGGAATTTTAGGGCTATGGGATTAGTGGTTAGGCCATGTGTTGGTTAATTTTCTGCTTGGCTGAGTCCATTATTGAACTAGATGCATCCCAGATTTGATTCAGGTCCTGTGATACTACAGGAAGTTGTTTTCCACAAGGAACTCTATAGTCTCTATAGTAATTGTGGATAGTGTGACCTAGTTATTGGATATTAATGCCACTGCTGAACAAGGCTGGCTTTTGTTTCTTGACTAATTCATAGCTAAACTAATTAGGAAGAGTTTCTCCTGTCACTATGCAGCTAAGGATGAGCAAAAATATAGGAAAAATGCTGAAATAAGTCCTCAACGGAGACTTTGAAGGTGCCATGTTCCTTGATCTGCATTTTTACTCCCACTGGCAAGGCATTCAAGCACAACCCAGTCTGCTGCTACCTCACGGAAAGTTCCTGGCAGTGGGTACGGCTGTTTGGGATACTTCTGCTGTTGTGGCATTGAATTCTAAAGTGACGCTGCAACAAGAAGAATGAATGGATTACTTGTATCAAATCAGATAGTCAAGTATATATTTTGCCTTTTTTTTTTTTAAACCTTGAAGCCTCAATTAGTTTTTCAACCAAATGCATTACAAATGTATGCTATTTGCTCGTATTACTTTAACTTCCTTTGGAAAAGGTTAATCCTTTGTTTTCCCAGCACCTCTGGGCACAAACCACAGGAGCCGTTTAAAAAGGCTTTCTGAACCAACAAACTAAGTTTTCTCCTTCTAAGTCAGTATCTCAGTTATGTCAAGTAAAGGCGAAACACCAAGCAGAAGCCTTGAGGTCCTCAGGCACTTGCTTAGATTTCAAAACTTGCATTTATAAATTTGATCTTCAGTTTTATGGTTTCTATAACGCAGGATCAAGCAAAATTTATGGCTACCTTTCCATTATGAATGTTAAGATATTCTTTCTACCCTACCCCAACCCAGTGCAGATACTTGCAACAAAATGTTTATCAGGAATTAGCAATGACACATCTGAAGTCTTAATACAAATATTGAGTTATGTACCTTTCCCATAGTTACTGACGTTTTAATTCCTTCAAGAAGTATCTCTAAATTCATCTCTCCGAAAAAATTACGCTTTTCCCCACCCCCCACACATAAAATTGTCTTTATCAGATTTCCTAAAAAACCAGAGGAGATGTGGAGATGCTCCATTTCTCTTATTTCCTGGACCTTTTTGGGTTTCATTCTTAACAGCTATTTTGAACACGGTGAGCTTCTCCAACACTTAAAGCTTCTCAACACCATCTCATCAACATTTTCCTATTTCTTTTTCCATGATAGCTATAAAAAACCAGAGTGAGTAAATAGCAGCAGTTTTATGGCTGCAATTACTACCTACCAGGCTGTTTATAATAATTTTGTTGCTTTTATTGCTCCCTTCTTGGGCTTATTGAAGCCACCTTTTCTCCTGCTGGAAGTTCACTTTCTGGCAGATGGCAGGAGCTTTCCTGGCACACATTCAGAAGGCCAGAACTCTCTGTTTGTTTCCCATTTCAAGGAACAAATAAATATTTTAGGGGTTTCTGTGAGTAAAGATTTGGAATTAATTTCTTAGACGTTTAGTTTTGGGGTGGTTTTTTTTTTTTTTTTTCCTGTGAAGGAAAGGTGTTCCTGGGTTTTGGTGGGTTTTAGGATTTTTTCGGGCAGGGAATAGATGCCTCATCCCTAAAAACATTCAAGGTGAGGTTGGAGAGGACTCTAAGCAGCCTGATCTAGGTGAACATGTCCCTGCTCATGGCAGAGGGGTGGACTAGACAGCCTTTAAAGGTCCTTTCCAACCCCAACCATTCTGTATTCCGTGATTCCTGTTTCTAACTAGTTCTGCTCCATTGTATTTCAGTTGATGTCAAGGCATCAACCTGGGTGCTTAAAATTCAGTAGGCATTTCAGTGTTTTGTTGGATTGGAACCCTCAGTTAACCACTAGAAATAAATTCTTCTGGCTTTGCTAGAAAAATTAGCAGAACACATAAACCCATGAATTTATTAGGATGAAAATTGTGTAAGTATGTTAACAAGCACGGTTTGGTTCTTTCCTTTCTGTTGGAATATTGTTACGGGCAGAAAAGAAGGAGAAATGGTCAAGTTTGCAATCTGGACAATAATGCATTTTAAATACAATAGCTGAACCCTCCAAACTCCAGGCTGATTTTATTAAAGGACTGTAGCAGGATGTAAAAATTAACACATTAAACTATTCTAGTTTCTGGTGGAAAAATTATATTTTGTGGCTATACAGCCAGAGTTTTATTCTGGTTTGCGTTATCCTATTTTACTGAAAGCAAGAGCATATCATTAGATCCAGGTAGCACTTTCTTAGTTAATCTGTAGGCAGAGCTCTGCCTTGTTAACTCCCCACCCATAAAAAATTCAGAGCAGCCTTTCAGAATTGTGTATTTTGTGGTAAGTACACACTGTTGTGTTCTCCCAGCTGCAGGGACATTCTCCTGAGCAGGCTACATATAAATAACCTCTTGTGCTGTTCAGACTTGCACAGACCAGTAAAAAGAGACCGAGAGAGTTCAAGAACGCAGAGATATTTCGGCATATTTATTCCCATTGTATATTATTTTTGTTAGGTTGGTTTTTTTGGGTTCTTTGAACTGTTACGGTGATCAAAGTCAATTCACCTACTAAATGCTTCGAGTACAAATTAAGTGTTGGCATGTCTTGTCAGGGGTTGGTATTTCCAAACATAAAACAGCAGTGGTCCTTCAAGGGCGACTTTCAGGGCCAATTACTGCAGGAACACCAGTTCCGTACTCAGAGCGTGGTGTTAGACAGATACAACAAGGACAGAATTACAGAGTGGGACTAAGGGAGCGGGAATTCTAGCAAGGAGAAAACCTGAGGTTCACATCCTAAACGCTGAAAGAGTTGATTATGCACAAACTGGATGGAAGAAACTGGAAGGAGGAGTCAGAAGGGCAAGTTAGGAAGCCAGAAGAAGAAATGTGTGGGTTGGAGTTTCCCATAGTCAGCCAAGTCCTTGCTGGTCCGTATGCCGGCAGAACAATTCCTCTCCATCCAACAGAAAGCCCAGGAATGATGCTGGACATCACCTACTGGAGTTTTTTTTTGCTGTTGTACAGGAAGCTGAGGTAAATTGATGTAGCTGCATACAAGACAGGCTGATCCAAAAGTCCTAAAAGAATGAATTTTCTCTGAAACTGGTGCCGTCCATCTAAAAATAGCCATTACAGCTCCCCTTGTTCATCATGTGTTTATGACAGTCTGTTTAAAAAGCTGCATCCATTTGCACCATGGTTTTGCAGGGTTGGGGTCACTGAGCATTTTCAAGAGAGGTTTTGGGAGCTGGACGGAGAGGGAAGCAGGAGAGATGGTTTTCCTGGTTGTTTGTTCTGCAAAATGAACTCAAAATGAGTGTTAACTTTCATGTTTCATGGCTTGTACAGTAGTAAGAGCAGCAAGGATGCAGTAAAAGGTGTCAGTTAATAACTGTGCAATCCTGACATTGGTTCTGACTGACAAATGACACTGCTAAGGTTAAATTAGATGTATGGAGGTGAAATTCACCCATCTCTGCTTTTTTACTTCTATTATAATAGCAAGGAGAAGGAATTATTTTCAGTTGTGCTTCATAGAACCATAAATCTGAAGCCTTCTTTTCAGAAAGGTCATTTTTCTTGAATGAAAAATTTCAGCTGTTTTCACTTTTCACCTTAAAAATCTGATCTGACTTGTCCCATGCTTCCTTTGGAATAGACGTAATATGCTATTTTTAGAGAGAAGTGAAAACTCACATCTCAAAGCATTTAAAAATATTTTAGGGATGGATGTGCACTTGGTGCAATCAGAATATTTATTAGACAGTGAGAATGACTTTATTCAGAATAACTTTATTCAGATGCAGTTTTCTTTAACTATGTTGGCTGTAAGGGAAAAAAATGTGCAAAATAATGAAGATCTATTCATGACTAATATTAAAAGTCAATTTTAATAGAAGCGTATCTGAATACATACTCAGTGGAGCCTTTTCAGCTAATAAGGTCACAGAAAACTTCAGGGAAATCCCCAAGCTGACTGTCTCTGACCTGCATGTGGGATCATCCAACGATGGTTCTTTGGGGAAATCTGGTTTTTGGGGCAAAAGAAATTGAAATCCTGCAAAGTGTGTGGATTGGCCACAAGCATTTCTTGAGCAGGACAGTGCAGGGATGTTGTCTATTTACAGATGTTACATGAAGGGAGCTGAGAATTCAGAGATACGTTTTAAGGTTCCAGGCAGGAGGAATGGGAATGTTTTGGGCTGGAAGATTTGGCTTGGGCTTGTAACTGGGAATTTGGCAACACTTTGTAACACCTATGTGAGCAAACCCCAATCTAGGTGATGGAGTGAATCAGTTCTCACATGAAGTAGGAACTCATTCGAGCTTCCAAAAAATGGGCCTTTTTTTAACCTTAATGCTTCATAAAACAGTTTTTTGTTTGTTTTTTTTTTTTTTTTTTTTTCTTTCTTCAGGGGTCTGTTATTTCTGTTTCTAAAAAAGAAGTATCAGAAATCTGAATGCTACTGTAGCATCAGAAAGGAAAAATTTTGGACCTACTTCTGAAGCACAGACACCCAGATAAAAGAGGCGGTGGAAAGCTTACAAGGGAGGTCACTCCTGAGATCCAGCCCAGTCCTTCATTCTCAGGGTGATTACGTACTTTGGACAAGGTTAACATAGACATCCCCTCACTTGAGTTGTTATTCAGGCTGCAACTCTGAGCGTTTGTGGTTTTTTCATCAGCAGATCTGTTCTTCTGGAAGTTTCCAACCCCATTAATTACAGCCAGACATGTTTTTTGCATAGCACTTGATATAATGAGATATAATCCCCATCTGGGCATTTGCAAAGAGTAATTGCACCATTTGCAAGATACTGCAAGATTTATAGTAGCATCTCCTAATATCTCGCAATACGAATAACTCTGTCTTACTGTGAGAGGTAAATTGGCACAATCTCACAATACAGCAAAGTTTTGCAAAATATCATGTGTTATCTCACATGAAAACTATGAAATTATTGCCTGTCACTTTTGTGTGTTTATTGCTGATTATTCTGCAAGGCTGTATTTCACATCTATTGCTTGTGAACACGAGCAAATCCAGAGTACAGTTAGAAATGAAATATTGTGTTTGCTGAGATATCAGCATAGAGACCTCAGCAATTTTTTAAATGGGGAAATTGAATTATAGGTGCCAAGGGCTGAGAAGCCAGAAGTAAATGTAGTAATATGACCTATATCTTAAGAGGGAAAATGGTCTCGCTGATGATAATGGTCCCTCAGAATTTGAAAATTATGCACATTTCTGCAAATATGAGAAGAGTTTTCCTGTCCATTCTCATTTATGTCTTTGCCAGATGCTGAGGCTTCAGGTAGCTTGCAGGAATCCAGTATGTCCAGAAACATCTTTCAGTTGGCTACGGCAGACTGCTACCATTGTGTCCAGTGAGAGAACCATGTCCATTGACCCTTGAGTCCTGCGAGGTACCTGGTGAGCCCAGAAAACTGATGCAACTTCGTCTGGCTACAGCAGCAACAGCACTGGGGACAGCCAGCAGTCTGCAGCCAGGTTAAACTGTGTTATATATGTCATATATATATATATGTATATGCTCTGGTTTACAGGGACAAGAGAACCTGTCTGGTTATTCGTAATATTCCACAGCCAGGAAATTCACATCTAGCCCATGCAGAAGAGGGCTATGTGATTTTATCTTCAATTAGCCTTGATGTCTGTTGTTTTTTACTCCATTTTCACGTTCAGTATTTGGGCACCAGTCCCATGTCTTTATTTAAGGCTGCATTTGTCCCATTTTCTTCAGAAAAATTCAGTGCAAGAAGGAAAGGTTGGTCTCATTGCATATTTCAGAAAATTCAGTGCAAGAAGGAAGCTTGGTCTCATTGAAGGTCTCATCCCCTCCCAGGTGTGGACCACAGTTCTTCCAGCACCTTTTGCATCAAGGATGCAGCCTGCACACTTCAGCCGTGGCTTTAGGGGATCTGCTGCCCTTTTCCCACCACTGCCCCTCTACTTGAGAAGGATTTTGAAGCTTTCACAGCTTGGTTCATTGGGAAAAGAAGTCATCTGGTAGGATGAGAAAGCTCATGGACTCAGTGATATGACTCTAAATAACCACACTTAAAATGAAATCAAAGCCCATATCTTGGGACAAGTATGCCAGCTTCCAGGAGAAGATGGAATTTTTTTTGATGGCAGACTTATCACTGGTTTCCTAAAAGAACCAAGATAAACAGAATAACCCCTTTCATGTGGCTGCTGTGATTAAAGCAAGGTCCTCAGGCTGGCAGCCTATCACGGGTGGGTTCAAAGTGGAAATGGAAGCTGGCTTTTTTCTTTCCTTCAGAGGATCCCGCTGCTGTTTGTACATAGTCCATCTTGGTGCCTGGCACAGGGGGGAACACATGCCGTCTGTGGGGCTGGAAATCTCATGGCAGCAATCAGGAGCGCTCTGGCCCTTATGGCAGGCATCAAATGGGCTACTGCCAGGCCTTTGAACTAGAAAAATAAATAGAGAATAGAACGGCATTGTTTTGGCGAGGCCGGGTCGTCTGTCTTGGAGCATGCTCTGGTGAGAGTGTTTAACTTGGATTTTGTCCATCACATGTGGTAGCTGCAAGAGTGGAGGAGCAGAACAATGTTAGATGCTACATTTAATGGTGTGCTGGCTTCGAGGTCCTCAGGAAACTCTTACTCCCATTTTCTCTCCGAGGACTCGGAGCGCTTCCCTCTCTGCTGAGCTTCTGTGTGAGTGGATGGGTAGCGAAGCAACATTGCAGCTTTTATGTATGGCTGTCTTATTTCTTCAGTAAAAGTTTGTATTTTCTTTTTTATTTTTGTGGATCAGCTATTTCATATATAGAAAGGAGAAGAGTGCTTAAGAAAGGATGGATTCCCTGGTACAACCCATTTGTTTTATGTCACTTTGGGAATGTAAAGCAGCCATGAACTCAGTTCCTGACTATTCCAAGTTATCAGAATGGCACAAATCACTGGAAAGGCTGCTTTGTATTCCAAATCTTTTGAAAGTAATTCAAAGTAACTATGTTCAAATTCAAGGTACATTTCCTGCATTTTTTTAAATGATCAGGCTGTGTTCTGAAATGGAAAGACTGGAGTGAAAATTGAGTTCTCAAGCAAACACTTGGCCAAATTAAAACTATTTTATTTAGCTTTAAAGCAGTGAAATTTCACTTATCATGAGAATTCCTTTGTTGAGAACCTGCTGGCTCTGCTGCTGCCCAGAAGCAGTGTGGGAAACAAACACACCGTGTAGAACATGAATATGAGACAAAGCTCTTCTCTGTGTCCAGGCTGCAGTGGTGGCTGAGCCAGTGGCCAGCCATGGAATGACAGCTGAGGCAGGGGCTGCTGCTGCCAGGGTCTTCCCCAGCTTCCTCCCAAGGTAGGACACAGCAGCGTGCACATGCACATCCTTTCAGAACATTAATTATAAAACAAAAAGGAGGATGCTGCTTTGTTGAAACAAATTAGGATGGAGAGGGATAGCTCATGTTGCTACTTGCTTGGCATAGTGTCTGACTCCTCTGAGCAATAAGTGATCCATATTGTGGTAAAAAACCATTTAATTAACTTAGCAAAATGGAGGTCAGTGCCAGAGATTGTGCTGTTTAGTTATTCATATCAGAGAGCTTTAGGCAGAAGTTGTAACTCTGTCTTTACTCAGCTCCATGGCTTTAGAAAGAGCTTCTGACGGCGCTGATGCTATTTCCCATTTGCACTAACAGTGTACTAGGCTGGGATTTTGCATTTAGCATTTAAAAAAAAGCATGTTGATCACATCTTGTTAAAGTTATATTTACATAAATGCTCATTGGAATGGAAGAAGTAACTCACCCTTGTTTATGGTCCAGCTGCTTATTATACAGCTGTGCTCTGTTTCTCTGCTATGGTTTACGTCTAAGGTACAATGGCAAGGGAAGTACATGGGAAAATACATTTAGAAAGCTGTGTTTTTGTGATTTTTCTCCTAACTGCAACCAGGAAATGCTAAAAATATCACGTGTATGAGGTGGTGTTGGAAAGCCTGACTCCGAGAAGGAATCACTGCAGATGTATGTGGCTGAATAGAGTAACTTTTGGGATTTTATCTTCAATTACTCACCCTTTACAGACAAATCAAAATTGCATGCATGTACTGAAACTACACCAAGACTGTGGGCTGGGAGGTAGAGTGCTCCTCCTCTGAATTTCTGTTGCTTTTTTCTTTTTTCCTTTGTATGTAATAGTTATAAAAGCCTGTTTGAGTACACGAGGTGAATGAGCAGAATGCTTGACATGAGCCTTCAGGCTCATAAACAGATCTTGAATGACAAAACTCTAAATCCTTCCTTAAGGAGGTAGATTTATGTGGCTGGTATGATGCACAGCTCTGTTGCTGGTACTTTTCTATGATATTTAAATGATAAAAAACAGTCTGCTGGTATCAGGCTGGGGCCTTGCTGCTGAAATACTCTGGCATGCTTCCTTCTTTTTCTTCTTGAACTCCCTCAAATAAGTTGTTTTCTTCTAAAATCCAGAACATGATTTCTGAGCTGAAATTTTTTTACCTCCTTCTAGAGTTTAGAGTGTGCAGATGCAATGCCCATCTCCATTGCTTTGACTTGCACACTAACTTTTTTTAAAAAACACTTTACCCTCAAAACCTGGTGTTTCTTGGTGGCCTTTGTACCCAAAGTGTCTTTTAGGTATTTGAGTGGTTTCTTTTGGCTTGTAGCTGTTTCAGTAAACAATATTTTTTTAACCACCTATGTATTAGTTTTTCTGGTGACTTCACAGCATCAGCTAGTCCAGAGATTTCCTCAGACCTCTGGGTTTCCGAGGAACCACTTGGATGGTTGATATTACTCAGCTGCACAGAAGGGGTGATTCTAGAGAAATCCCTTTGCCTAGCTGGAGGAAATTAGTGGCACATGATTTACCTTTGCTCACAGGGTACAATGTCCCTGTGTAGCCACTTTGGTAAATAAAAATAAACTGCATAAGTTTAAAAATCTGTATTCTGTGTAAGAATGGTTGAGGTGCTGTGATTTTATTTTAAACTATAGGCTGCTGTGTGATGTCATAAGATGATCAGAGTTACTTAATATTTTATATTTAATTCCCCTCAATGCAAAGGATTGGAGTGAAGACAGAGTCTGGACTGGAATGATAGTATCCACCCCTTTGTCACTTCAGGTAAAAAGCATTTTTAGAACAAATTTGAAGAGATAATGTAATTTAAATCTTCAAGAACTCACCTATTTTTTAATGAAATCTCAAATATAGACATCAACGTTTGCTACAAGTCACAAGTCCACCCCCCACAGACTCTGCCTCTATTTTCCTAGGAACACATGGAGTATAAATAACCCAAAATATACTTCTTGGAACTCATAGGAGCCTTGGTAGTTCAAAGAACACTACAGAGCCAACACACACACTTTGTTGTTTCATGTTTTTCAGTCTTAGGCAATGAAAATTAATAACTGAGAATAAATTAAGATACTAATAAATCTTCAAAGCATCTTCACTCTTCTGATTTTAATTATGTAATTGATAATTGTGCAGATCAAAGATTGCCCTGGTACTGATTGAGTTTCTACAAATTAGTGCTAGAATGAGATATGCATTTGTGTATAGAAGAACTAAAGATATGTTTAAAAAATGGATGCAAAAAGGATTTACATTACTTTTTTAATCTATATCCTAAATCATGTTATTAACAGTGGAGTGTAAATATTTATAATTAAGCATAGTTTACTCTGCCAGCTACCTGCTGATGTTTTAATTCTTGAAGAGAGTGATTTGTCATTTCCTAATACTCTGTAATTAGACACTTGGAGTGAGGAATTATATTTCATTACCTCAGTCTGGGATTAAGAAAAGTTGTTTGCATAAGATACATCTGTGAAATTTTACCAGGTTATTAAAACTTCGAGTTAGCTCAAAATGCAGGAGATACAGGTAGTGAGGTTGAAAGAATTGCTTGCTCGTGTTAGGAAGATCACGAAAAATGAAAAATCTTTAAGTCCTTCAAAAATCTTGAAGTTTGGCTTCAGATTTTCAGATGCAGAGACTGAGAGGGTTGTGTCACACACAAACCTTTCAGGCAGCCCATGCAAGCCACAAACCGTGTTGCAGTTTGAACATTTTCATTAATGTGCTGTAAAAGACTACGCTCAGACATGCCAGGTAAGTCCTGTATCTTAGGTCTTACTTGCCTCACTTGGTTTTCATTGTTGTTTAAGGAATTTAACAGTTCTAGGTGTCCCTCTCCCCAAATTATTTAACTTAGTAATTAAGATTCATAGCTCTCACTGGTTTTGGGGTGCTTTGAGATTGATGTGGGGGTCTGGGAGATCCAGTGTGCCCCTCAGAGGGTAATATCTTGGAGCCCAAAAAAAAAAATCGTTTGGAAACTGGGAGCAGAAATTATGTAACACTGAGCATACAAAACCCCTGAAGATCAGTTTACTTAGGATCGTTAATGGCGTATCTAAAGGGAGGGGAAAGAAAATTTAAGAGATAGGAAGGAGAATGATGTGAGTTGCTAGAGCACAAACCAGACTTGGAACATGAAAGAGAGAAGCACTGTGCCAAAGCAATTAGATGATATAAGCATAAGGCAGGAAAGTCAGCCAGCACTTATCTTCATTTATAAATAACGCTTCTGGACACTTCTTCCCATCCCTTGTAGAGATGAATATTCTGCTGTAAGCCAGATCTGCTCCAAACATCGGAGTCTCACTTAGCCTGGATTAACCTGGTGCTTCCCAGCAGGACGTGACGAGGTCAGAGCAGCACAGCGTGTCTCCCTGTTTGGGATACATCAGGTGTCTGTGCTCTGGGGTTACACTTTTTGATAAAGTCTGAGCAGGGAACAATAGGAAGACATGAATCCTGGTTAGTCCCCTCTCATGAAGCAAACTAATCCTGCTGAAGTGAACAGAAAATCTGTTTTTACTCAACTGTAGCAGAAGAGACCCTCCAAACATGAAACAGGAATTTGAACAAATACCCCTCCTCAGCTCTGAAATTTTCAAAGCTAATGTGGGGTCTGGATGCCTCAAAGCCCATTAATGGGAAGGGGTTATCTGTGGTCCTTATGAGGCTTTGGAAATGTCTCCTGCAGTGTTTAACTTGACAGAAATCACTTGCATTTGATGCAACATTTCAGCATGGCTCAATACTTTACTTTGCAGACAAAGTAGCTATTTTTTTCCTAAAGAATTAATACCACAGACATGATTCTTTATTTTTCAGACAAAATAGGAGGGTTTTTCTTCCCAAAGGATTAATACCACAGACATGATCTGGTTCAGAGATTCCCACATTGTGTTGAGATGACTGCTTGCTGGGGACTTAGCCTGCTAACCTATGGAGAAATTGTCTGGAGCGGCAGGATTTTCTAGAATTCCCTTCTGATTGCAGTGACACAGGCTGTTGAAGTGACTCTACCTGTTCTTTATCAGCTACCCCAGATGACATTTTCCCTTTGCATTTACCTCTGATTGACACTTCCATGGCAGACATAAGTAATCTTCTGCTTGGGAAAGTAGCACAGAGTATTATTTAATGTTACTCATTTAATATACCTTTATACTACTTTAAAACTGACAATAAGGAGGAATCCCATGATCTAGAATTTTTTTTTCCCTATGGAAGTATGAGGCCTACTCAGTTATTTCATAAAGAAATTAATAGCTAAATCAGAAAAAATAGAGTCTTTCAATTTGACATCCATTTTGTAGGCACAAAAATGTGCAAGTAATATTATTTTATTTGACCAGTAATAATATTGCTAGTTTCCCTCAGAGCTATAAAGAGACATTCAGAAAGCGATGTTCTTTAAGTTTTCCGCTGTCACCAAATCAGATATATGTGCTTAATGTTCCTGATTATGTTAGGAAACACACGTCTGTGTCTGGGCCTTTTGATTTTTGGTTTATTATTTTTTCCAATCTAGGAAGATTTCCTTATTCAGAATATACTCAAAATACTGTAGCAGGGCAAAGTGTTATAACGAAATAAGAAATTCACAGAATTTCATTGCTCTTTGTTGCTTGTTTTTGATTTTCAAACTTGCTCCAAATGCTGCAAAGTGCTCAAGACTCAAATAAGGCATTTTTCCCAACGAACTGAATTTCACAGAAAGTGCCAGCTCATAAGATGACTGGTAACAGATTCCTGCCTACCTGCTTGTTTACTGGCAGGCATGGTTTTAAACCACTAAAGAAATTATCCCAATAATTAATTCTGCTAGTTAGAGAAGAATTTTTGTCTCAGTTAAGGAGGAAGATGAGAAAGAGATAGAATCTTAATATTAGGCTACTTTTTAAATAAATGCAAGACTTTTTTTTGGTATTCAGCCCTTGGTCTGTTTAATTCCATCTGATTTTAGCCAGATCATTCACTGGGTTGTAACAGCTTGAAGCCCATGAATTAGAAAGGTGCAGGACTTTCTAAAAGGCCTTGAAATACAAGTTGTCTGAACTACCATAAGAAGGGGCTTGGAGTGGCTTGTCTTCAATGCAGGTGTCTGATTTGAGGTGGGAAGAAGGAGCAATAAAGTCTGTGCAAACATGGTTTGGTATTATATAGAAATGCAGCCATGAGTCCCCAGATGATTTATTGTCATGGGATTGCCAAAGTGTGTTACCCTGCAGATGCATGAAAGGAGTTGGAATAATCCCTGAGCAATATATGACAAAATAGCAGCTCCTTGCAACAGTCCTGCTCGGCCTTTAGTTCCTTCATTCAATAATTAAGGACTATCCTGAGAACCTGACAGAATTTTAATTTAAACTAATACTGATCTTTAAACCACGATGAACTCTGCTCATAACCAAATAATTAGAAGATCAAGCTGAGAATCTCAGCAGCATTTCATTAAGACTGGCCTAAAGCAAAGAGCTGGGTTCTTAGAATGGCTATGATAAAACCGTATTATATGCCTAAATACTTGGCTTGATTTCAGGAGTGGAAAGAACCCAATAGTGTTTCATGATAATACCATTTTCTTAGAATGCAACTTTTTTAGGCAGATTCTAGTAAAAGTCTTAGTTGCAAATATTATCCTTTTTATTTTCTGGAGAGGACAACCCAGAAGCTGTTGCTGTTTCACTTTGACTTGTAGATGTTACCTTAATTTTACGTATTATTTAAAAGGAAGGGTAATTTCTGATGGTAAAGAAGTTGGATTTATCCTGTATCTCTTTTTAAAGGAAACATACAACGGGAATTGTGTACCTCAGGCTTTTTTTCCTTCCTTTTCTTCTCTGCCAATGTTCCTTTTGATTGCTTGGATGCCATATGGTATTACAGCCCTTTTATCTTTCATATGACTATCACCTGCAGGCAGTTGCATCTGAGCTCCTGATCCCTGACCACAGCTTCTCCTAAACCTCTGTGACGCATCAAAAAGATTTAACAAAAAGCCAGAGAAATGAGTGATTTTTGTGGTTGTTGTTAAAGGATCTCGGTTGACTGTCCAGGTTATCACCACACTCATAAATGAAAAATGTATTTATTGAGTTTTGTCTAGCCTCTTGGGCTGGTGCTCCTTTTACAGTAATAAATGTCCTCTGGATCAGACCACCATGGTAGGCTTTCAGTTGGAGATCATTGATTCCAGCAACTCTCTCAGGTTCGATAATCTCAGTTTAGCTGCAGTCATTTTCTTGGTTTTGTTATATCCAAGAGCACATACTGTACCGTGGTGCTTTGCAAGCTGAACTTGATGTGAACTCAGGGGTGATCTCCTGCTTCTTCCATGTGGAATCCTATTTGAAAGAGTGAAATTCGAGTAAATGTGAGTTATTAGCTATGTTGGGGCTTCCAAAACTAATTAACGTTCAGTAATTCTCCTGCGTTCTGCAGTCATTAATGAAAGAGGGTGCAAGGGCAATCAATGGAACAACTTGTTATGACTCTGTAACATTGACCATTTTTGACTGACCACCTGACAGCTTTGTGCCACTGAGTGAGTTTGGGTTGAAGTGGTATCTTAACAATGTTGTTTTGCTAAGAATATCTAAGGACAGTGTAACAAGCACAGTGTTTAATTGTCTCGTGCCAGCTGGATGCAGCTCCGAGCTCAGAGCTCTTGCTCTCAGCTGAGCTTCAGGGGCAGTTCAGCAGTGGCTCCATGTGACCAGAATTGTCTCTCACCTCCCTGGGGCAGTTCCCTGACTTCCTTGGTCTGCTGGCTGAGCGCTCAGAGGGTCAAAGCCCATGCAACTGCAAGTTTTGTAAATCCAAGATATGGACCAGGATATATGGGTCCATCTTTTTTTCCAGGAGAGAGGTTCTGAAATGTTATGACTAGCAAATATCGGCAATTTGGGATGACTGATGAAAGAATTAGTTAGACCTGCCTATCCTGCTCATGAGTTATACGTGTTTGAGCTGCTTGTCTAATTCCAGTCATAAGGTACTGTGTGTAACTTCATCCAGTTTATTTTGCCTCCAAATATTTGTCCTAAAACGCACTACAAACAGCAACAATTTTGGAATCTGCATGTCTGGCAGCTTGGACCAGTGTGATGGGATCAGAAATGAGTTGTTGTTAGTTGGAGCCCCACTCGAGTGCTTGATCCTACTATTGCTGGTTTGTGTCCTCACCACCCAAGGCTACTTCGAGAATTATCATTTGAAGTGATAAATTTAAGTGCAACCCCAGAGATGGCTGCACAAAAGGGAAAGTTTATGTTAATGAAAAATACGCTTCTAAAATACTTTCCCATTGTATTTAATGTTGGATTGTTCAGCAGTGGAGGAAAAATGAAAGTAGATATATTATTCTTACCCTAATCCTTCCATATATTGCAAGGAATCTGTTGCTTTTTCCACTTGTTCTTGGACTGTATTTTTAAAACTATCATAGCAAGGTACCACAATAAAACACTCTCCAGCTGACAACAATCTCTTTCTCCGTATTATTGGAGATTTTCTCTGATGTGTTGAACTTTGACAAGACTAAAGCTGAATAATGCTGATGACATTTCATTCTTCATCCACTAAAAGAAAGAGAAAGGAGGCCAAGTAATTATTTTATCTGGTGTATTGGAACAATACATATTTTTATATGAGAGGCTCTCTCGTGTGACTTTCTGCTTTGTATTATCAGAAGCATTGAATCATTTCCCTGGCTTTTCCTTTGCAAAGCATTCTTATTTTCTTGTTTAGATCATTCTCAGGACAGTCTCTCAGACTGGAGATTTGTCTTGGTTGGTATTAGTCCAGTTTTAATGCTCTGTGTCAAGGCAAGTGTCCCGGCTTGTGTGACACAAACCCCTGAGCATGTCCTTGGCAAAGCAGGTATCTCAAGAAACCCAAACCCTTTCACGTTGCAAAGCTCTGTTTAGTTAGTGACAGTCCTCTCTGTGTTTCCTCTTCTGAACCTTCCGCAGACACCAAACATAAATAAAGCTCTTAGCTGAAGTTTATAATGTGGCGGTGGCCAAAGATAAGAGAGGCAGCTTTGAGCCCATCCCGCGTGTGCCTGGTTATCTGAATCCAATGTGGAATGCATGCTGAAACGGAGGAGACTTCACAAAACTTACATTACTTGTTCCACAAAAGGGTGGGAAACAATCCCTGCGTTATTTCTTCGTCTGATTTAACGGGGTAGTATCATGATTATTTCTTTGATATTTCTAATACTGTACTTTTCCCTGAGAAGTGCATGCCTGGACATTTCCAGTGGTGTTTTCTGTTTCAAATCACACCTACTCCAGTGGATGAAAACCTGCTCCCTATTGCAGTTCCTATCATAATTTCAAGTAGTTTGATTTCAGATATTATGGGGAAAAACATTTTTCCAACCTAAAATTTGATTTTGGAAAATGGCTGAAGTCTTCATCGTAATGTGAGGAATAAACAGTCTTCACATACTTCAGACCACAGTAATTCTTCCAGAAAACAAAAGTAAATGCACAAGACATATTATACTTTAATTGTCTACAATCATTAAAAAAATAAACTTAAAACTGCGCTGCACCTTTTGTAGCAGGCTCACAGGACTAAAGCTAATGCTGGAGAGCATTCACATAGACAGGACAGTGTTAATGTGTCTGTGTAGGCAATACTGTACATCTATCTGTCTGGATATATGATCATGAGCTGGAGATTGTTTATTGTCAAAGGCTGAGTGGCTAATAAATGCTGGCAATGGCTTGGATTCACTGGAATGCTGCACAGCTGCAGCATTAGTCAGACTTTCCCTTTTCTGAATTCTGTAATCCCTTCAATATTGCATTAAATATGTTTTCAATATTTATCTGGATAAAAATGTGCTGAATATTGCAACTGTTTAATTCTGATGTTTGTCACGTAGGAAATCTGTGTAAGGCAGAAGGTAACAACATTTTTATTTCTAAAACCTAACCCAGCTGCTCCCTGTGTCATTTTCTCGCTCAGAGCCTTGTGCTTGGGCTATTTACAGAGCCTGGTAAACCTTTGCAATCCCTTGGAGGTGGAGGCATGTCAGAATTCCCGAAGCCAAATTCAGGCCTTACTACTTGGCTGAACTTACTGAACTGACCCATCACCCTACAAAATAATCAAGAGTTTCTATAGATTTTAGTGTCAGTAGAATTTAGCAGATGGATTTTAGATTTATTGTACTTTATAGACCAAATACTTGATGAGCCAGGAGTCGGAATGGTTTATTAATATGTCACTATTATTTTATTAGTTTTCCTAAATGATTAACCAGCCTATTGTTAGCTGATCTATTGTCTTTCTCCCAACGTGTTTTTGAAACCGTTTTTATCTACGAACCGGGTTATTTGGATAACAGTGATTGCTATTAATGATGTGGGAGCAGGGAAATATGCTCCCCTTATGTTGTGGGTTCAGAATCAAGGCGGGGAATCCAAACCCATGCAGTTCAAGTTAACCACATGGCCTAACGCAGTCCTGGCGGTGCTGAAGCTCACTGTGTCCATGTGTTTCCACCAGCAATTACTTTCCCAGCTGCCGTTGGAAAAAAGAAGGGAAGTTCACCAAGTGGAATGGTTTGTAGGCACCAAAGATAACCCACCGCTGTTTGGGGTGATTGCTTTAGACATTAGTCCGACCTGGAAGCAAGTGGGCTGAAGGTATTAGGAGTAGAGAAGATCATTAAAAGATCATATTCATATTCAAAGTGGTTTTTGTACTTTTTTCGCCCAGCTGTATTAGCAATAGCTTGGTCAGGCTTAGGCAGAAAGCTGATGGAATCCATTAGCTGTAGGTCACTGCCTCGGGCAGATTAACAGCGGCAGAAATGTGCATTAAGTGCGGGGAGAATCCCTGGTGCCTGCCTGACTCCTCCCGGCCCTCGCCTGGCACTCAAACCCAGTGTCAGTCACTTCTTGGCAGCCACAGTGGCACCACGGACTGAGTGGGTCGTGGAGACTCAGCCATCCATTCAGCCCAAAGTGCTCCCTTAAGGAAAAGGTGGGAGTTTGTCGGGGAAGCCTGAAAGAAAGTTGCTCCTGTTCTGTGGAAATGTAGAAAGCTTCAGGAAAAAAGAACTGCTAACACCATTTGGGGCGTAGAAAAGCCCATATTTGACTGAATTATTGCAAACAGGCATGGAAAACGAGAGTTCTAGCATGTTGAAATTCCTATATGACAATCTGCAACTTAGACTTGCATTGCTTTGTTACATTATCTCTTGATGATAAAGTTTTTTCATCTAGTCTCTTGACAGTGACTCACTGGCGAAACATTTTATGTGAATCAAATAACCAGGAAAATTGAACACTTGTTTCTTTGTTCAAGAAGAAACCCACAAAAAAGATGACAAGGACATAAATGTTGTTATCTGTGTTTGAATTTTGGCTTTCCAGTGTTTTCAAGTACAAAAGAGCAGTTTCTCATTGCATGCCACTTTACAAAATATTGATATACAGTGTATCTTACAGTCTTCAATCAGTGTGTCAATATCTGGTCTTTTTAGACAAACTAGGGATTTTTTTCATTTAGTAATACCTCAAAAAGCAGTGAAACCCATCCCATTGCAGGCACTGTATATTCCTTCAAAGGGAAACAATGGCAGCTCTAGAAGATGTGCTCTTGATAGTACAAATGTATGGATATTTTATTATATTGCACGGTTGAAAATCACAGCACGGTCAATCTAACACTTTTCTTATTTGGCAGAATAAATCATTTATCAGTGGAGTTTTTTATTTTTGGTTGTGTGGTTTGATTGATTGTTTTTTCCTTTCAAGATTGGTGTAAAGAAGAACAAGAAGAAATCCAGGGAATGGAGACTGTTAAGTGAATGTCAGGTAAGCATGGCTACATGTGTTGTTAACTTACCCTCACCACAGTGTGAGATGTGTCTGATCACCTGGAAATCTGCGCGATTTCATGAATAATTCTAATAATTATAAAAGGAAGATGCATAGAATCGGAGTAATGTGCATATTTCCCCCCACCCTTATCCTGTCCCTGCGCTGTCGTCACAGTTACGGCTTAGTGAGCACTCCTACATCACTGTCCCCTCCAGTAACGTCACAGGCCCCAGTCCACACGGGCTGTTTTGCTGCCATGTCACATTTGCTTAATTGGCTTTCGGCTGTCGCACCACAGCTGCTTTTGATATTGCCCAACCAACATTTTTCTCACTCAGCAAACATGTTTCACATTATGTTTGCTCCAGATCAACAGGCACTCGTTTTTCTATCAGATGGAACGTGCAGCCCCTAGTCTCCAGTGCTGTAGGCTCCTTTCTCTCAGCTCTTGCTTTCTGCCTGCAGAATATTTTTCCAATCAAATGTTGCTTCCGGCCTTTATTCAGAAGCTGAGTGCAAATCACTGAGAGATATGTGAAATGAAATTTAGGTTATTACTGAGCATTGTAGCTTTCCTTAAGGCATCTCTTCCCTTCCCCATATGATTTTACGTGTTAATGTTAATCATTATCATTTGTTTACGGTCAAGGAGACATTGACCTCCACGGGGATTTACAGGCCTTGCCTCAAACAGCCTGTTTCATTTGGCAGGATTTGCTGTTTTTCTATCTATGCTGCTATTTTGTGGCTCTGTCAGCACAGAGCAGGGGCTGGGAGGGGGCTCCTTCTATCCCAGGATGGTCCATGGACCTGGGAAGGAGCACTCTGCACTCTCTGCCTTCCCTGGGTGGCCACGAGGGTGCCCCTTGGCAGCTCTGCTCAGGCAGATATGGCTTAGCTGTGACCTCAGCTGAGGAGCCCACCAATTATTTAGTTATGGAAAAATGTTGTACAAGAGTAACGTGGAGGAATTGTGTGACACAGAAACGCTGTTATTCGGAGATAGGTATCTGCAATGTTTTTGTTTGGTTTGAGGCCACTCTCACAGACACACAAAGCAGCTGGGCTGCACCTGGTTTGCATCTGAAAAACCCTCCGCTCATGAATAACTACACGGCTAAAAATAACATTGCAGGTCTAATCTACTTACACTCATAAAACCTCAGCTTTGCTATAGGTGCCCTGGAATAAGGGATGGAGTGATTTTGTCAAGTTTTAATGCAGAATGATTTTATATTTACTTTATTATAAGTAGAGTACAGGGCCAAGAATGTATATAGCCAGACATTGTTTGAGGGGTTTGAAAACACAATTTTGTGTTTATTTTTCTGTCTGGAAGGTGGTTGATAATCCTGACAACCACCAAACAGTCTGGCTGTTGGGTTTGCAACAGGAGCTGTTCTTATTGCCAATCTGGATCTTCATTAGCTGGAGTCAAGTTACAATTAAGAACAATCAGAAGATGTCTAATAGCAAAGAGAAAGTTCCATGAAAATTAAACCATTAGGGTTAGCGACCTCATCACAGAGCTGTTTTTGTGGTGTCTTACTTTTGGGGTTGGGTGTCCTCTGCTCTTCCTGAAAGACAGAAGCAACAAGTATATGGTCACTGGACTCAATAATTTAGTTCTTCAGCTATTCTATTTTCTGTGACTCAAGTCAGAAATTAAATACCTTTTTATCAGAGTCCACCTGCTTTATTTATAATACTGATAGCAATTTTGCTCTTTCTGGGTTTTTTTTGCAAACGTCTTCAAAAACATCTTTTCCATCCTGGGTATGAGAAGGAAATTGTGGACTTAATCAGAGCTCTTTAATAGGAAAACAACGTTTTACTTGGGAGAATAACATCGTGTGGCAGGGCTATGGCAACAGTAACACCTCTACTGCCAGAAAACACTTAACCTGGGTGGCTCAGATGGCCCCAAATATTTAAGAGCATTTTTCTTATACTGTAAATTCCCTGGGGTACATTATTTTCTACCGAGAGCTAATAACTACTATGGCACTCCTCAGGCAGGCCTGCTAGGCCGAGGGCCTGAAGGAGAGCCACACAAAGAACACACAGACGCAGCAGGAGAGAGAGCAGGAAGAGAGAGGGCAGAGCCCTCTGACTTTTATTTATATGTTTTTACACATCACTGTGGATTGGAGGTAGAAATCACTACTTCTTATAATCTACTTGGTTAAAGTATTTGTCAATCATATTTCTTCACTCAGTATACTGGAATTCGTAAACACAGATACAATTTAGGAAAACATAGATAACAGAGAGAAAACAAGTTATGGCTATGAGAGAGAAAGTCTAACAAGAAGACACTGAACACTGCAAAGTCAGGGCAACATACTACCCTGTCTGCAAAGCGACTGGTCTTAAGTTTATTAGCTTGCAAGACAGAAAAATAACAGACACATATCACTGACATTTAACAAA
Source organism: Pomatostomus ruficeps (assembly GCA_013400735.1). NCBI lineage: Eukaryota > Metazoa > Chordata > Aves > Passeriformes > Timaliidae > Pomatostomus > Pomatostomus ruficeps. The sequence goes on along the minus strand of VYZT01062737.1, from coordinate 50,674 downwards.
GATATCTTTCATGGGTTTCTGTATTTTTTCATATGCACCACACGTTTCTCTTTAGTTAGAAAAACACATTTTGAACCACATTCTGAGTAACTTCTTACAAAGCAAAGCACGTTTTCCAAAAAGTCCTTAATGCTTCACCAAATGCCGAGTCCCTTTTCGGAAAGCTTTGATGGTTTTTGCAAAAGGAATAACATGTCCGTTTCCCCTGGGAAAGCTGTTTCACCCTTGCCACAGCAGCCATACCCTTTTCCTTGGCATCATGGGAGGACATCACTCTGTTCCTGCACTGAACTGGAAATGGTTGAACAAACGACTTTCATCTGAGAGTGACTCCTCCAGACAACATAAACGCCCATCCACACTTCTTTAAATTCATCCTTTTGTAATAAAAGCAAACTACACCTGAACTTGCCAAGGATACAGTAAAGCACAGGTACCATGGGAAAAAATGGAGGAAAAAACACAACACATTTGGTAAAATTATTTCTATTTTAAACTGACCTCTCCAAGTTTTGCCATGTGTGTTTCAATGTGCAAAGAATTCAAAAAATTGCTCCTCCCGAGTGACTCAGCTTTTGAGTAGAGCCATGTGGAACTTCAAAAGCTGAAGCTGAATGTTGAGAAAGTCCTCCTTGAGGGCCTGGCACTCTGCTGAAGTCATGGCAAACGTTTTGTTAGCTTGAATGAGAATGGGAACAAGCCTGGGATTATTCTTTTTTAAAGTCCACGGAAAAGTCCAAATAGCAGTTGCCCTGGCTAGTAATAAGAAGAATTCAAAGGAGAACAATAGTTGTACATCCTGGAATGTCAAAATTAACAAGATGGACTGCGGTCCTAAACTCTCAATAAGATGAAAAGCAGAGGGTCTAGTTTTCTTCTTAGGTGACCCAAACACACACAAGGTTGCCCAAAAGCCCGCCTGGGTGGTACCTTAGAGGACAAGGAACTCGGATAAAAAAAAAAATCCAGAAATGATCCAAGCTTTACACTAAAGGGAAGCTTTGACATGTCAAAACATTAATTCTGTTTTTCTGGATAAGTGGCTGTTGCTAATCTGTAGAGGAATTATTTGGCTGCCATACTTGTGGAAAAAAGCATAGAATGTTGGGAAATGTGTTGCAAAATGTGGATAGTACAACCTGGGGTTTAATTTGGAGAGTTTCCCGGGCATTGCAGAAAAGAAAGTTTTTAAATCTTGAATTTGAAATAAGATGGCTTTTAATGAGGTATTTCAAAATGCCACATCTAGAATTTAGCACTCAGGGTGCTTAGAAAAATTTTCGTGTCCCTTACAATCTGCCACTAGAGCAAAGTTTCCAAACAGGAGAAAGGATTCCCTGAGATGATGTGAATAATCAGGTGACGAAGGCAAAGTAGGATTCCACGTAGGATTAACACACTGAAGGTGTTCCAGGCAGCCTTAAAGGATATATCTGCCATTCCACATTCTTTAATTGCTGCCAGATAACACGGTAGATCCGGTATTTCCCTTGTTTTGGGTTATTTTAGGATTACACCAATTTCAGGCTTTAGAGTATCTTGTGTCACAGATTCTGTTTTATCTTAAAGCCATCAAGGACCGTGTTGATGCAAACTGTTGTAATGCATAAGCACTGTTGCTATTTACAGTATTTTATCTCTGAACATGACCCTTAAATTAAGAATTACTGTCTGAGCGAACCCAAGGACAAACATGTACATATTTATAAATTGCATGTAAGGGCATGTTGGACTTTGAAAACCTTTGCGTTCTTGTTCCACAGAGAACAATAACAGCAGCAAAACAGGGGTGCCTGCAAACCGGGGTGGAGAGGTGTTCTCAGGTCCATGTGCAACATTTCCCCTCCACTCTGTAGCAGCTACTTCAATCAATGGAGGATTTCCTTCTCTAGCCCTGTAGACTCATTTCCATCCAGCTCCTGACTCTGTGGCAGATGATGACAAGAGGAGAAAAAGGATATTTGGGTGTATAATCTATAAAACTTCTGCCCACCTTTTTTCTCAGTTTCCTAAGAATTTCTCTTTTTTTTTTTTTTGTGGTTTTTCATGGGCTTTCAACAATAATTTGGAAGGTCTGTTGATTTAGAATTAAACGTAACTGGTACTTTTTCCAGAGTGCTTTGAGATTCTTCTGCTTTATGGAGTCACTAAACGAAGGCAGAAAAATTTGGATCCTTTGGCCCACTCAGGCAGTAGTAAAACCAACACAGCTGGGGAGGAGAAGGTGTCAAAAATAGCTCGAAAATCTGGGGGGCTGGTTCTTCAGTACCGAGAGTTGGCGTGTCCTTCCATCCCTTTGCTCTTAGAGGGAACGTTTGTGTGGTTGGCTGGAGCAAATTCGCAGATCGTGGAGGTGAACGTGGGGCTTCCCGTCAGCCCCATGTCTGTCTGCACGTCCTGCTCGCACGAGATTAACGCGCGCTGCTCCGCTTGTGGGTAAACAGGCCTGTGCGTGTGGTTGGCCAAACAGCTCTGCTGTAACCAGGACACATCCTAGGCCAATAAAGAAAATCACTTAATGCTGCCACCAAGCACGGCGGTTTCCTGTAAAAGCTGGAGAATGCAGTTTGTAATTTGAAACTGTTGTGCGAATGCAGACGTGTATTTGTTAAAGGGTTTCCCCATACCATCTGAAGCTAAAGAAAAACACATCTTTCTAGATGTTTCCCTGTCTGTTTATAAAAGTTATATCATAGTCTTACAGTCAAAACTCAGAACTCTAAAAAAAATAATTCCGACTTCATAAATATATTTTTCCTTTTAATTTTTTTTAAAATTTTTTGCTTCATTTATCCCATTTCAAATGGAAATAGATTTTGATAAAATGCTATTTATGCTACATTTAGTGTATAAACATAAGGACTAGGGGCTTGAGTTTCAAAATTCTGAAGTTTTAAATATTTATTCAGATGAGTCTCTTCAGCAGAACATATTTTTAATTAACTTTTTCAAATGCTAACATATGGCAAAATCTACCTGTTGAAGTTCAGCAATCTACTTCTATTCCCTTTTCACTTTCTGAGAAAACTGAAAGACATTTAAGAGCAAACTGGGTTTTTTATATATTTATACCATCCCTGGCCTCTGAAATGGGCCAAAATTCATGCAGTGCTGGGTGAGTAATCTATGTGGAAAAAGCCATGGAAAGAGTCATGACATTTGAGAAAGGTAAGAAGAAGATCTAAAAATTGTAACGTTTCTGTCTTTTGGTGTCATTGAGCAGGAAGAATTTACACATAACTCCCCTGCCCCCCAACTTGTGAGGAATCTATATTCAACTTTTAGCAGGAAAGGAAAATGGTGTGGGTTATAGGAATGTAATATTTACTTTACACTCTGTATTTGATGGCATTTAAAACGTATTTGACTGGTTCTAAAGGCGCACTCTGGGTGCCCTCAATTTTATCATTACAGAAAAAATATTTATTACCTAAAATTGGAAAAAGTTCAATATCCAAAGACTCCTGCCTTGACTCTGCTTGCAGTAGAAAGGTTTATAAAAATATATTATTGTTATAATGATTTTTTTTTTCCCCACAGAATTGTCCCATAAATGACATTATCACTATGCTTGGAACTGTAATTTGTACATTATATCATCCGAAACCAATTTGGGACATTAATTTTCCCTCGCTATTGCAGTCTGTAAATGGAGTGACACCATGAATGGGAGAGTCTATAAATGAGTGCTAATTATGTGACCAGACCGAGTCGAATGGGATGAGTTCTCATTTTGCCCTAATTAATAACTTCAGTTCTTGCCTGCCAGGACCAAGTAATTCATGATGGCAGCAACAATTAATAATTGGAAAATGCACATTTTAAATGATACTTCCAGGGTTTATACGTGTGATATGTGAAATTTCTAGTATGATAAATTATCTAGGGGAAATGATTTCTCTAATTTTTTGTTCTAATTTTTTTTCACAAATTTCAGAAACAGAAAAAATAAGTGCATTACAAGACAAATGGCGCTGACGATGGGATGAATAACTTATGAATAAACTCTTTGGTCTCAAGTTAAATTGGACTGGGTTTGAATTTAATTATAACAGAATATTAATATATATTTATTTTAAACTAAAAATGAAATAAACACGTCATAACCTGTGCTTAAGCTGAAAAGTCATCTATAAATTTTACTCAGTACAGTTCAGTTTGTTACTGATGTAAAAGCCAAGTTGCTAATTTGAAAAGAAGAAAAAAACCATTGCATATTTTTGGATCTAATATGGTTTCAGGAGCTTCAGGCTTCTTTATGATTTGTTTTTGTCTGATGAAAAACTAAAAATAAGTATGAAATAGGATAAAACTTTTCCGTATAATAAACTTCATTTAGAGACTTTGTGCAGGCTGTACCAAGATGAACTTATAACTGAGCTTTTCCTGATGGTCAGGAAGATGCAATACTTGAAAGGTTTAACACAAAACCAGAAGATGAGCAAAAAAATCCCTAGTAAATTCCTTAACTTCTAGGTTCCTTGTCTCCTGCTTCACCAGATTGGTTTGATCTCATTTAGGTGAGCTTCATCCCAGGAAAAAAGGTCTGTCCCACCAGGGATTTTAAGATTAAGATGCTTATGAGTGCTAGCATCAGAAGTACAAGCAGGCAACACAAAATAACTGAGATAACAGCAATAACTTTCAAAAGCTGATAGTCATTTTTATGCCAGTAATAAAGTCAGTTATTTTTAGGAACCATTTAATACAGATATTTACAGTATAAAGATATTATAAATTGCAGTGAGTTACTGGTAAAAGCTGTTTATATTTTTTTCTCAAGGAAAGGCTTCTCAGAGTAAACAGATATAAATATGTGTATGCAAAGACATTGTAGAGGAATCATAAACTGGATAAAGTCTGTACTAGAGAAATTAGACTCTTCTTCCTGTCTAGGACTAATAGAGCAAATCCCTTGAGGCTTTGTTTGAACAAATTCATCTCGTGTAACGACTCTGCAAGTGAAATCTCATGAAATATAGGAAAAACCCCATAGACACCACAGAGCTCTTTGGTCCCTTCACTGTTAGACCTTTCCTGATTTACTGCTGCACTAAACCCATTAACTACTGGCTCTGTAAGAGTCCCCAGACCGGATTTTGCAGCTTCCATTCCAACTTCCCTTCCTCAGCTCAGCTTTTGACCCACTGCCCTTGTTGAGCCCTTACATGAGTGCTGGTTGAATTTCATGGGGGGAGTACTGGGGCTTCTGATCTGGGGGAGATGGGGTGAGTGTTGCGTTCTTTTGTGAGGCTTACATAATCCACAGGTATTAATGCAAAACCTTACAAACGAGATTCCTGGGCAAACAGCAGCAAGACTCCTCTGTCAAAAATCTAAACCATTCCCGGCATTTAAATAGCCCAGTTTCTGACATAAGAATTCTCTTATTAAAACACCAAGTTCCCTGGCAATCAGTCTTTCTTCCACAAACCAATTTCTTTCACGCTTGCCTCCACCTACGCTGCCACACCAGTGCAAATTACAATATGATATTCTGTAAATTACATCTCAGAATGGCATTTGTACCTTAGGAAATGGAAACCTAATGGGAAGATGTTGATGGCATATTTATATGAAAATGGTCTGCAAAGAAAACCTATAAGCAAAATGTTTGAACCTGGGTGACTCAATGATTTATATTCAATTTAAATACTTTTTTTTTTTTTTTTGGTAAATGGATGCATTGATATTTACAGCTCATGGAAAATATGTTATTTTGAAAGTTAAGTGAAAGTTAAGAGCGGGTTCTACTAAAATGTGGAAATGATGTGTTATTTCTGTTTAAAATTTCATTGTTAGTACTGAATAACAGGACTTTGATAATGGATTTGGCTTGTAGAAAATTATTGTAACTTTGCTACAGAAACCATGAAACAAGATTACTTTGGCCTGAATTGTTGTTCAGGATGTCATCCCTCCCTGTTGTTAGGAAATAAAGACGTGGTGTTTTACATCACTAAGTTGGCTCCGTAATAGAAGTCGAAGGTAAAAACTTTTATCTCAAAAATATCTTCACAGATTGTGAGCAGAAGTTTCTTTTTTACCGGTGGAAGCGCTGTACAGAAAGGATGAAAGTAAGGGGTGAGTAAAACACTCTCTTGTGTTATGCATCGCCATATGTCAGGTTTAGCTGCTGATAGGTAGATCTGAGCAATAGAATTGAAAAATTGCCAGAAAGAGTGAGAGTAAAAAAAGAAATCTATTTGTAACCTATGTCTGTCTGCACAAAGGTATTTTTTAACATTAAATAACATTAAACTCCATATTTCCATGCAGTAAGAGCACAGGCTGACTCCCAGCCCCCTCTGCATGTGTACAGGGATGCTTTGTTTTAGAAAAGCCTTTTCTCCCCTTGGGAACAGTCAGGGTCTAATCACATTTTCATTACAGGATTGCGGGGTTTATGTCCTTTCAGCCCCAGTCCTAAGCATTTCGTGTAGCTGGTACCAAGAGAACTATTTGACTAGGAATTGTTACTCCTTTATGGATCTTTTTTCCCCCACAAATTGATAAAACTGATTCCACATAGTTTATTAAATAAGTATTAAATGAGATGATAATTTGCAATGAAAGTTATACAATACTTAATGATATCTAAATCTCTTCTATCTAAAGTATTAAAATTACTAAGAAAAAAATGAGAACACAAATAAAAACATTTTTACCAACCTCACCTTTACTATTCAGAAAGAACTTTGAAGCAGAGTTCAGTTTATTAACGCAAACATTTTGAGGACTTTTGTCCCAGGTTGGTCATAATAATCCTCAGCAATATTGTTTTTACTTGTCAACAATAGCAAGGCCTCTGGGGATCTATTACAGAAGTGAGGGTATTATAGTGCATTTCAGTGCATCTCTGTGTTTGTGTCATTAATCTCGTTGTACTTTGGTTGGTTTGTGCCTCAATAGATTTAAACTTTTGAATTAGGCTATAAAAAAGTTCACACCAAAACACACAACTTGGCTGATTTAGACCTTTGGTTGCTTTGGCAGGGATACAAATACAAGAAGAAAAGATCACCAAAAGAAGTGAACAAGTTTAAAAATAGCCACCAGTTCTCTCAAAGCTCCTTCTTTTGAGAGGTAGGATAAAGCTCTGAACGTGGATGATATGTCACATTGTTGTGGTTTTAGGTCTTTCTGCTCACTGGTAGCAGTTTAGGCAGCAGAGAGTCCTGTGATACTTTCCAAACATCACTTTGTGTGTCATCCACCCCCCTCTTTCTCAAAGAGTTGGTGGGGAAGTGGGTTATGCAGCCAATTTATCTGATGGTCATTAAGAAACATATCTGTTAAGTTATCATATTTTCAAGGAACCAAAGCAGGTTTGTCCAAAAACACATGCAGATTATTTCATACAAAACCTGACTAAGAAAATATCATTCTTAAGTTAAGAATTGTAAAATGGAACAATGAACATTGTGTATGAAAGAAGATCTTGTCCAAGGTAGAAAATATTGTAGAGCTGGACGTAGATATAATTTTTTACTCTTGTTCTATACTGCCTCTATACCTGCCACATCTCTCCTACCTCTTTTAGTGGAATGCATTGATTTTATGTCCTAGCCTTGGGTGGTTGTTTAAACCTCTGCCCCCGCCATGATTCCTCAAGAAATTTACACTCCTAATGAAGCCACCACAGGACAGGAAAATAACAAACAAATGGGAGGGTAGGAAATTAAGTACAGGAGGTAAAGTAAATAAAAATATAGAGCCAGAACTCCAGCTGCTGGAAATTAGCATAGTCCTGTTGAAGCCTATGCAATTACACTAACTGAGCAATCACTTCGTTATTTTTATTTATTTTACCCTTTGTTCCCTCCCTTTGTTTGAGCTTCGAGTCAGCTGAGCTGAATTAACATCAGCTGAAGGGAAATCCTAACGTGCATCCTGTTATGGGTCTGTGGGAGAGGGAAGGGGCAGGATGGGGAGCTTCTGAGGAAGCCTCTCAGAGAGGAGTCAGTGTGCACCAAGACTGTAGCTGTGCACACCCTCGGGTTTGGCCTGTGTTTGGCTCCTTTTCACCTTTTTTTCCTCTGCTTGGAGGGCAAAACTCTCCACTACCCCCAACAGGAGTCTCACTGTTGATGTGGGTACAGAGGGTGTCCCAGGGCACCACACCTTCGGGGAAGGCAAGCAAGCCATCAAACAAGGGAGCAGCAGGGATGGTGGGGTCATTGCCACGCTCCATAAAACACAGAAATCAAGTGATTTTCCCTTCCCCATGGGTTTCTCAACCCTGTCTGCAGAGAGCCTGAGAACAGAACTCGAGTGTGCATCACCGTGCAGGGTGGGTAGTGGCTGGACCAGAGCTGACCTGTGGCTGCAGAACATCACCAAGAGGAAAAGGGAGATGAACCCAGAGGGAATGAATGCATGGAGTGGGGTGGCAGCTGTGTCAGTTGTCACAATAGTGGGGAAATGATGATGACTGCAAAGTTACAGTTTGTAATAAATGGAGTTTTTGACTGAGTTGCTGAAAATGGCTTTAAGGTAATGGTGAAGGGCTGTTTTTTTCTTAAAATTACTTTTCTAATTTTAACTTGGAAAGCAAAATTTATTGTTTTTATTAGAGCTCCATGAATAAATTGATGACTGTTTTGAAATTAATTTCCAGTACAAATGACATTTCTTATCCAGATTTTATTTCCCGTAGTTGTTACTCAGTAAATCTCTCTTGAGTCGGACTTGATCCATTGCTCATTCAGTGCTTAAATATATATAGGTTTGTACATCATTGCTCATAAATACATTAAAAGAACATTAATCTGTGAAGTTCTATGAAGCAAGGAGTGTTAACACTAAGTGGATTTGCAGTTCTAATTCATCTGCCTTTTGCATTAAGGTACAGTCTTTAATTATGTGTTCACACGTACTCCAGACAGTTTCCTACTTTCGTCTTTCTTTTCATTATTCACTTCAGAGTCCTTTCGGTCTTTAAGGCTGGAATTTAATGTGGAATTGTACATTTACTTTTAGCCTCATTTAGGACATTCGTCAGTGTACCAGCGAAGTACCTGGAGAATATGAAGGCATTTATCTCTTTTTGACATATGGGGCTGCTATTTCCATCTTACAGAGGGAGAATTTTAAGAGAGGAAGAGAGGTGTTTAATGATATCAAGGCAGACTTAACCTGGCTAAAAAAAAAAGAGAGAGAGAGAGAGAGAGAAGCAGCTTAGAGGGCAGAATATGTTAAATTCAGGACTGATCTTCATTTCCTGGGATGAAACAGCACCTATTTAGAGGTGTGTGTTTTTTAGTAGCAAAGAAAACAGCTAGGTCTGGACGAAATGCCATTATCTGCAAATGTAACAATCTCACTCTACAGTGCTGTGAGGGATTTGGCTGTGAAGAATTTTCACATGGATGTTACCCAACTGAGCTGTAAAGCTGCCCTTTCTAAAGCTCAGGCTCAAGGGATGTGGCTGTTGCTGAGGTTGGTAGAGAGACCGAGGAGCTCATTGCCCTCCTGCTGATGAACACCAGCAATTGTGGACTTCCTGATCGAGGTCACAGCCCCGTGAACTCAGGGGGTTTTTTTCAGATCCAAATGAAGTTTCACAGTAGAAGGGAAAGACGCTTTTGTGACCTCTCGGCTCTCTCCGTGCCAAAAGTTGAAAGGATTACGCAAACAATGAAGGTGTTGAACTTGAAATAATTTTGTATTACATAAAGTATAAGACAACCCAGATGTTGAGGTACATTTTAACTACTGAAATATTTTTTCATCAAATATGTCTTCAGCTATGTTTAGTGTAATAGCCTTTCCTTGGTATCAGATGCCTAATTCAAAATGCATTTCACTAGCAGGACAAAACCCAGCAAAATTATTTCTAATAAAGAATTCTAGAAAGTAAAGCAAGATGATATTCACCACTAGTTTTTCTGTATGAGCTATGGTATTTTTTGACTCTTCAGATATTTGATTAGTTAGATAATAAACAGATATTTATTTTAAGCACCAAACATCTAAATTTGAAGGGAAAACCTGAATACCCTGTTATAGTAAAAAGTGCTACTTGGTGAAGTTTCCACTGATGTTGAAATATGAGCTGTAAACACCCCTCTTTAAACATATTGTCTCAAGATTTTCTGTTCCTGATGGTCTTCTTGTGTTACCCAACCCACCATGTTTATGTGAAGAGGTTAGTAGTGAAAACCATGTCACTGGTAGAGGGTTCAGATTTTTCATTATTCATTCTCAGTTCATTAGTGTTACAGGTGGAATTATAATCAGATATTTTTGTTGCCTCCATGAAAATGGAGATATTTTTAATAGATATTCTGTTCCTGTGATGTATGCTTCCTGCAGAGAAAACCACCAACTTGATTGCACGTGCAATAATTTAATAGAATATACAACAAATAGTAGCTATCATGCATGATGATTATCAACACAACCTGCCAGCAGTTGAGGAAAGAGAAAAGTTTCTTAATTCATGAAATACATAACCAAAACACTGAGCTTTATTTGACATATGGATCCCATTCACAATATTTTCCCATTTGGTTGAAAGCCATGATTGTATCTGATGTGTACTAATGAGAAAGAAATGCACAATCTAACTGTGAAGCAGGTGGAGCCGTGGGTTTTTCACACGTGTGGCATAAAGCAGGGAGGAAAGCAGAGCAGTGGTAAAAATCATAGAATCACAAAGTGGTTGGGGTTGGAAAACACCTCTAAGATCATCGAGTCTGACCCTAAGTCTGCGGCTTTGGTGAAGAATGGAGTGAGAGAGAGAAAAAAGGTGAGGGAAAGGGCCTAGGAGGGAACTCAGGAAGGGAAAGTGAAAGATGTTATCTGATTATTGTTGGTGTTGGTGTCCCTTTGCTTCAAAGCTCCTTTTGAAGCTGGCGGTGATTTGTCACGGACTGGTGACTGCCATCAGCGACAGCCTCGTGCTTCTGCAGAGGATTTTCTTTCCGGTATGGCAAAACACCGGCGGGGAAAATGCTGCAGGAGAGCCAGGTGCCAGCTAGAGCAGCGATCTGTTCCCATCCCACGTGGAGCTCTGCAGCTCCCGCTCCTGCCCTAATTGCGAACACGCTCCGGTAGCTGCGCGTGGTGTGCCAGCAGCGAAACCCTACCTGAGATCCCAGACAGATAAAGTGCGAGGGGGCAAATGCATGAAGCAAAGCTTCAGGAATTCCGGTAAAACCAGGTGAAAACTAGGGAAAGATGAAATAAGAACTGACGTGAAGTTGTGCCTAAGCCTCAAATGCTGGGGCGCCTGAAAACGTGTTTCTTCTCTCTCAAAAGCAGAGGGATGAGGAGTTGGAATCTGTGCCCCTCCTCTTAGTAGCCCTGTTATTTTCCAATCAGAATTACAAGGAAGTGGAAGTCTTCCTGATTCAGCCTGGGAATTGGGAAAGTTAAACTTTGGTTCTTTGTGCAGAGTTATTTTAAAATCCCTTGAGGAATACACAGCAAATCTGACGAGCAGGATTGATGGAGCAGCTGCAGGAAAAAAAAAGCACACTGCAGGCTCGGTGAGGAGCCTGGTATCCCCAGCACACGTAAAATCCAGACCTCATTTTACTCAGGTGTGGGTACCTGGAGCATCAATCTGACCAGGATCAAATCCTGCCCATTGACTTGTACCAGTGGGAAAAGAAATATTCCGTAAAAGTCAATATTAGTTCTCACCTGAGACCAAGAGTTCCCTAACTCCCTGATGTGGTGCAGGTGGGATCATGTTCTGAGACTTATAATTTCTTTTATAGCCAAATTTGTTTTTCTCGTTCATTATGGAGGTGACTCTTGCTATCTTTTAACTCTCCAATATTTTCTGGAATGCTCTTAAATTCTTAGTTTTGATGCTATCTGGCTGCAAATAAAGACTAGTTGTGCACTGCTTTAAGAAGTGTTTACTTTTGTCTGTAAAGCTGCATAATATAGGCAGTCTAGTAAAGTTCTGTCTCCAAAAGAGTTTCATTTAAAAAAATAAAAAAAAAAGGAGTTATTGGGATTTTGGTTGATTTTGCTCTTTTACAATCTGTAGGAAAATAGCTAAGAAAAAGTTATGGAAGCACATAGGGGAATTGCTTAGGAAATTCTGCACTGGAGATCGTATTTTTAATGTATCAGCCTCAAAACACAGCAAAACTACTGATTTATTGGTAGGTGTTGATATTTGCATCCCTAATTCCAGTTTGTTGCTTTGCTTGTCTCCTCCTGGGGCTCATGGTGGCCCAGAACACCATTTGTAGCTTTCCTGAGAAGGAATTAGAAGAGCAGAGGTTTGATTACCTCTCTTCAGTTTTTTGGGGACAATCTAGTTACAAATTTTGGTATTTCATCTCAGAGCAGTACAGAAGGAAAATCAGTTCTTCTTGGCCCCTCCTTGCCTTTACTGCCAGCATAGCGAAACATTGTAGTTTTGTAGTAGTTATGCAGGAAAGGACATGGCCTTTGTACATAAAATAAAGTTCAAATTATTGAAATTATGTTTTTTCTTGCAAAAAAGTGAATGTGTTGTTGAATAACTCTCCAATATTTTAAAGAATTAAACCCTCATAGTTGTACTCAGTAACATTAAGCTGGAGCATTTTATTTATAATTAAGTGGCAAAACCCACTTTTAATATAATTTCTATTAATTTTTTTTAACTTAAAGCTTTGATAGTCCTCAGAGTGCTTGCCTAGCTCACAGATAGGTTAATCCAAATGATAAATGTTCATTAATTTTAAAGCATAAAATTAAAACTTTTAAAATTTAATAATGAAGAAGAATTACATGGCTTTTTCCAACTGATACAGCTGCAGAGAGAAATTCTTGAGAATTAAAGAGAGAAGAGTACACTTCCTATCTGTGTTGTGTTCTAAATTGTTTTAAATGCTCAGTTGCCAGAGCTAACTTTGTAACTCAGGCAGCTTTCATATTCATTGATATGACTGTAATCATCATCACTTTAATGACATAGCTGCAGAAGGAGTTGAGACGTGAGGGAAACTGTCTGTGGGACAGGTATCAGAGTTCTTTCCATGGTGCAGAGGTGGCTGTGTATTAAAATATAGCATGGCTCTTGAGAAAGGCTTCTGGTGGTGTCGCTGGTTACATAAAACAACAAAAGGCTTGGACAATTTCAGAGCTGTATTTTTTGTATTAGTGACATTTGACAACAGTACGTGCTCCAGAAAATTTTATATAAGGTAAAGCTTGGCTGGTGAGTTGTGCCTTTCTGTCTGATGTAAGCGTATTTATCCAATGGATTAATTATTTATGGCCCAGCCTTTCCATAAAACTACTGTTGTATTTCTATTTACTGCTTTTAAAGCACTGTCTATGTGGGTGGGCAAAGGGATGCTGCAGTGCTTGCCTCCTGTGCCAGCTGGCCACCTAAATGTCTGACTGTGTGTGTTCAGCTCCTCTCGGTTGCCACATGACATGAAGCAGGGCTGTGACCCCGCTGATACTCCTGCTTGTAAATGTAAGCTCAGCCATAAAAATTGCTGTGATTCCATCAACAGTGGGTTCCTCTGTGGTGTTTTCTGAACTCCTCTGTTTGCTGAGCCTTGTGGAAATAAAGCTTTTCGCATCTAGAAAAGTAAAATGTGTTTGGAATGGGACCAAAAGTTGTTGTGGTTAGACCTGAACGTGAAAATTTTTATAGTCCACCTAAAGGGATAACAACTATTGTAAAGCCTTGCTATTTTTCAAAACCCCACACCTCCTTCCATGTTTCAAGTACTTTGTTTAGGGGGTGCACAGAAATTCAGAGTTTTGGGGGTTCTTGTTTGGTGTGACAATCTGTGTTAGGCTTCTGCTGAAATTCTGCCATCTGGGGAGAGAGAACGCCAGGATGTGTCTGAGCACGTCACAGCACTGAGTACTAACACTGTGTCCCAAAGAATTGCTTTTGCTGGTGTTGTATCCTTGTCTCTAGTAGTGTTTGGAGGTCACCCTTGAGAATTATGGCTTGTCCTCAGCAGGGACATTGCCCTCTGCAGAACACAGCAGGCAAAAGACCAGAGGAGAGGAAATGGAATGGCTTTTCTGAGGAGCTGCCACAGCACACTTGACTTGTCTACCTATTCTTCCCTAAGCATTTGGTGTTGGGCTTTTCATACAACCCTGAACAAATATATTTTATGAAAAGTGAAATAATACCAGCTAGTGTGGAAGTACAGCATTTTGTGATGAGTCATTAAAAAGAACTGCAGAAAGAGAGAGCACAACACATTGGTAAGTGTTTTCAAGTACTGAGACTCTTCACACCCCTCAGGACGGTTCCCCCCAGCAGGGAAAGTGGGAACCTTAGTGCTGTCACCCTTGCTCCCACTGCTTCAGCCTCCTGGAGGTGATCTCCAGCAGCAGCACTGGGAGACCAGCAGAAGGCAGAAACAGGAGGAGATGAGGAAACATGGGATAAAATCAGCAGAAGTACCAGCAGCAAAACTTCTCTGTGCCTCTGCTGGCACTTGCACAGGATGAGCCTTCCGAAGGACTTCACGATACCCTGCTGTGAGTTCACTTGGGCTTTTGAAAATTTACCTTAATTTGACTAGAGGCTATGAGAATTGGTTCACAAAAGTATTTCCTCTTTCTCTTTTCCCTTTTCCCCTTTTTTCTCTTTTTCTCTTTTCCCTTCCCTTATTTCTTTCCTTCCTTTCAGATCACTGCAGGTCTGGATGGGGTGCCAGAAGGCCTGAGCTGCCTTGCTGTAAAGCTCACCTTTGACTTCAGTCAGCTCCTCTTTCTGCTGCAGGGTGCTCCTGAGAGGCTCACTGCACACCAGGACCTGGCCTCTTGTGTGGGCAATGGAATTGCAGCACGGCTGGTTTGGAAACACTAAAGTTGTTTACAGAACCCAATTAGTGGCAGCAATCCTAAACCATCGGGGCTGGCTGATGATCCCTGCGGTACCGAAGACAGGGGCAGCTCTTTGGTGAGTGCTGGGGTTTGTGGGGCTGCTGTGCATGTCTTTAAGCTCCTGTGGGACATTAGACATGGAGCAGTGGGTGACTGCAACACACCCAAAAAACAGCTAAAGCTCTATCCAGCTTCAGTGGGTTTAGAGTCTCCTCTTTGGGTTGTAAATGCTGTTTCACATTAGGAGATACATCCTATATCCTTCTGGAGCCACAGCTCCTTTCCCTGCCTGAAGTCCTCCTGTATTCTGTCACTCAGAGTTTGATGTGAATTATCCACTACTATCTAACCATTGAGAAATTTAAATGCAGACGATAGACCCATCTAGCTGCATTGTTTCCCTGTGCTGTCACTGGGCTGTTATTCCATTTTTGATTTCTGGTGCGCAAAGAGGCGACTGCCCGATCAGACTGCTGAGGAACTAAAAATATCCTAATTGAACATAGATATCGGGAAAGCTTCCACTCGTATTTCTTGACATGAACTGTTCCTCAGTGTTTAGCTTTACTGCACTCTGCTGCTGAGCACTGATCAGTCTGTTGTGGCTGGTAAAGTGAACCTTTCATATAGGAGGTTTGAAAACACCTTCGAAATCTTTTGAGATAAAAAAAGTAGCAAGTAAGTATGAAGATATTCAGGCATTAGAAATGTGACATGGAGTTTCAGCACATGTTCACAGGAATAAAATGGCTGAATTGGGAAGTATTAAAGATGAATATAGCAGAAATGATAATGAAAGAAAAATGAATATTTAGGTCTTCTTAGATTATGAATGTGGCACTTGGTGTGAACTGAAGGGGGTATGTTCTTAAAGAGATTATGGAAATATATGTCCCACCAGAGATTGCAGAGAATCAGGCATTTCATTCTGGACCTCACAAGTTTTGTAAAATTACAGATTTGATAAACAAACCATTTTATGTCTCTGTAAGGAACTTAGAGGGGATTTTGAAAGTCAAACACTGAAGACCCTTGCTTTGACTGTGGTGGTAAAAGTAACATCTGCCTCAGACATTTTAACAACAGACTGTTCAGATCATTCTTTTCAGCTGTGCTAGGAGACCTGACAGATATAAACCATCCTACCCCTCTTTTCTACACTTCTATCTCCCAGCTAAACTAAACATTACATCAAAGCACTCCTATCAAGGACATTCAGATTTAATTTTACCTTTCTCTTTCAGACGGTCAGTTCATTACAGCAACTTTTGTGGTTTCCTAATTAAAACAATAACACAGAAGTAAAAGCAAAACAACCATTTTTTCGGTCGCATCCCTGAGATGCCACAAAATCTTTTTTGTTCTCCAAACCTGAGACAAAAGTCCTGTCAGAAATTTCTGCCACAGTCATGCACATTTGCCAGGACTGACCCAGGACCCTGCGAGATGTGGCTCTGAGTGCTACCCACAAGTAAGTTATCCCAGCCATTCTGGTGTGTGTGCTGCCTCTTCTTGCCAAGAGTCTCCAAATCATCAAGTAAAGAGCATTTACCCTCAGGATGGGGAGTCAACATGAGGTCACAGAACAGTCTTTTTCTTTTAAAAACACAGGATTATAAGTCTGTGATGACATAAGCCTGTGGTAAATGCAAATAAAGAGAAAAAGAAACAAAAATCTTCATTGCTGCATTGATCAGTGAGGCTCCTTCTTCTCCCACTGTTCTATTTCTTTGTCTCCTCTTGGGCATGCAGCTCTGCCCAGTGTTAACCCAATTCTTCCAGGTTTGCTGATGTCGTGCATGCCAGGCATGTTTGATTGTAGGATTCTTATAATTCACAAAAGTTACGGGAGCATTAGCTTCTTTTCATGCTTTCAGTTTAAAATTTCATTGAAGATTTCAAGTTCACAGTTGCCAGAGTTTTGTGAAAGCTCTACTCTACAAGATTTTCTGAGAAAAGTTAAAAGGCAAGCCTGATAAGGCACTAAAAAGACAAAGCCAAACAAGGAAAAGACAGAAACAGCTTGAGGAGAATCGAAAAGCATGTTTTAGTATGAAGAGATAATAAATAGCTTTCAGGGTCTTATCATGATGTATTGCCTCTATTTCAACACATGGTCTTTGTAAAGTGGAAAAAAATAGATTTATTAAAACATCAATGACAACAAATAGTGCATTTCCTCAAATCATCTCTTCCCCTTGTCAGAATTCCTTCTGCCTGGCAGGTGTGGCCCATTTACTGCAACGAGAGGTGAAAGGTTTCCTGTTGTGACTGCGGAATCTCGGGGAGACAGCACTCAGCTGAGCACTCAGTCCTCTGCTGTGAAAGCCTGAGAAAGCTTTCCTTGCAATCTGCTTCCCAGATTTCCTCCCTCATCCACAGCTTTATTTAGCATCATGGCGGCTCATGACCCTGTTTCATGTGGGAAATATCTGCTCCACCACAAGGAGGTGAGTAAAGGGTTTCTTTGGTGACTGTGGGGTCCCTTGAAGTTTCAACCATGGGTGTATTTGTTTACTAACTTTTAAACCTCGTGTTTGATCCAGAGATACAGATGCCCGTGCTGTGTCCATTTTGATTTATTAGAGAGACAGGCGTATACTCTGAAAAGGTCTCTGATCTTTGATGTAGTTGATGAAATATTTATCTTGGTACCCAAAGTTGTTAGTGATATTGTTCCCAAGTTCCAGGGCATATATTTAGTGAAGCATCAAGAATCTAGTCCAAGAAAATGATTAATTACAGTCCTAAAGTAGTGCATGAAAGCCATCACAGGAGTTAATTTAAACTGGGTTCGCAAAACCCCTTTAATGGTCAGCAAGAGAGATAAAGAGAATATTAAGAGGGTGATACTCTTAATACGATTCCACTCTGGAACTTGGGTTCCCTAAACTGGATCCCAAAACCATTTTCTGATGTTAAACTCCTCTTTAAAAACCTCAGTAGCTTATACGCTTCCTTCTTAAGAACTCGAACCAAGTGAGGCGATGCTGGATGACCAGCAAATGGTTAATGCATCCACCCGTCCTGTGCTCCTGAACTGATGTTCCTCCCAGAAGGGCTTCTCAGTTCCCTGCTTCCCTGAGCCAGGAGCTGGCACTGTGGCAGCTGTGCTTTCTCTGTCCTTCTCCTCTTCCTCTTCCCATCTCCTAGTCTAAATCTGAAGTACAGGTAGCTGCAGTATTTTATTTCTAGTCCTCCCTACTCTTTGAGCTGATGTAAATCTTGTCATTGGTATTCAGGCTCCCCAGTTTTGTGGAATGTCAGGTTTTGCAACCATCCATACTCAGGACATTGGGACTGATCCCCTTGTTTTCTCCTCAGGCTCCTGTCCAGCCCTGATAAAGAAGTCAGGTGATCTTTGTGCCAGTATTTTACTTTATTCAGGCTCCTGACCCCTTCTGAGGTCCAGAGAGGAGTGAAATGCATTCACACAGTGATTCACACAGTTTACTTTTCCTCAGAATCACTGGCTCTGGGGAAAACTAGGTATTATTTCAGACATCTACCAGGTCATTTTATCCAAGTGATGCAAAGCCACAAAGAAAAAAAAAAAATTAGTGACTCAAGGAGGTTTGAGGGTGACATAAGCCTGCTGAGGGTTTTACCGCTGGCCCTCCTGATGGTTTCACTTGATACCACAGCTCCTCACACATCTTCTGAGTGCTGGAGGGGGGGGTCAGGACCAAATGACTCACGCAGCAGAGAGGGGAGGTCAGCCTGGTAAGGGGATTTCTATGAAAAGTGCTGATGTGGCATTTTAAATTTCATCCCGTAATTTTAGTTCTTTATTTCATGCTTTCACACTCTTTTGTTTCTGCCATATCCAGTGATCTTGGGACAATATTTTCTTTATGCAAATTTCCTTCTGTGCAGAATATTAATCTCTGCCGTTGGCATTGATGGACAAGGGTTAAAGTTTCATTTTAAATATAAAGCTCTGGCAGAGCACACTTACTTCTCTGCCTGTGTTCACATGGTAATTATAGTCAATGACATTTAACTGTAAAAATTGCAAACTCCAGGCATTCTAGTGCCTTCCATGGTGTTGGCTTAACAACAACCATGCAGGAGTAGTTACCTTTCTTCCCAAGATACTGTAGTAGCAGGTATTTTGGTGCAAGGTTGTTTTACCTTATTGGATTTCACCTTGAAACTAGTTTGTTATTACCTCCAAAGAAAGTAGTCATTTGTTACCATAACCAAAATGAATCCTCTACAAACAGTAGCTGCCAGCTGGTGCTGGATTTTAAAATTCTTATAAATTGAGATTTTCAATTATTTTGGCAAAAGCCCAGGAGAGTCTTATTTTTTTATGTGCTACTCTGCCTGTGGGAATTCACAGGGATGCATTCCACCTCCAGTAGAATTTCACATTAGGCCACAGGTGTACAGCAGACACAACCAATAAAATAAAAATCAAAGCCTGACAGCTTTCAGGCATTGTCCATTTTTCACAGCTCTCAGTCCTGGCAGGGAGGGTGTGTTTTAAACCAGCATCGGGCAAGGTATCTCGTTCACTTTCACAGGAAGAACTGACCAGTTTTGGCTGATATGCACAGATTATCTCTTCTCCAGTTGCCCAGGAGGGAGGTGCTGCATTGCTGCACAGGCTAAAAGGGCAGTGGGAGTCCACCCAACAGGCTCATCTCCAGCACCATGCAGCCAAGTACCACAGAGAAATAAATCTCTGCACAAGAAGCAGATACAGGCTTTGCATTCCCAAAGAGGCTGGGGCTGTGATTCCAGCTCGCCTCACCCCGGGAAAGGTCTGAGCACAATTCCTGCGAAAGGTTATGGCTATCTCAATAGTTCCTAGCTCCAGAGTTAAGGTAGTGAAAAGGGCTTTCCACTCCCACTTTGTTGCCTTGAGAGGAAGGGTGTTACGTTGATGAATTTTTATTTTCTGCGCTCATTTCACTGCTCAT
Source organism: Pomatostomus ruficeps (assembly GCA_013400735.1). Taxonomy (NCBI): domain Eukaryota; kingdom Metazoa; phylum Chordata; class Aves; order Passeriformes; family Timaliidae; genus Pomatostomus; species Pomatostomus ruficeps. Next base: position 30,929 of record VYZT01062737.1, on the reverse strand, counting down.
TCCTCCCCTCAGTTTCCACACTGAATACCAAAAGAGGGGCAGGCATTAGCTTTCGACAGCTTTATAAAAACAGGTCAGCGTATATTATTTATAAATTGTTCGGTGAGAAACTGTAAATTAGCCAGAATTTTAAAAAGTGGATTGACAGGGTACCTAGATTTAGTGTTTGACTAAGTGCACAAAATTGGGATTAAAATTGCCTGTGAGTAGAAAAGAATCAACATTCACTTGACTGCCAGCTATTCAATGTTTGCTTTTCCCAAATTTCTTGTTTTCTTTAAGTTTCCATTAATTGCTTCGTTAACATGAGCCACTTCCAATGAAATAATTGGTCAAGAATGCCCCAGCAAGGGTTTTTCAGGTATTTGCCGGGGTTTGGGTTTTAGCATAGTTCATACTGTTTAGCAAATCACAGGAGAGAGAAGCATGGCTGCTTTCTCCCAGGAAATGTCAGGCCAGTAAATTAAGCAGGGCTCTAAAAGGAGCTGTGTTCTGTAAAGGAATATTTCCATCACCCTTCATGGAAACCCCAGGCCTCAGCACCAGGGAGGCACAGCCGGTGAGTCATGGGGAGCCGCAAGGAGATTTTCACATTGAAAATGCTCTCTGTGTAAGGAAAGTGTCCCTCCACCTCAGCAGGGTGGAGCCTGGGAACTGATAAGAGCAGCAAGGGAAAAACAGCCTCTGCAGTCTGGGGAGGAAAAGGGAAAGGAGGGGCAGGATTGGTGACTTTCACCTTTTAAAAAACAGCGTGTTGAGATTGCATTGGACCTCTCTTTCTTTTCCCAAATCCACACACAAGAGGTTTTTTCCCTGCTTCGAAGTTTACCCTCCTTCATTAGCATGGTGATGTGATCGTTGCTCAATCTGACAGGGAGACAGAGCCAAGTCTGATCTAAAACATTTGATAGTGATCCTCTTGTAAAATACATGATTTACCAACAGCTGCGGTGATTCCTCAGCAAACAGGTTAGTGTATCCAAGGACTGGGACACAAGTTTGTTTAAACAAATCCATAAAAGTTATCATGGGAAACTGAAGGAAATGGGTCACCATTTTCCTGATAACAGTTACACCAATCCATAGATAAGAGGGCTGGAAAGAAGGCCCCTCTTTCATCCGTGGTTTATTCACATGGTTAATGCAGAAAGATGAATTGCTATAAGATAAACTCTCGTGTGATATGCTGGCTTTGTCACTCTGTGTGTGTAAAAGCACACATGACGGTGTGGAATCTGGGGCAAACACAGGGTGTTTAAGATTCTGAAGGAAAGAAGAGGGGAAAATAATAAATTTATGTAACATGTATTCTGAAGGCAGAAGGGAACCTGTGGACAAAGAGTTCCGTGCTCTCAGACCTAAGAAAGATTTGAAGTAGCTCCTCTGGCTCCACTGTGCAGAAGCATCAGGCAGTTGATTCCAAGGTCTGAAACAAAGACTGCCCTGATGGCTCTGCACTTTGAAATGCTGTGCTTTACTGGGCACATGAGCAGTGTAGATGCCTTCAGCAGACAAATCTTAACTTCGAGAAGTAGTTCTTGTGCCAAATGCTAACTCTAAGGAGAAGTAGTTCTGGTGCCAACAGCAATAGAGACTGACATTAACAGTGGTGATTTTCTCTTTCTTTTCATATGTGGAGCCTTATGCAGAAGTGTCAGGCCATGAGTGAGCAGCACACACACCCCATTACGCACCACACAGAATCTGGGAAGCCTAGGAATGATTTTAATGAAATGACAATAGCGTCTAAGCTCCTAAAACCACAAATTTTTGCTTACCTAATGGAGATGAGCTATGGCCTGGGAAGTGGATGGCTCCAATTCTTCCTGGCTTCCAGTTCCTTCCATGTTTCCAAGGAAAGATGACATAAACTGTGCACATACCTTACTTTTGATTAGCAAAGTAAACAGGCTCAGCTTCAGTGGGTTTGTCCTACAAGGACAATCTCAGAAGTGGCTAATTTAATGATAGCAAAGGTTAATTAGGGGCTAGAAAGGCCCTGCTGCAACTTGATCTACCTGTTATTCTGACTTTCAATAATTCTAATTTAGCCAGCTGGAGGCAGAGAGATGGTATAATGAGCAGTGCCCCATTATGAGGGTAGAGGGGTTTGAACTGCAAATAGAGTTTTTTTGGCTCCTCCAAAATGGTGGTCTCCATAGTGTGTCCAGCTGGAGCATGCTGAGCAGCCCTTCTGGTATTTCTTCCCTTCCCACTCACAGAATGCACTAAATTAAGCAAGCTGGCAGCAACTTTCACTGCGTTTGGAGGGGTTTTGTGGGCCCATGGTCTTTATTAGTGGTGGTATCCCAGAGAAAAATGCAGCCCCCTTCCTGTTGCACCCCTTAACCTCAGGCACTCCAGCCCCATGGCTAAGCTGGGTAGTCGCCTTTAAGGAGCCAGTCCGTGTGACTCCACCTGAGCTGTGCACCTCTCGTATTTCTTTGGAAACTGGCACCACCATTAGCAGTGAAGGGGCCCTCACAGGCTCGTTAGATTTTTCGGCTGATCTCTCTAATGTGTGCAAATTCCAGGCCTACGGAGGCTAGCGGTGGCCTTTCTGGGGGGAAGGACACTGGTTCGTTTATAAGGAATGCACAGTGGAAAAGCAAGACACGAACCTCATGTAGATTTCGTCTTTGTTAACCCCTGTCTGCTGTATGCTTCCATGAGTCTCCACGTGGTTTTGATTTCAGATCTTCAAAATATATTTTGTGTTCCTTCCCTGGCCCCCTTGGAGAGACTTTGTTTTGCAAAACAGAAAATATTTCCTGAGTTTATGTCCTTGTCAGTAGCTTGAAGGGAGGAAAGTCCTTTTCAAAAAGCTCAGCTCTCGTAGGAAGAACAGCTCGTTTCTGATTGTTTTCCATGACAGGGTGTCTTTTCTCTCTGCTTGTGGCCCAGAAAGTCTTACACTTTTGACACTGTTGTTTTCCTTCACTGCTCTATTTCTTTGTTTAAACCTTTAACCTGTGCTGAAGTTGCATCTCATTGACAGTGGCCTTGCGTAGCCCATGACAGAAGGCTTGGTGCAGACATGGTTAGCGGTGTCACGCATCAGGGATGAGCAAGACCTACTCCCAAGCCTTCTTCTGGTCACTGGAAACCTCCCGGCCACAGAGCTGAGCAGTGCCCTCCCTGTCCAGAAAAAAATTTTCCTGACAGAGGAAAATTGTGTCATAAAACCAATTTTATCTCTGTCGACCTTCTCAGACCTTGCGTGGCAGAGTGGGGAATGTAGCGGGAAACCAGAAATCTCCAAGGGCTGTCCCGTACAAACTATTCTTGGCTGCCAGAGATGTCCCTGCGGCTGCCCTTTGGTCAAGCTGAGGCATAAAGTAGTTCTTGAGTCATCTGGGGTTTGAGAAGCAACAACGTTTGTGTAAAGCCCACCATTTCCCCTCCGTTCCACACTGAAAGTAGCTGGGGTGGACCAGAAATAACAGTGCCAAGGTTGGTTTTTGGTGTGTCTGCCTTAGATCTCCAAGCGAGCCATTGCTAAGTCAGAAACCCAAAATTTATTGCTTTAGCACTCCTGCCTGACGATACATTTGGGGTAATTTTTCAGCCCCATTTCAGCATTGAAGAAAGCCTGGAGGAGGCTACAGTAACCTGAAAACTGCCCACGGGTGTGCTGTGGGGAGGAGAGGGGAAGCTAAGGTTTGGAAGAGAGGAAAAAAAAAATTATGAAAGCAAACATGAGCCAAGACATAAAGTCTCATTTTGCTCCCATGTGCTAGTGCTTGAGCAGACTATTGTTCTGGACTCAGAGATTGGTTCTTAATTATGTTGAGCAGTGAATGGTTTAAATTACAGGCGCATAGTTTGGTGAGCACAGAGCTGTTAAGAATTTTGGCTGGAGAGCAGCTGCGGGGCTGCTCCGAGCTCTCAGGAGGTGGCTGTAGCTGGAGGTGTTCTCCAGAGTTAGGAGGCCTGCACGCTGCCACCTGAAGTCCCATGCTTGAATGCTTTATCTAAATCTGCCCTTGTCTTTATTCTGCTATTTCAATCTAAAATAAAACATCTTGTATTTATTGTATCATCACATTTAGACACTACCATTTTGGAATCTCCTGTGGACATCATCAGATCCAGATGTTTGCAAATGTCATCATCCATACACTAAAATGATTACAAATGGAGATATATTTCTGTAAGCTGTTGCTACTCAGTGAAGATTGCCAGTTTCCACTGGCTTGGAGGAGGCTTTTCTTTTTAATGGGGTAGGGATGGCCCCAAGTTCAATATTACAGATTTTTAAATTACACATATTGTTGCATGAAGCACAAGTGGTTGCAGTCTCTGTTCACTCATAAATTTGGACTGATTTCCTAAGGGGTTACTAATTTTAACGTGCGGAGGATGATTTTAATATCGGGATTACAAAATCTGATTACCTGTCTTTATCTGTAAAGAATGTGATGTGAGTTCATTATGCTCTCTGATCAAGGTATTAAAAATACAATTCATTTCCGGGGAAGAGCAGTTTTTCCTTCAACACACTCCCTTTGCCTAAATTGTCTGACAACTGCACTGATATTTATATGTACTGTACACAGCTCTGGCTGGCTCATGAATGAATACTACTGCCCTCTACTGCAATGAATACACTCTCCAATCTAAATGTGCACAAAGGATGGGGAAATGATGTGTATGGATGCCCAGACGCAAGCAGAGACACACCCAGCACCTCAGGAGGGGCAGGGGTTTGCTCTGGCCTCTGGTATTACTCTGGATGTCAGGGCAAGACTGGAGTCTCTACAGCAGGGAAAAGAAAACATGAACCATAACTTGGCTCTTATTGTGCCCTAATTAGTAAAGTCAGGCTGCATTTTATGTTTTCCCATCCGTTTACTGATTTGGAAACAATAATAGCAACTCAGAGATTCTAAATTCATAGCTGTGGCCACCAGAATGATATCACAATTTTAGGTACTCTCTTCTGAAAATGGCAACTCCGTGTTAGGCACCGCAGCTTTCAGACACAATTAACAAAGTTAATTATGCACTCAAGAGTGAAAGCCTTGATCCAGGATTCTGGGGGAAAGATTTCCTGGTTTGACTCTTGGGAACACAAAGGAAATGGTAGGAGAGCTCTGTCTTTCCTAAAGCTTAGTGTTATGTGTGCATTGCATTGTGGGAAAGACCTTAGTTTTGCTAGGGAATTATAGTTCTGTAGTTTCACTGGGATGAATATGTCTTGCTCTTTCTCCATAAAAAAGAAAAAAAAAGAAAAGAAAAAGTAATTTTTTTCAGGAAATAGAATGAGAAATGGTAATGTACATTAGACTTTATTTTGGAATTTGAAGAAGTGGTGCTTCAATTTTATTGAGTGGAAGTTTGATTTGGTAGCCTGGCTGATGGTAATAATTTATATATCTCAGCATATGAAATTTTTTAAATGGCTGAAAATTGAAAGTGAAAATAGATCTAAATAAAGTTAATATGTAGTTAGATTTATTTTTTTTTATTAGCACACATTATGTACTATTTCCAGTGTATTTTCTTACGGATCTTGTGATGAATCTATGGCAAACTTGTGCGACTTCAATAACTAAAAAACTCCGCAATATGAGGAGCTGCCAGATTCCAAAGGCAACTGATCCTTCTAAATTGGAAGAAATTGGGAATGGGGTGTAATTGTTATCACAATTATATGTGCCATAAAGATATTGTTTTCATGAGTACTTACTGCCAGGTCGGCTACACTACGCTCAATAAACTCTGGGCCCGGGGGACTCGTGAAACTATTCTTCATGAGTGGTCTTCGTGTTGTTATTGGACAAGGTATGAAAGCTCTTGGGGAGGAAAGGCTGTTGATACTGAGAAAAATATTCCTTTCGCCGTCATATCTATGCATCATATATTGCTGTGAGAAAAGTGTTTGTGTCAATATATTGTTGAATAATGCTATGAATATACTGAAAATCGCAGTCAAGGATAATTGCAATTAGGAGAATAAGAAACATCTCTTGCTGAATTAGAGCTGAAGCAAGAGAAACAGAGGTTTTGTGCCTCTAGCATAATTGATTAAGTCAGCTTTTGAGGAGTATCCATCATGTGACAAAATGAAATTACCCATCATGTCTTTGCTGGAGACTTGATTTCTTTCAGTTGGTCTTGGGCAGGAATGAAGAGAGAAAAAAAATAAAATTGGGTGAATCTCTCTGTAAACTCTCATGCTTAAAGACTCAAGCTAAAACCTGACTTGGGTTTTCTGCTAATCCAGTGCATGATTTATTTACTATAAACAATCCTGAAGCATGGGAAATGGTTTCCAGAGAACAGAGCACGAGCTTTCTGGACAACTTGAAAAATGTCTTTGTAATGAAACCTGTAGATTGAAATTGTTAAAGGATATTTTGTTTCCAATTTAGGTATCTGGCTTGACAGGATCAGTCGGTCTTCTCAATCCAGTCCAAAAACATGAACCACTGAGCATACATACATTAATCAAGGCTTATGTGTTTAGTGGCTCACAAGGCTGTAAAAGAAACATTTCTTTCCTTTTTGGACACTGAAGCACAAAAAGCAGGCGAACTGTGGTTTCCTCTCGCCAGCCATGAGCTTCCTCTGTTCAAGTAATAGTGATAGTGAATTGGGTACCACAAAACTTGGTGGCATCATTCTGGCTACACAGGTCAGGAAAGCTGTAGAATTTGGTAGGTGATTATGGAAAAGAAAATTCAAATACCTTTGATCCCCCTGCTTTCTTTGAAAAATGTCATCTGAACAAAGTCCATGAAAAAAGCTCTAAAAAAGGCAAGGAAAAAAAGATTTTGTAATTACATAGCCAAGTTTTAACTGGAGAAGTAATTGATTTAACGAGCAGGCTCAGCGACTAACAAAGGAATGGACATGGACATTTTGAAAATTATCTATTCAGCGACAATTAGATTGAGACATCGCTTCCTGTGGCATCAAAAATTGTAGTAAAAGCCTTATTCCACAAGACACACAAGGATTGCGCTCCAGGAGATGGCACAGTAGATTGTAAATGTTGCTTTTAAGAATGAAACAGTTTATGCTGATCAAAGTAAGATAAACAATGCACAGTTTAATCATTGTTTTTAGTGAAAAGATCTTAATTAAACAAGACATTTTATAAGGAAGATCTGCAGAGTCCTGCTAGACAGTCTAAATAACCATCCTAAGAGGGCAGCCTTAGTGGTTTCTGAAACAGTTGATAGAATTTTATAGCAGCTCTTCTGTTGATATAAGAGTATTGTTCCTTTGCTGTAGTGTTATAAGTGAAATGTTGCCAGATATATTTCCACATGAATCCATGGTTTATTGCCACTATTAGGCAACGTAGAAGTTTTAGTTTTCTCCTCCTTTCTTTCTGACTCCCTCAAATGCTGCCCTCCCAGTTATTTTGGACTATTTCTTGCACATAAATGCATGATTAGAAAAAACATCCAAGGTTGTTTACTAGAGCATAATCTGTTCAGTGGAATCATAATTCTGTTCCTGTCATTTCCTGCATTGCTTCCTTTCTTCATGGAAGTTTGTTGCCTACCTTTGAGGAGAGGCATATCTACATGCCTCTCCTCAGAGCTAGGTTAGGAATGTAGATATGAAATGAATTTGATGCTTGGACCTTTCTTCTTTAAGTGACTACTCCCTTAGAATTTGGAAAAGATTGCAGCTCAGTCTTATCTGGCTAATGAATGTGTGAAACAGAGCTGGGAAAAAAGCACCAAAACTCAGCGGTGATGTACTCACCTGCGTGGGTCAGTGAATGTGACACGGAGCAGAAGGTTTTGTGTCACATACAAGGCATTTGGGACCTCTGGTGGCTTTTGGACAACTCGAGGGAAAACGTGTAAAGTTTGCACTGGCACATGTGTGTGACTCCAAATGAGCACCCAGCCCTAAATTAGGCAGAGGAACTGGAGGTGTTCTGACAGTGGTGTGGAGCAGAGAAAGCCTGCGAGTCCCACCACTCCGGACTTGCCCGTGCTGATGCTCACAGAGGACCAGTTCTGACTCCAGCTCCTTTTGTTGTTGGGGTTGTCCGGATCGATAATAAAGGCCTGAGTGCCCCGGGACAGTCCACTGAGGGAAAGGAGCTTTGGTGGAGGAAGAGAGAACTCCCCCTGGAGTTAGAGACCACAGTGGTCTAATCCAAAGTTTCTGAAGCCTGGCCCCTTATCCCTCAATGGTGGTCTCCAAGTCAGTCATTCTCTGGACATTCCCCAGTCTCTGGAAAGTTCTGAGTTACTGGGTTATTGATTTGATGTTCCCCCTTGACTCCTCCCCTGTTCCTCTGTTATTGGCACTGTTACCCTGGACCCTCCCTAACTACTCGCCTGGACCCTGTTCTGATTGGTTTATTTCCCTTATAACCCTGTGTCAGGGGCTGCTCGAGGCTCTTCACCTGTGAGCCCCCGTTGTGCAGAATAAACTGCACGACTTGCTCACACCGAGAGTCCCTCCTGTCTCTTCAGAATCTCCTGTGCTTCTCGCCTTCCACCTTAGCCAAACCCCGCTCCCACCGGGTGGGCCATACCTGAGCCCCCCTGGTGTCTCATTCCCCGCTCAAAGGCGGTCTGGGACCCTGGGGTCGCTCTGGCATTGGGCAGCCTTAAGATCCGGGTAGGCTTTCCGAGTTAGCCAGGAAGCGACATTTTGTGATGCCAACTGCTGCACAAATGCTAAAACCCCTTTGTGAGCACAGGGCATAAAAGTGATAGATTCAGTTTTGAATTAAGGCTGTAGGGGGATTTCAGCTTAATATTTAAGATGAAGTCAAGTATTTGTACAGGAAGCTGGCCATTCACCTTCCTATGTTTATCCCTCCTTACTGCCTGCTTGTATGCAGCAGACATCGAGTTGGCAAACTGCAGTTTTTGAGAATTTTTAAGTGAACTTACTTTGGCACTAAAATACTATATTGCTTCATTTTGCATTCTTGAGTTGTACAATTCCTGGCGGTAAAAATTGCACTTTGGGTTGGGGTTTTTTTTTGTATTCATTCTGCTTAAGAAACTGAAATCATAAGTGGTTATGTCTCTCCTGGAAAACTGTAAGCCAAGTGCCTGATTTCCTCTTCTTCTTACACCACCAGAAGGTCTCTACTGACCTCCAATTAATAGGATTCTGTTGTAAAAGTGGTGCAAGAATGGACTGAATCTCAAATGTATTTGCAAGTTTCATTGAGATTCATCAGACTTGGGTCTAATGAACTAAAATAATTATGTGTATGGTTGGCAACCTTTGTCTCCTGATTAATAGTTTTATATTCAGATGTTAAATTACTTACAGATGCTTTCTTTTTGCTTATTTAGCAGATTTCCATTTTTAAGTGATTTTGTGTAATTTCGCAAATATTTACTAAACATTACAATAGTGCGATTTTACAAGTGGGGCAAAACTAAAATGGCTCACTTAAGTTAAAATCCTACTACACTGTAAAGTGCATTCCTTCTTGTTGTTTCTAATTAGCATAATGTTCTTCAATTTAATGCAATTATGTATGCGGATAAATTGCACAGAAAAACCACTGCTAAGTTCTTTGCTTCCATTACAGTTTACAAGATTATTCCTAATGCCGTAGGGTAAATATTTTAACTCTGTGTTCAGAAAAATGAAATAGTAATCATCAGCAAATCTTATACAAATATTTGGATTTGTCAATTATAATACCCTACAAAGTTTTACTAATATCAGTGTATAAATGCAGGTTGTTAATTTATTAAGAACTCTGGCAGCCTGGTTGTTGAGCTGGTGCTTTTGTTAAAAGATATTCTATGTATTTGAGTGATTACACCAGCACTAAAATCACATCTCTCTTTATCAAGCCTTTCAGGTTGAGAGCATTTGGGATTCATTCCCAACCCCACCATGTTTTTTTTCACTTGAGCATTAAAATGTCAGATAGGAAGAAAATAATTCATAGCTGTCTTGGGGCTTGATTCACCCGCCCCTGACATCAAATTTATGCCAGCGTAACTCCCTTGAAAACCATGATATTGCTGTGGTGCTGCACTGCTTTAATAGAGTCACAAATCGGGCCTTAGGGGGGCTTCTTGGTTACTTCTAATTTTCTGATTAAAGCAAAGTTATTGAAACTCATAAAATCCATGGAACATTGTTGCTCCACTGTGGGCTATCTGCAGCAGAAACCTCACTTCATTCTGGGCCTTAAGCGAATTCCCAGCTGGCCTCAGCTCAGTGAAGGTACATTCAGTCAAAGTTTCAGCAGGATTTTTATTTTTCAATTTGCATATTATTTTAACCACATTCCAGAGCCTTGCAGCCACAGAGGTTCAAAATATTCCGTAGATTTCGGATTCTTAGGCAGATGTTAGGCACCATCTCCAAATTCATGCTTCTCTTCCCTACCTCGCCGTTCCTCTCCATGCAGCCAACAAAAGAGCAGATTGCTACCCAAAATATTTCCGGGATCAACCCTTTGGGCAGGAGAATTTCTCATTCACTCCCTGTCTATGGCCTGCATGGCCCAGCTTTCCAGCATAGCATCCAAACCTCCACTAGAGCAAGGAGAGAAAGGAATGGAGAGCAACAGAAGTGGAGAAACAACGAGGGGAATGATGGCACAGAGGCATTTCGTGTCTCAAAGAAGGTCCAGCCAGGTCTGGTCTGGCTCACTGCTGTGGATTGTAGCCCTGTCTGTGCCACCTGGCAAAGGGAAGGGGTCTCAGGGCTCGATTCTGCGGTCAGGCATCTGAGAGATGCCGATGGCCTCGAGTTCTGTAGTTTAGTGCAGCGACAGGACCCAAGGGAACGGCAGGAAGCTGTACCAGAGAAGGTTTAAATTGGATATCAGGAAAAGATTCTTCACCCAGAGGGTGGCTGGGCACTAGAAGTGGTTCCCCGGGGCAGTGGTCACAGCGCCAAGCCTGACAGAGTTCAGGAAGTGTTTGGAAAGTGCTCTCGGGCACACGGTGTGAGTCTTGGGAATGTCCTGTTCAGGGCCAGGAGTTGGACACAATGATCCTGGTGGGTCCCTTCCCCCTCAGGATATTCCATGGGAACGGAAATTTTGCTGCAGGGGTGTAGTGGTTGTGTACTTCAGGAAAGTCAGTCTAAAACCACCCTTGAAGTGTGCTGTGCTTTCAGGAACAACACCATTCATAACTAAAATGTTTTTTTTTTTTGATTACGCATTACTCAATATATACAATCCAAATGACAATCAGAGAAATCTTTTATTTCCTAAGAGGTTAAAATTTAGTGGTGCAGAGACCTAGGACATACAGAACACCCTCCTCCCCGCCCCAACCCCAAAAACCCCCAAAAATAAAAACAAAAAACATTTAGGGGGGAAAGAAAAAGAAGAAAGAAAAAAGGCTTATTTAATTTCAGAATAGTTCTTGGTATTCTTAAAGCCCTGAATGAAGATTTATGTTGGTCTTGCTTGATCCAAACGGGTTACCTCTCTTTAATAACAAAGCTTTCTTTGAGAATGTTTAATGCTTGTTGCTGCTGCCAGATACAACCTCCTACTTTTTCAAGGTTTTGAAATATACTGGGCAGTTCCTAAGCTTTCTTTGGCATGTGAAGATAATTCATGTGTTGGACTACAAACCAACTGCTCACCCAAAAGCGCAGGAGGCCCGGATGATGTAGATCAGGAATAAACAAAAGGAACTGGAAAAATTCTGTGGAGGTAACTTTTTAATAACTGTGCTTCCAAATTATACGGTGGAAAATACCTTGTGAAAAGTGAGTAGTCTGCAGAGGATCCTCTGCCTTTCGCTATAAAAAGGCTTGTTCTCTCGTGCCCTTACATGTGTACTCAACAGATAGCACAGGAAGGGCTAATCCCACTCCCAGGCTGGTGAGAGGGGAAGAAAAGGAGTGAGACTGAAGGAATAAATCTGGATCACACACCCAAAGAACTTTGGCACAGCAAAAGGCAGCAGATGCTCAGGAGAGAGGGTGTTCAGGCTGTATTGCATCACACGGGAGCTGTGCTTCAGAGGACGGCACACATGGCGGGTTTGTCCCAAAACCTGGTGTTCCTGCTGGAGTGCCAGGGGCTGCAGTGCCCCAGAAATGCCCTTTAAAACCCCAGGTGTAATTGCTGCTCTCGAAACTTCATGCCAGCGCTGATCAGAATGGAGGAGATTCCAGCAATATGCCCATTTCCATGGAGTACATCGATGAACAATGGAGCAGAAGACAAAACTTGGATGAAGTTACCCCCCAGGAAAGCTTTGGTTTCATTTGAAAACTGAGACGAAATGTACATAAATGAATAAACTGAAACGGCTGTAAATAGCCTATGAAAACATGCTGTAATAAAATTGTTTAGAGTTCTTCTTCATTATCCCACTTCACATTCGATGGGATGACTGGAAAAGAAGATCCTCTATTTTTTTAAGAAATCCACAGGCCTTACAGCGAATGAGCGTGTTTTCCAGTTCAAATATTATGAGTATTTCTTAATGTTTGCACAGGCTGGGGATTTCTGAGCCCGTGTAATAATCTGCAAAAAAGTCCCACTTTTTTCTTTTTTATTTTTTTTTGCTTCGCTGAGACTCCCACATGGCACGGAGCGGAAAACACTTTGCTGTGGCATGTTTAATAGGTTGCAGAGTAGGCAGTATGTGGTTCCTTACAGCAACTGGGATGAGAGAAGATAAAATATGTCCTGCTTTCCCAAAGCAGATTGTATGGCTCTGTGGCTACCTGAGAGGAAAGACCACTTCCAGTTCAGCCACACAGACGTAATCCGTGCGTATTCTTAGATTTATGAGTGGCTGCATTACCGTGCAATTAGTCTGGATTACCGAAATGTGGGATCAGAAGGGAGGAAAAAAAGGTTTGTTCTCATTATTTTTTCCTCTGAGCATTCATCTGCTGTACTCAGAGTTTCCTATACCTGATTCTTCGGTGTCTGTGGCCACCAACAGAGTTTCCCCCAGCCCTAGCAGTCTGGTTTAAATGTGTGTGCTCTGCATTCTCCTTGTCCAGAGGGTTCTGGTAAAGGCATTTATCTGTTGAATGACATGCAGACTGCCAGATTCAACAGATGACAGCTTAAGCTCAGCACTAGTGACCACCAATGGTGTGGGTTTTATTTTGGGATCCTGCTTTTTCTTAGGAAAAAAAAATGTTGCCATTATTGACTTTTTTTAAAAAATTCTTTTTTCAAGCTGTTTCTTGTGTTTTGGTGTATTCTTCTGCTCTGTCCCATACTAAGGACTGATGTTGATTTCATGTGCCCTAATTTCATGCTGCCCCTCCTCTAGCCTTCGGCAGTTGCTTGTGGTTTGTGCAGGAGTTTGGGAACAGATGTGACCAAACAGGCACAGGCACAAACAGATGATGCCGTCTCTCTCCCTCCCTCCCTCTCTCTCACCTGCTGGCCATTTGCTATCCTCTGATGAATTTAAGACATGAGGCAGTTTGGAAAACACACGGATCGTGACCCCTTTTTGTTTTTCTTGCCCCTTTTTCAGGTGGAGGTCTGTACAGGGAGCAGCACAGGGACATGAAACAGGCAGATGGAAAGCACAGCCCTGAGTCCTCCAGCTCTGGTTAACTTTGCTGTCTGCAGCAACCCCATCATGTGGGTCCTGCTCGTGGGTGCAGTGACCTGGGAACGGCTTGGCAGCATTGTTGGGGGATGAATCCTCTCCTGTGCTGATGAAAGGGAACGCAGTTCAAGGTAATCTCTTTAGGGGTGTCACGCTGTTCCCCCAGGAAGGGCTTAGAGGCCCAGGAAATGAAAAACTAGATGGATGCCAATGGGTAGAGGGCAAATGCATCCTAACACAATTCTGCACATCGCCACAATGGTCCTTGACAGGGATTTGCTTAGGAAACAACATATGCAAAGCTAATAACCTCCCTGCTGGTACTGGCAGATATCCGCCTTTCTGACCGACTCGGATTCATTCATATGCGCCACAGGGGGGAAAGGATTATTTTAGCGTTCTTATTTGCTTTCCTAGTTCACATCATTCACTGAGTATGTACAAATAGGAAGGATGCCAAGTTGTTTACAAGAAGATCAGCGATGACTTGAGCCAAAACTATCAGTCCAAGTGCCCTCAAACTGTAGGGATTTTCTGATGTGGCTGCGACTCCAAAAGCTGTGACTCAGCTCCATCTCAGTGCTGGAGTGAACGTCAAAATGAATATTTAAGCAAAAGCTCCATTCTAAGTTGTACTGAGAGCTCCCACGGAGTGCCAGACATGGGAAATCACCCTGACTCTGTCAGCATAAAACTTTCAAGACACAGGTAATGTACGTCATAAATTTGAGCTGAGAAATTCTCTTTTTAAGTGTTTTTCCTTTGAAAATCATACCAAGCTCCTATCTCCTTCCCCTTCCAGACCACCCACAGATACCACCCACAGACCAGTCACCCCGTGGTCTTTAGAGGTCATCTGTCATTCTCACTATCTTAATCCTGAGAACACAGGTCCTCAATCAGAAAAACAACTTTAAACAGGTGCTTAATGTCAAAAACACAAATCATACCATTAGAATATTATTAGAATGAATATTTACACATACATGTTTACTTCCTGCTAAGTGTTTGGATGTTGAATATGTGTGCAATAACAAAGGGATGACTCCAGAGAGATATGGAGATTGGACATTTGAGAGGAGGAGTTCTTGCAGTAAAGAAAGCAACGGGAGGTACAACATCAGCTCTGAAACACCAGCATGGTACCAGGAATGTTTATACAAAACACTCAGGCCAGAATCATCATCCAAAATGAAGCTGTGAATCAGGATATATTGTAATGGCATTTTCAGTTCTACTTGTATAGATTTTTTTTAACTTCCCTTCAGGTGATATACTATATGTTGATTGAAATGGCAAAGTAGATGAGTGGCAAGGAAGAATTTTCCAATCAACCAAAATGAAAGAAAAGATTTTGGTGATTTCTTATTATATTCATCCTCAATCTTACGCTGCTGTATTATTTTTTTAAGTGCTCTTGAGTGTGATACTTCTGTGCTGAGAGAGCTGAGACTTTCACCTATGCCCTTATCAGCTCTGGCTGTGACAATGGTCACCTCCTCTTCTCTGCTTTCCCTAATGCTCACTCAGATACAGCTGCCATGGGTGGTCTTCCTTCCTCACCACTGTGGTTCAGGTCGCCTCTCCACTGAATCCTCGCTCTGGCTCATCATTTGCAGCATTGGAGGAGCTTCCTGCTTGTCCTCAGTTTCAAAAGAGAAATTCAAATTCACCTCTTCTTGATTGTTTGGTCATCTCTGACACAATTGCTCTTTACTTTCATAACACCTTTGTTATAGAGCTGCAGGTCCCTAATATTTTGAGGTGTTTTATTCTATATTTTATAGTGAGCATGGTATTTGAAGGGTTATATTTCTAAAAATCTGCTTTCTCCTCACTTGACTCCATCCTTACAAGTAACCCCCCGTGCCTCTATGTGTCCCCCTCTAACAAGAGAAAATGATTTTTTATTTGGAATTCGTTTTCACTTTTATTTTTTAATTTTTAAATACAGGGTGGTGATGGTCATGATATACACGTGTCTTAGGCTGACTCCACCATATTATTGCTGTTTATTGCTTCTGTCATCTTTGATTTCCCGTTCTGGTGCAGCTTTCACTTCTTGAAGCTTGTCTTAATTTCAGACCCGGATCCCACAAGTTACACATCTGCTTACCTTTAGTCCTCCGCGTATCCCCGTTGGTTCCCCCGGGAATACACACGCACTTTAAATTAAGCACATGTGCAAGATTTCTGGAATTAAATCATGGGAAATGGAGTCTACTTGTTGTTATTTTTCCGAACTCCAGCAGCTAGTGGCTTCTGCAGGTGGTCAGACCCGCGGGGATTTAAAGCCCGTTGTTGGTTGTGAAAAGGCAGTTGGCCTGATATCTGTAAGATTTGAGAAAAGGTCTTGACAATATTAAGAAGAGAAAAAAATTTTTTTGTAACAATAACAGTGGTGTAAGCTTTCATAGTGAGGGTTGCTCCAAGACAGTAGAGCTGGCAAAGACCCAACATTTTATTCTCTTTTCTTGAGGCGAGGCTCAGATAGGATTTAAATTTCCTCAGTTTTCCTCAGTTTTCCTCCTTTCCTTATGTAAATGGCTGTTGTCAGAAGCATGGGGCAGGAGGGAGAGGGGAAGTAGTAATTTGTAATTTTTGTCGGGGAAAACACCCCTGGTATAGCTGATGTTGTGTTGTTTGGTAATTGGGAAAGACAGCAAAAGAAACCCCAAAAAAACAAACACCAGAAGGACTACAGAAGTTTCTGGGAAATAAATAAAGAGGAAAACGAGACTGAAGGGCAATCTGTACTGTGAAGATTGACTACATTATTATAATTTGGTTTTCTTATTTTGTTTTTTTCTTCATATTTAATCTATTGCAACAAGGACTGAAAATAATTCATATTTCAGTTTGCATGAAGTGGTATTGTAACTGCAATTCAGTTAAAGAAAAGATAGAGCAGTTGTAAGTTATGTTATTCTATATCACAAACCACAAGATAGCTGAAATTATTTGAATGAATTTAGACCATTGAAATAATTATATTTATTTGAAAAAAAATACTTTTTTTATTTTATTCCCATTGAGGATATAGGCTAGCTATGGCAGAGTAAAACATGAGAGAAAATGAAAACTGTAGGAAGACAGTACAATGATAGCTTAATTTTGATTTAACATTTCATTCCTCTAGAAATGCAACTTTCAAAACATTATTCAAGATGTATGGGAGTTAAATATGATGTTTCATTCCAGCACACCTTAAACACAGGTCTAAAAATAGCATCATTCCCAAAAGACAGGAATTCTGAGCTCCCACCATCTCTGCAGCTCTGTTGCCAATGCCTGCATTGTTTATTTATCCTGGGAAACCTCTGGGCAGGAGCAGGAGCTCAGGGCAGCTCCGACGGGGCCGGGCGGGAGGAGGTGGGAGGTCGAGCCTCGCCTCCAGCTCATCTCTCCCGGGTTTCCCCAGGAGGCAGCTCTTGGGATGGAAAAGCCCCCGCAGCTCCAGGTGCCTGTTGGGAATAGGAACCCAAAACACAGAGATAAAGTGAGAGAGAGAGGAAAGCAGACAGAGCAGAGGTGTAAAATGGAACCTAGAGCTTCCTGGCACTGCCTCCTGCAAAGAGCCCTGCAGGCTCAATCTTCTGCTGCACAGAAGGGCATGAGGTGATCTTAGCTTTGGAAATTGGATAAATTAGATAAACTAATTCATTTTTCTGCTAATTTAGAATCATTTTTGTTTATGTTTGATTTGTTGGTTTTATTCCTCTAGTCTGTTGGTAACTTAATACCTTTGTGCTTTAGAAAAAACATATTTCCTCCCTTTCCACATTTCAGCTGTTAAATAAAAAAAGCAGCAATTCATAAGGAGCACAAAATCCCACAGGGATGAATGCAGTGGAGACCTGGAGGCAAATTTTTTCACGGTGGAATTTTTGCCCTCTCCTCTGCTACCTTGCAGGCAGGGCCATAGTGATTAGGATGATCTGTTCTTTCTTCAGGGTATATTTAGGCTTCCTCTGCAGCAATACACATCTTTTCATTATTCTTTGGATACAGCACTTATCTGCAAACCATCATTGCTCTCTCTGCTACGTGCTAAATATTGACAAAGAAACAAAGAAAACACGTGTGTTGAAAGAAGCTGACCTCTGGTACAAGAAGAGCAAATAAGTGAGTGCCCTGGGATATGTCTTTTATTATTGCTAATTGTTTTTTAAACACCACAAGTCTCCTCTCAGTTTGGAAGACAAAGACCCCTCCAGTGCTACATTAGACCGGGGGCAGGACCAAGAGCCGTGTGCTTGTCCAGAGTGATAAATCCATGGAGAGATGAGTCAGGCTGGCTGTGCTGATGGCAGCTCGGGTTTTACTGGAGCTGATGGGGTTTGGAGAGGTTCCTTCTACCCCACAGCCCTCATCTATATCAAGTATCAGGGAGAGCTGACTGCATTCTCAGATATTAGGTAGTACCTGAAAGTGTTCAGCTGCTTTGGATGGAGTCTGGAGCCTTCATGAAACTCATCTTCAACAAGGCCAAAGCATCTTCCTGTGTAGTTTATCAGAACCTGTCCACGAGCCAAGAAGTTCTGAACAACCAACAGCATGAAAATGTAATTGAGTGCACATGGATGCTGGACAGGAAGAGGTCTCAGGAATTGTGAGGCTTGACAGAAAAAACGCATCTTGCCCCAAGCTAAGGGTGTTTGAGAGGTTTGTTTAACCTTCATTCTGGCTATCTGCACACGATTCCATGTTATTATTTACAATACCATTGAATCAATACGTGAATTTGCCATAGCAACCCAGGCTTCAAATGGGGCCTATGTTGCTTCCCAAAATTACAGCACCTCCTGAAGAAGGAGTAAAGAAGAGTGCACTGTGTAATCTGAACTCTTGCAAAATGCTGTAAGCAAAACATGGCTTTAATAAGTAACACATTTTCTCCAATTCTTAGAGTATGTTTTATAAGAAAAGATGGCAATTACCAAAAGGAAAATATAAATATGTATATATGAAATGAGCTATTTCAGCTTAATCCATTTTTCAGGAAAATGTTAACACTGGGGACATACTGGCAACGGTAAGACCAGTGTGGGACATTGACATGATGTGGGTGAGGATTTCTGTGTCACTGCCTTCTTTTTTCACTCTAAGGAAAACAAAACCGTGACAGGTCATACATTCATTCATGCATTTTACTCTTTTAAATGAATCGGTCCTTTCGCCAAAAAAATAAAGAAGCATCCAGCAGATGACATAGTTGTACATAAATAAATATTTATTCAAATCCCCTGCTTGCAGTCACTACCCCCTAACCAAATACCAGAGTCAGCTGGATTTCTGGAAAGCAGAATGCATCCAGAAATTTTGCTTAGGTTATGCAAAATAATGCTTGTTTAACTGTGAGTTTGGAAGTCTCATGTGGTTGTAGATGTTTGTGTGTGTGTACCTGAGTCTCTGTTGATGTTATGGGATATAAAGCACTTGGACTTTTTCTTCCTGTTGTTCTCAGGTAGACGTTACTGACAAGATTTGTCCTAAGCACACATGAGGTTTTCTACTGTGGATTTCACTTTTATATAACTGATGCACATCCTTTTTTTTCCTTAAGCAGAGTTTGAAGAGGTTCAGCTGNTAACTGATGCACATCCTTTTTTTTGAAGAGGTTCAGCCACATGTGTCTGGCATGAGAAAAGGGCTGTACGGAAAGGGACAACCTCCTCACCTTCCTCACAACTTCTTTCCTGTGATTGAGGTGACAATGAAAATTAGGAAAAACACAGCTATTTGTTACTATTTTAAAAAGTGAGTCAAAAACCCAAGCTCAGTAGCAAACAAGTAGTACAAGAGGTGAGATAATCCATGTCTCTCCACACATTTTTACAGATGTTTAGGAATTTGTTTCCCACAGGAGATGAATGGAAGCTTCTTCTGCACCCACCAGAAGAAGCAGCCCCAAACCTCAATTTTTTTTTTTTTTGATGCTATACTGCTTTCACAACACAGCCCAGTGTAAAGGCTTAGAGGGATCATGGGGTGCCTGGATGCCAGGGCTCAGAAGAACTGACTGCTCCTGGTATCCACAGGCACTGTTAACCTGTGGTGGATGCACCAGCCCTGCTGGGCACCACACAGATTCAGGCTAGCCCAAATCCCTCCCTTTCAGGGGTTGTGGTCATTGTGAACACACTCCTGGAAATCTGGACACAGTATTTTTGCAGCTAATTCCTGTCTTCTCCATTTTATTGCTAGTTGTCTCTTCCGGGATGTTTCAGCCTCGAATATCAGCTTTCCATTTGCAATTCATGATATTAGCTGGAAAATCCACCAGACAACAGCAGATCCTATGGATTGGCTTCATTCCACTATCCTTATTTTAGATTCTTGGGAGTTAAGGAAAACCACAGAAGGTTTGAATTTTGTTTTGCTTTTTAATCTAAAGATACTATTTGTTTTGGCTTACAGGGAATTGTGAGAAATACCAATATATTTAAAGGGAAGGCATTTAAGTGCTTTCTGAGGACAGCAAGTGAACCTTAGCAGTGAAATCCTGCTGTATGTGAGGTTCTAAAATTGCAAAGTACAAATGCTTTACTGGGATGTAGGAATGTCCAAATGTGTGTAGTCCAGCATGATATCCAGTCAAAAATGGCTAATGCATAAGGAAAAAGTTATTCTTGAAATTTAAAGGAATCAGTTTATACTCACATCTGAAATTTCTAGTGACATCACACACCATGAAACAATGAAATCTAATGAAGCTGTTCACTTGAACAGAGGTTTTAAAATATGTTCAGAAAGACTTTGCCTCTCCTCTGCTGTCTGACTTCAGCCTTGAAATCTTATATCTGACAGTCGGTCACTTCTCTTTTACTTTTTGGTTTTTTTTTTTTTTTTTTTTTTTTTTTTAACCAGAGAACTGCATCTTGGCTTTGCCTTCCCAGCCTGTATCAGCCACAGCAACTCTCTGAAATGCTTCATGTGGAGCATCTCCCATATTCACTGGGAAATGCTAGAAGTCCTGAGGTAAGTTTTCAATAAAATAATGAAATTAAATCCTAGTGAGATAGGAGCAGTGGACACGTGATTTCAGAGCTCCACACAGCCACAGCTGTATAATTTCATAGTTCTCAGAATATGTGTAACTCAGGAGTTACTCAGAAACATAAACTGCAATTCCTGGAGGTGAAGTGAAATATCCATTAGTTGCATATATCAAGATTTGTCTACTCTAAAAGAACATGCATTACAGACACTCCTGATACCTGACATATGGTTTTCTTTTGGGGAATCAGTACTGTGTAAGTATTTAAAAAATTGTTCTATTCTCAGCTTTATGCAAAGGCAGTTTTCTGGCCTTCTTTTGGGAGTCTTTTTTTGGCCTTGATGTTCTCAGAGTGAATTCATTAGTTTGAATTGTGCTTTTATTAATGTTAAAAGTCAGACAAAAAGAAAAAGCCAGGGCTAAACTCCATAATGCCTTGCTGTACTACATGGAAAAATTTGTTTGTCCATACTTTAAGCTCCCAGTGACAAAGTCTGTCTTTCCAGCGGTTTCAGAGTGTGTACAAGACAATAGAAACAATGCGGGAATATAATAAATTCTTAGTGATATTAACAGTGCCACTGGATGCAGTTCCAGTCCGTGTAATTGCAAAGTGTGTCCAGATGCTGCAATGATGCATATCTTGTAAATGCTTGTAATGATAAACAGATAATAAAGGTTGAATTAAACAAGTCCATGGTTTTGGCCTTGCTGCCAGCAGGTTCTGGAGTGCACGTGGAATAAACCATCCCCACAATTAGCACTGACTGGCTCTCTGCCATCGCCAAGGACATTCAGGCTCTTGACTCCCTCAGTCCTGGGAATGATCTCTCTGGGGCTACATTTCAAAGCACTGACAGGTTGGTGCAAGTTTTAATGTGTAATGCCCAAAGTTTTTTATGATTTGACAATTGCAGCTTTGGTGAGTGGCGGTTCAACCTTTTATCCAAAATGTAGAGGAGAGGAGGGTTTGTTTGAAGGGTTTTCTCAGAAAATAATTGCAGGAGGATGGCCAGGTCCAACACAAAGCCCAGGCACAGCTCTGCTAGGTACCTAACAGGAGATAGAGACCATCCTGCTAGTTTATCATCAATGTGTTTATTTATCTCATGATGTCCATGTCTCAGGCACTGCACAGACCAGCCTCTAAGATAAGTGATATATCAACCCTGGAGAAAGCTTTTTAACTCTATTCACTTAGAATTCAGTTATTAAAACCAGTTTAGCATGAAGCAAAGAAATGGAAGGTAACAGCAGGGTAGGAATTATCTAGGTTGTGCCAGAGGATTTCCTGTCTTTTTCTTAACTCTATATTTCGAGTTTCTTCTGTAAGAAAATTTGTCTGTTTTTCTGAAATTATAGACAACAGGGTTTCCACAGAGGTATATCAGTACCTGCTTAATGTTACAGATGGCCATTGCCCTTGATCATAGACTTTATTAAAGTTCCTAATGAGGTCCAAAGATCCTGTGATGGAAGGGGTAATGACATTTCAAGGAGAGTCAATTGGCAGTATTCCCCATTTTCCTGGTACCTTTGAATTACAGCAAGTGAAGGTCTATTTGAAATTAAATTCTGATAGGAAATGCGCCTTTCTGTTAAGGCTGGGTATCGATGGATAGGAATCTGTTGCCATAAAGGGAGCTAGAAGGCAGCTGAATGAAACCTTAGACAGAAAGGAAGGGTTTTTTTGTGCTAAGTGACAAAAACTGAGGCACTCTGCCAAGGCATGCGTGCATCATAACCCACTACTTTTTTGGGTGAAGAAATGCCCCAGCATTTCCACTTCCAGCACACTGACAGATCAGCCCTGAGCCACCAGTTATCCACAGCACTGTGCCCAGGACTGGTGCTGCCACGTGCACAGAAAAGCCTGCTGCCCACGGAGACCCAGTTTTGGATGTGGGCTCTGGTTTTTCCCAGAACTGAGTATTTGAATGTGTGCAGCAGCACAACAAACTGCATCGCAGTGACTGCACAGCTCAAAACTTGGCACTGCTGCCTGCTCTTTTTCCAAAGTCAAGTGTAAAGTCTTAGGGCCCTATTAATGAAAAATCCATCTGATGGCTGGATCACAGAAAAAGGAGGGCCCCAAATTATGAGCAGGATCTGTTCTAAGAGCCATGTGCTCATGTAAAAATGTGACAGGATATGGGCACGGAAAGTTCCGTGTGGATTTCACTGGATGCACAGGGATTCCTGGTATGCACATTAATTTATATGTTGTACTTAGAGACGTGATGCCAAGGGCCAGGAGGCTGTAAATACGTTTCCTTGCTGCATAAAGTAGCGTGATAAACAGTGACATGTCAAAAGCCCTGAAGAAAAAGATTGGGGTCAAACATGATATCTAGCAAGTCTCACTTTGCTTTGCCCTGCCTGCATGTTTTTATTTCTATAGCATGAAACCTGTAACTCTTGTTTGGCACATCAGCCATGCTCCCTGAACAACCTGGGAAACTGTTAATGGCTGTACCTATCTCAGCGTTTGACAGAAGCTGCAGGAGCAGCCAGCACCTATTATTTATAGAAAAGACAGTGAAACAGTCTTAAAATGCAGGACTGCAAATGCATACTTGAAGGATGTTTTAGTTCTCAGGAAAAATAGTTGTTTTTGAATTACCTCAGTGAGTTGATCTGCTCACTTTTACTTCTTTTTACTGTTGTAATCAAAGTGTTCAGGAAAAGATGAAACTGAAGAATTTTCCATCAGAAAATATCTCTGTATTATTATATTATTATTATCTCCATCCTTAGCCAACTTATGCAAAACAGACTTTTCTTTTTGCAATATGTTTAATTTCCCATAGGCCTGGATTACGATAATGTTTTTGCAGTTTTGTGGGGTTTTGGTGGTTTTGGGGTTTTTTTGTTTTGTTTTGTTTTGGGGGGTTTTTTGTTTGTTTTGGTTTTGGTTTTGTTTTTTTAATAAAAAAGCAGATTGTACTCATGCTGCTCATTTTCTGCAAGTGGTACTCGTAGCTTAACCAGCTCAGCTCCCTTTCTCTCGCAGCTGCTTGTGTGCAAAGACTTTGCTCACCATTAATTCCCAGTGCGATGGGCTTTGTAAAAGTGGCAATGCACAAGCCACGAGAGGACTCTCTGGGAAGATTTGCCTTTTGTGAGGCTGCCTTCAAAAGAGTTCTTTCTCCTTAAGAAGTTCATCATCCTTTCAGGAAAGGCACGGAGAGCAGTGAGGCCAGGTCCTCCGGCGATTCTGGATTAAAGCTTTACTCTTTGGACTGCTTGAATTTGCCATAATTTATGCCATACCAAAGCTTCCAAATTCTGTCTAAAGCAGCTCTATGCTCTCAGGTTCTCTTTAGTTTTAATGTTTCTCATTAAAAAGGATGAAACACGAACCACTGTTACTGAAAACTCATCTTTCACACCAACAGGGAAACCTCGACTGTTCTGTACATGAAACAGTCCAGGCGCTGGCAGGTTCTGGCTCTTTCCAGTGGGAGCATGGCAGGGCTGATTCAAGCAAGGACGTCCAGGATCTGCACAGGACATACAGATCTTCAGCACTGCTGATGCTGCTCAGATTTTACTCGTGATTATGAGGACAAATTTCAGCTCTAGAAGCAGAGCTTCACATTATGTCATGGCAGCAATGCAGCCAAACGCTGCTGGTAAAAATCAGTTTAGAGCTATGGAATCAGTTGTGCCCAAGTATAAAGGCCTTCAACAAAGGAAAATGAGAAATAAAGCACCTTTGCTCAGAATTTGCTTCCATAGTCCCAGGGTCTTTAAAAAGCATGTGTGAAAGAAGAATTTTGGGAGCTGAGAAATGCAGGGCAGTAGAAACAGTTGTCACAGGCATTGTCTTCCGTATATATCAAGTTCATTAAGTGGTCTATTAATTGCTGGTACCAGTATAACAGAGGCAAGAAAGTGAAAAACTGACAGTCTCTCTGAAAGAGCAATCAAAGAGGAGGAAAATAAGTATGTCTAAAGCTGTAAATACATCACAAAATGTTCAGAAAAAGTATGTTTCCAGGGGAGGAGAAGGTTTCAATAAAACTATGTCTTTAGCTCTGGAAAATAATTCAGTTAGAGCACAAGTGGTTGTCATAAAAATTGTGTATATTAGGAAAAATCACTGTTGTCTGTTTCAAAATAGGAATAATTCTGTCCCATACCTTCTAAGCATCTCAAATGTCAGGTTTTATTTAATAAACTTGGGTAAGAAACGCGCTGCATAACCACATGATGTTTGTGGAATGTTCCTATACATGTAAAAAATGCTGTAAACATAAGGGGCTTTGTGTGTGTGCTTCTCTGTGAGAAATCCTCTCCATCCTCTGAGAAAGTTTATCATTGAAAAGACAAGATGGGTTAGAGCAGAGGGACAGAAAGTTCCGTTCTGCAAGACGTCACAGAGCTTTCTCTCCTGCTGTCACAAGGACTGCAAACTCCCCGTCACTAAAGCACTTTGCAGGAGATAAGCATTCCTTACGTCCTTAACTTTTAGAGAAATGAGGAATGAGTGTGTATTTCCATGGACAAATGGCTTGGACAGCACAGCTAATGGTGTTTGGGGCTTACGTGGGACAGCAGGATAGACAAGTTCCCTTTAGAGGAAAACCAGGAAAAATGCAAAATTATGGAAGGGCTCCTCTTGCATGGGAGATGCACCGGAGATAAGAGTGAGGAGTTGATGGCATTTGAGTTTTCTCTTCAATGCAGCTGCTGGAAAACTGCTGCTCTTATGTGCATTGAAGAGCACACCAACGTACATTTCTGTCTCAGACACTAGGTAGGTGTTAACAAAACAGCTGAACCATGTATGGAATTGGGGTTTGCCTATTTTTAGCTCTGCCTTGCACAAGGTCTGCACATTCTGTTCCGTAGGCTGCCGACGTTTCGGCTGCGGCTCTCGGTGCAGCTCACACTTCTGTTCTGAAAGCTGCTCCAATTTTGTGCCTTTGCTGCCAGGAGGTCCTAAACGGAAAACAAAACAAAACAAATAAATCAACTGTGATAAAAAACAACAACAACAAGAAAACAAACAAGAGCACTCTTCCCTCGCCATCTTGCAAAACAAAATCCTTCAGGCATGATTTATTAGTAAAACCAGCTATGGACAGTTAATAATGTACATCTGGATCTAATGAACAAATGCACAGCCAAAATATCCTCTCCTTTTTTTTTTTTTTTTTCTTTTTTCAGGGTTTATGTGAAGTAATTCATCTGTACTTTAACAAAAGCTTTTATTTTCACATGAAGAGGTGGGCAGCCATTCAATCGGACACAATTGAGATTGTTTCAGTCAGTTAAATTGCCCAATATTTTCATGTTATCTTGAAAAAAAAAAATAGAGAAGGACATGTGTGTGCCATTTTGACCTAAGAAAGTGTAAGTCTCTACCTACAGGATGTCTAATATCTATAAATTTATATACAAATATTTATGATTCTATTATACACAGAGAAAGTAATACTCTTGCATTAACATGAAACATCACAACGAATTAAGGTCACAAATAATAGAAAGTGCATGTGGAAGGAAAAGTCTGGGATATTCTTTACTCTTCTCTGTAGCCTTCTGGGCAAAAAAGCTCATTCTGAAAGCAGATGCTCCTGTCTAGTGTAACAGAACTGAAGTTTTGCAGTGGGTGTTCACTGCTTTCAGCTGGCACTGAGGGTTTTTAGCAACGCCTCCCATCCCTAATTGCCCAGATTTTGATCCATGAGTGAGTGGAGAAATGGGTGGACACGTTCTTAAGGAAAGAACTGAGTAAGAATTTCTCCCAAGCACACGTACAGTGTTTCAGTACCTCTGAGTGAGGGGAGTCAACAGAACTACTGGCATGTTTAAAGTAAAACGTGAGTGGAAGTAAAACACTGGAGTCCGTGCATGATTTTAATTCTGTTTAACAGTGGCTTAACCCTTAGTGTCACACAGCTATCAGGCTGCTTTTCTTTTATTCCAGGTTTGTTTTTTTTTTTTATATTGGAAACAGGTCACGATCCTTTTAAAGCAGCTTTTGAGTTAGTTTAGCATCACTGCTAAGCAACACAGCAGAAACACAAGCACCGTTGTGGAGTTTTTCCAATTAATTCGGGATTTGCAGCTAACTACAGGTGTCACAATTTAACATATGAATAATTCATAAACCATGAAACAGTAACATTTCAGTGGAGGGATTTCTTAAAAAAAAAAAAAATTAAAAAATGTGTCAAACATATGCCAAACATTTGCAGGATTTAAGCAGCAAGTGGTTGAAGGAAAGCCGAAAAACTGCAAATAAAGCAACTTAGCTGATGGGTTGTTTAAATTCTCAAATAACAGCTGATGATTTCTTCCTATTCAGGGAGAGTTTCCTGACTTAGTCATAGGCTCACATTCATTTTTGTGTCTGAAAATCTCTTACAACAGGAGAGCAATGATCTCTGAAGGAGATGGACTGAATCAGTAATTTTTTTCTTGTTCTGGAACTTAGACTGACATCTTTTAATGCAAGAAATTCTGCTAGAGCTTGCGACTGTACAGGAAAAATAAGACATATTTGTCTTGGCAATTGGCATGACTCTTCTTGCACGTTATGCATTTTCTGTAAAGAATAAATCTTTAGGTTAAAGAATAAATCTTTAGGTTAAAGAAAGCTAGTTAAAAGTCCTTTCATCCTTTCAGTTTAGCTTCCACGTGTTATGGAGTGACCAGATACGATGACAATTGAAATTAAGAGAAGTGACATAATAATAAGATGTTTGTGCCATCTGCATGAAAAGCTAAATGGGTTAAATACTGACTTCACTGTCTTTATTCTGTCTCAGTCTTCCCCAGAGGTGACACACAAGACCAAGAATGATTTAGTGGTCTGATAAGGGGAATTGTGCATGCCTCCAGCCAGCCTTCCTTTGTGAGCCAGGAACTAGAATGGATTGCATTTGGGCACTATATTTAGTTTTGCTCAAAATTTATTATCTGATTTTGGCTGGCACCCCAAACTTATTTTTTTTAACACGCCGTTTTTATGGTATATTGAAAAAGTCTGCAATCTGTCTTTGCCACCCAAAATGAAACCAAATCTATGAGCAGTATTTAAGAGGAGCTACTACCACTCAAATGACTGTGGCTGGAGAAGTCTCCTTTGTTTCCATATTCACATTCTACAGAATTTCCTTAAGTTATATTTTACATCCTTTACCATATAGCTCAGTAACTGAGATTTGAATATCTAAGGGATATGAAATACCAGATCCAGTTCCAGTTTGGTGCACCTGGAGGCACTGAAATACTGCAACAGGTAGGATGTGGTGACTGCTTCCAGCACTGCTTGTGCATCCCATGATCATGAAATCATCCGATGCTCTCATGGAAGTTCATTTATAATGAATCCCCAAAAATATTTAGCACACAATCACAATGCTTTATATTCCTCTGTATTTAATAACCAGAAAGAAACAATCAATGATTTTATAGATGAATGGACTCTTTTTTTTTCTCCCCCCCTTTTTTTTTTCTAATTTTTTGCATCATTTTCAGTTTTGGTTGCTTGAAGGACTAAATTAAGAATGGCAGGTATTTAGTGGGGGCTCAGCTAATGGCATATCTGGAGATGTAATGAAGCCCTGCAGTATTCTTTCCCCTGGGAGGTGAGAGTGTTGGCTGCTACAATACCTCACTTCTCTCATGTTTGACACTTGAGCAGCATTTTTAAATAATGGCAGGAAGTCCAGAGCTTTCCTACACTCTCCTTTCCCTTCAGTATGCCGGATGCCCTGGCACCAGAGAGCCTTTGAAACCTTCTCCTGTTTCTTCAGCACCTGATGGTGATTGTTTGACTGCAGATTTATAGCTGGCCTCAAACTCAAAGCTTCCAGGGAGCTGAAGTTACAGAAGCTTGCAACGATGCTGGATTCCCTGGAGTGGTGGTGCTGTCGTCATCTGAGCAGTGAAATGAGATGGCAATTTCTGCATTCCAGTGGTCAAAAGCTTCTACCACCAAAAAAATCCGCAAAACTCAAAGAAAAAGCTGTTTAGAGATCTTCTGGACAGGTTCTGTGTATGTTTGAGCTGTAACCACATCAGTGGCATGGCTGGCTTTAATGGAACATCTCCTCTGGCAGTTTATCACAGGCATAAGAACTTTCAGGATGGAGATTCAGCTACTTGTGTCTGGGAGGAAGCAGCCAAGAAACTGTGATCAGGGAAGAAAAGAGACTTTGACACCTGCTCCCACCCCATCAGTGCTGGGAAGAACTGGTAAAGCCAAAAGGTTTGTAGGAGCATTTCTGCCAAGTGTTTGTGGCCTGGGTAGTGTTTTGTTCCACAGAATGCGAGAACCACAGAGTAGCTGAGGTTGTCTAGTCCAGCCTCTTGCTCAGGCAGAGTCAGCCAGAGCAGGGTGCTGAGGACCTCGGCCAGCTGAGTTTTGAGTATCTCCAAGGATGGAGACTCTACCAGCTCACAGGAAAATCTGTGCCACTCTTTGATCACCCTCACAGCAGGACAGGTGCTTCTGATGTTCAGAAGGAACGTTCTGTGTTTCAGTTTGTGCCCATTGCCCCTTGGCCTGTCACTGGGCACCAGAGTGAAGAATCTGGGTCTGTCTCCTTTGCTCCATTAGGTATTGATAAGACCCCCGAGCCTTCTCTCCTCCAGGCTGATCAATTCCAGCTCTCCCAGCCTCTCACAGGAAAGATGTTCTTCTGCCTTCATCATCTCTGTCCTTTCAGAGACTGTGGTTGCTTCAGCATTATGAAGCTCTTAAGTTACACATAAAACTCTAAAACACCTCCTTTTCTGTCCCGTTGCTGCCTCCTCATCCACTGTTCTTAAGAAACAACAGGAATGGGAGAGCCAAGAAAAAATGCAAGTTCTTTATAAGAACATCTTCGTGTATAACACTCAGAAATTGAAGGTTTCATCCCTGCTTGCTCCTCTAAAGCCACGATACAGCATTTGAAGTGACACTGCAAAATTACCAAACAAGCGTTCCTGCCAATGTAAATAAATGGGAGATAAAGCTGGAAATGATTGATGTCTGTGGGAAGGAGAAGTTACTGCAGATACCTGGAAGGAGAGCCACGAAGCTTTATTAACTAAGACATGGAAATATCTCATCAGGCATAAAGCTCCCTGATGCAATAACAGTGAAAAAGAAAAATTTCTTCCAGAGATGAAACCAGCTCAACCTCTGAACAATATTTTCAAACTGTGAAATACTCTCTCTGTAGTGATTCTTCCCCTCATTAGTCTTTTACTCGTTGTTCTTGCTATTACTATCATCAGCGTACCTGTTCAGAGGTAAAGCTGTGCTGATAGTAATCCCCAGACAGGTAAGAACAGGATTTATGTGGAAAAAGGAGGAATTAGGAAAATCCTTTGGCAGCAAATGTATTTTTATTTTCCTTAAGAAATAGGAGGAAAGGGAAATGGTGGAATTACACTGTCAAACAACAACCCCAAATCTGGGCAAAGACGGAGCATAATTTATTTTGTGAAATGCTAATAAGGAATAAACTAGGAAAAAAAGAGATTAGGAATGTCTTTGAGAATATTAAATTATGTTATTAGGTCTTGAATTATCTCCTTGAAACTGTTAGGAAAAGTACATGTGCACTGTTGCTTAGCTTTTGGGTGCCTTATATCCTGGAAACAGAATGTTCTAGCCTAGTCCTCTACATAAAAGTTTCCTTGTTTTGTTTGTTTGGGGTTTTTTTCACTAATCCAAACCTTAAAAATTATTTTCACTTTAAAATTTTTTGCAGTTTAGCAGGTTATACTGAGAGGAATGTTTTTACTGCTATTTTATGAGTCCATAAAAAAAGTTTATAAGACAATTTTGAACTAAAGCATCTTCAATAAAACATAAAATAATGACTTTGTAGGATCAAAACTCTATAAATAATAGCTGCTTCTACAATGCCTGTGAACAGGTTTGACGTATCAATCATGAACATAATTGTAATACAGACCAGTGAGTAAATGAGGGACCCTTTTAATTTTTCATGCTCAAAAAGTGTAAATGTTGCTTTTTCACAGCTTTTGACTTTAAGGGGATAGGAAGCTCATTATTATTAATTGCTCTTAGAAAAACAGAAATGAAAATACTTTTATTTTAAAACCAATCGCAATTTTCAGGCAGAACACGTTTCTTCACCTTTTGTGATGGGTTTAACACAGAAGATGGTAGAATGGTTTTGAAGAAAGTTATGCTGAAATCTGAAGCTGTTTGTGCTTGCAGAAATTAGTACAACTCTTCTCTTCACTTTCCCAGTATCTAAATCACCTTGCAACAAATGAAGATACATTTTTTTAATTAATGGCTGGCAATAGCACAATTGTGGTTTCTGAACCTTAAAAGCAGAGACCAAGCAGCCCCAAAAGGAATCATGAAAACTCCTGAACTGCAGTATGGGTTTAGTTGACGCTGGGATGATCCATTGTCCTGGTTTTTCAAAGAC
>VYZT01062736.1:0-34041 GCA_013400735.1 Pomatostomus ruficeps | reverse complement strand
CTCCAAATCAGATTTCCTTCCTTTCAGTAGCACTAAACTTGTGCTTTCATTTTACTAGAAATATTAAATATAATTTTATAGTGATGTGTAACTTACTCTTGTTAGTTACCTGGTACTTGTCTTTTGATAGATTTATTAAATTTGCCTGTGACAAATTTAATAAATCTATAATTTCATGTGCCAGCATTCAGAAATGGAGATTATCCACTCTCCTCACTTGATCGTAGCAAGGATTTTGAATTTTGTTTCATGTCATTTTGGTTTCTCCAGGTCCTTCTTCCTGCTTGTCAACCTGCCCACCATCACCCATCTCGGAAAACTGAGGTAAAGCGTTTCCTCACTTTTATACTTCGAGAATCAAATCCCTGCCATATCTTTAGTTTATGGAACATTCCAATTTCATCTCCTTCCTTCTCTTTTTCTCTTTTTATTTCTATAGCCAAAGAACTTCTTGCTCCTTGCTTTAGTTTTCTGTTCGAGGTTCAACTCTCTCTGATTCCTGGCAGTTCTCACTTTCTCTGTATACTTTGGGACATCCAAGACACAGCTTTCTTTGCTGGTCAATTCTTTTTTCCATCCCTTGTAAGCTCCCTGCTTAGTCCTAATATCCCTTTCGAGATGGTTATTCATTCAGTCGGAGCTGGGGCCCTCTTGGTAAGTCTTTTCTGCCCACTTTGTTGGGATCCAAATTGCAGAAAGTTTTTTACTTTGGACTCAAGAAATTCCCAACTTCCCCCACATTTAAATCCCCGTATTTTTCATGTCGGTTGACTTCACTAACCAGTTCACTTCAAATTCG
This sequence comes from Pomatostomus ruficeps, assembly GCA_013400735.1. Classification (NCBI taxonomy): domain Eukaryota; kingdom Metazoa; phylum Chordata; class Aves; order Passeriformes; family Timaliidae; genus Pomatostomus; species Pomatostomus ruficeps. The sequence goes on along the minus strand of VYZT01062736.1, from coordinate 33,242 downwards.
TCATATGGATATTTCAGAGTATATAAAGTTACATAGTCCTTTATGTGTTAAAAATACAAGGACCACTAACTTCAGTTGCAGCTGTGAATGCTCAGCACTTTTGCAAACCAGACCCTAGAGTCTCCTGTCAGGACCCCAGAAATGAGGAAAACACAATTAGTGACCACCTGTGGAAAAGTGTGATGCCTGGCAAGGCACAGGGACCCAATGGTAACGGGAAAGGAAGAGAATCCAACTGTGGGAGCCAGTATTAAATTAGTGCAGACATGTGACTTGTGCTTTTTCTTCCTCCAGCCACCTTACATCACTGTGCATCTCACAGGTTTTTGTAACAAATGAAGAAATAGTACTAAAGACATTATCTTGCCCCACTACTCATTCCTGATTCACTCCCAAAACAGGTCAGTGTGTAAATGGCCTGTGGAGAAAAAATACCCAACATAACAAAAAAATCCCCAGTGTTCTTGCAATTAAAGATGGTATCAGAGAGCAAATTTATGGGAATGGGCAGGGAAACATAATCACGATTGCAAAGTTCAGAGTGATTTGGAAATTAAAAAAAATTTCCAGATGCTTAAATTAAACTTTAATAGTACCATCGATACGTAATTTTTGTTTGCTTATTTTTATGTTTTTTGAAAGCAAAGTGAAAAAACAGAAGTTTCATCGTGAAACTACTTGTGAGCACTGTCAAATGTATGAATTTTCCACACAGGTCTAGGTAATTTAATTTAATGGAGTAGTTTATAGCAATAGGTTGTTGACCTCTTTATTGGCAACACTGAAGCAGGATGACACACACTGCTAGCATTTAAACAGACTTTTGCTGACAGCAGAGAAACTGGGAGCGGACCTGAATATCACATGTACTATTCCATGTTCCTCAGCTATTTGTCTATGCCATGTCAGCATTACCTCTCCTGTCTCACCTTCTCTGACACAGCTTTGCCTTCATTAATCTCTCCCCTCAGGGATCCAAATCTCTGCCTCAGGATCCAAATTTCATCTTTCTCATGAAACCTTTCCAGTCGCTACTCTCAGCACATCTCTCTTCTTGCCTAACAAGTCTGGCTCCTCTGAGGGCTTGTGCACAGTCCCTTTTCTTCTCCCAATCCTTGTCTTCTCATCCAGAAAGCCTCAACTCCCATTTTCAATTGTAGGTTTACAATTTAAATTCATTTAAATTCATTTTTGCTGCTCTATTTGAACTGCCCCTGAGCATCTACCCTTTGTTGCCATGTCTCCCTTTCTCGTGTTCCAACACACAGGATATGCAGTTTTGTACCCACCTTGCTGTTAACTCTTTGCCCTCAAATCTTCACCCAGACAGCCAGTTCTGGTTTTCTCTGCTTCATGATCCAGACTCCTCTTCAGCACACTGCTCCCTCCCTCACTTCCTTTCCATATTCTAATTCTGTTCTCATTTTCCAGCCAGCACTAGGTTCATCCATTTTCTCATCCACTATCACTTTCCTTCCTTCTCCTATTGGTTCTTGCAGTCTCCTCATCCATCTTCTGCCTGAGGCATTGTCCCTTTCCCCAGACAGTTTGAGATTTTCTTCTTAATCTCAAGAAAATCTTGTGGCAGTGATTATGAGAGATCAATTTACACATCCAAGATCAAAACATTTCTTTTAATCAGTTGTAGAGGTTTTTCTTTTATGCTCAGTATATGTCCCAATCTTCAGATAACGTTGTGATGCTTGGTGTTAGACAAATATGTATGAAATCCTCTACTTGCCTTTTAAATCATCTCTTTCTTTCTCCCCCTATTCACTCAGATGGAAATAGCTCAGCCTCTTAGCCACACAGGAAAATTTTTCTTGCTTCTCTTATGTGACTGCAGTGAAATAGAACATCAAGAATGGAAAGTCGGACATCTAAATATAGAAAGAAACTGAGGTATAGCAAGAGAAAGGGAGGAAAATATTTTAAATGGACATTTGAATGGACATTTGACAAACCCACAGCACTCTTCCAAGCGACTGCTGCTCCAGGGATACACCTGACCTGACAGACAGCTGTTTCATTTGATAACTCCATGTTTTAGATAAAATAGGTCACCTCATACCATTTCCTATCACTTTTTAAGAAATGCTTTATTTTTATGTGGGGTGCCTGGCAAGTGCTGTCACACCAGCTAGGGTGAGATGTGATAGATTGCAGCGTTAGTCAGTCTCATTCATACTTGCTCTCCAGAATTAGCTTCACCAGTGCCACAGCCTAGGCTTACTTGATTTAGTGCCTCTCCCAGACGCAGGGTTTCCCTTTAGGTACAATCTGCCCAGTTTGATGTCTCTTTTAGTAGGAGTTGGTATGAGGAACCCCAGCTTTGAACTAGCATGCATAGGTAAAAAAAACCACAAACCAGAAAAAAACCCAATACTGACTGAAATGTGAAGTAACAAACCCACTCTCCACAGGCTCTGCATACTGTGAAATGCCACTATCCCAGCAGAATGCTGCTGCTGCAGAACCCTGCGATGTCCTAATGAAGATAATCTGCCAGAGAACAAAGATGAGCCATGTCTGAGACCTTGGCGGGTCAATTCAATCAAACAAATTCAAAGGCACGTTGGGTGGGTGATTTTGGAGCAGACTGTTACTATCACTAATGTAAGCCACACGGCAATATTTCAATTCCAAAGCTTTCATCTGATGATAAAACAGCCTTTCAGGAATATAACACCAGGAAAGACAAAAACCCAAAAGCTCAATGTCTCCGTCATGTTTACACACCCCTGTATGCTGAATGCTGTAGCGGTGGGAGTTTTTTCAGGGAGTTAAAACTGAGGGTGAAGGGGGGGCTTTCTTTTCTAATTACCTTATTTAGGAGGTAGAATTGTCATTCTGTCCTGAATGTATAACTAACTGAGTAACTTAAAACCTCGAGCTCTGAATACCTTTGGCTGAAGACCAAGAAGCCTGAACACTCAATCCACGCAGCTCTGATTAGCCAGTTCCATGCCTGCACTGAGAACGAGGCATGGTTCCTAATAATTTGAAATGGCTCTTTCAGTGCTCTGTTCCAACACAGGTTAACCACCTGAGAGGTAAAGAGTGCCAGACTGCACCACAAATTTTGTTCAGAAGCAGTGGCTGAGTGGGGGCTTGGTTTGTCTGCTTGGCTTAGCCAGAGGCCTGGGAAATGCATCACGAGGAGCCATCTTCAGCCTGGTTTTCGTGGAGTTAATCAAAATAGGCCCAAAGTCTGTTTGCAAGGTTTGCGAACCTTAACAAACCATTTTCTCAATAGACCGTCCTGGTCTGAATTTTGAGTTCATAATGAAAGCTGAAACCAAGACAGTTCTTGGTGGTTTGGGATTTGACAGAGAGTATTTCACATGGCCCTAGTTACTGGATAAGGAAATACAGGATGGCTGTGTCTACAAAAGAGAACTAAATCCCTGAAAAATGGATTGGTAAAATAGCAGCAGCATTAGAAAAAGCATAATGTGAAATGACAGATTAAGTATTTTTGTGGTGTTTTTGCAAAAAGCCTGCACTTACAATGGATTTGGCACCATTTCAGCTGCACTGTCCTTTATTTGTCTAGCCCACAGCTTTCATCACAACTACCTGAATATCTGTCTTTTGGATGAATGGGAAGATCTTCCAAGAATCCAGGAAGAACTGTGGAAGAACAGTCAGTACTCTCGGGGAAGATCCATAAAACTCTGATAGGTCTGTTACAGCTCCAGGAAGGAAGTGAACCTTTGATACCACAGCCCTTGTGCTTCTCTTGCAGCCAGCTCCACACAAAGCTGGTGAACAGTGCTCGTGAACTGAAGAATAGTTCTTGTGCACAAATAGTAAGAGACAGGAAAACAGTGTCTCAATTCTTATATCTGACATTAAATATAACTCCTAAATAAATAAACGGTCATCTTTTCAGAGTTTGCAATAAACCTCGTATCTGGCGTAACGGTGGAGATCCTCCTGTAAAAGGGGGCTGTGGATATTGTGGACGCTTTTCCAGTTGTTGCTTTCACAGCTTTTGACAAAGGACAATGAGGCCAATAGACATCATTAGCTTCAATTAGCTTGGATTCAGGGTGTTAGTTCTGATAGAAGGAAAAAATGTATTTTATTCTCTAATACCTGTTCTGTTTCGTTCTGACTCCAGCTTTATAAGGTACATTGAAATGGAGTTTCCCTGTCCTCCACCAACAGTTTAGAAAGCAGACTGAAATTATATTGACCAAAGGGCTGACAAAAACAATTTGGCCACAGCCAGCAAGTGAAGAACCCTGACCATGAGCCAGATTGGCTGGTGTTAATTGCCTTTGCTCTATGAGGCCAATAGAGGTTAGGGACAACCAGGTGATGATTTCCCTCTAGAACCCTCTGCTGATGCCTGCAGAGAGAGTCAGATGTGTAACTCTCCCCAACAAGAACAAGACTTAAGTGTGTAAATCTTTATGCCTTATGATGAAACATATCCCATAAAAAAAAAAAAAATCCAACTTCTATTTTGTGCTCGTGTCATAAAACTTAAAAGAAGTGCAAATTTTAGCTGGGAGGGAACTTTTACGACCTGGTTATAAATCTGTGCAAGGAGCAGTTTGCCGTTGAAACCCTGACAAACTCTCAAGCAGAATGGTGCAGGTGGGTGTGCCACCAACGTCCCCTCCAAATTCTGCTCCAGCGCAGTCAGGGTGGCTTATGCCAGCATTTATAGTCCACAGTGAAATAGCCAGTACAAAGAGGGGAAAACAGTAATTTCTGAATTACTGTCCCTGGTCAGAAAATAACCACAGAAACAGGGTAATTTTGTTACTAGAATGTTCCTAATGGTTCAAACGTTCTAGCAAGAGTGCCAAAGAGAAAGCGACATATTCCTTCTGATGTATGTAAACAGGAGAAGAGGAGGAGTAAGAAATTGGTTACAACAGCACTGGTGTGACAAAGAGAAAGCATTCTGTGTTGCGCTTCGAGACAATGAAATGGTTTTTAGATTCTTCTTTGTCTGTTTCGTAAGACCGTCCCATCATTTTTTACCCCTCTTTGTCTGTTTCATTGCTATTTAAATTATATTCCTGGATTTCAGTTTTCCTTTTAGGTTTTTTTTCTTTTATTATTATAGACTTGAAGCTTAATGAATCTAACAAAAACAAGCTTTTAAAAGAAACTCAATGTTAACATCTTTATCATATCAAGGTGCCTGAAAAAATGAATCAGTCTTTTTTTATAGTTTGTCTCCTCTTTCCTCTTCCTCTCCTGGCCAAACTCCTCTTAAGACAGAATGACTTTACTGTTTTATAATCCCATTGATGGAATTAATGACTATGCTTATTAATTTGGATTATTGGAATTTCCCGTCTCTCTGTTTCATAGTAGCGCTCCACCTCTGCTTGTCAATCACAACTACTGCCTCTATCACATTTTGCTTTTTTAAATGAACTAAAACGTTTGGCTTGGCCCCGTGCCAAGAATGGGGTCATTCACAAACTTGTAATAACATCTCCTTAGCTGATGTTTCTTAGTAACATGTGTAAATAGGAAAAAACAGTTGCACTGCGGGGGTTTCGCTTGGCCACATGTGACTACAGTTAAAGAACATGGGAAGGGAGTCAGTGGTCTTTCCATGCTAGCTGGCCAGTCCAACAGCGAGCACACAGAGCAGACACAGCCCAAGTTAACCACTTTCTGCACTCAGCAGCAGGCGAGTGCAGCATCTCCCTTCTCTGCCAGCAACCAGATGTGCAGCCTCTGCCTGCAGCTGAGGTGCGGAGCGGAGCGTTAGGGACGAGTCTATCAAAAACACAAAGCCTCCCAGAATATTCCTTGTGATAGCTTCTATTTACCTCCGGCAACAACGAGCTTTTGTTACAGCTGCAAACGCATTTTGGGATTAATGACATGACAAGTGGTTTCTTGGTAGCACCCTCTGGGTAAAAGCAGAATGTTAGTGTCACCATGAGAGATGGGCTAAAGCTGTGAAGCTTGGGCCAGGGTTTGGTTCTTGGAGAAGCGACAATGTTTGAGATCAAGGGTTTTTTACTCTGACCACTACAGAAATGGGCTGCCTTTCAGCCTGGCTTAGACTTTGATACTCCTAGCAACTAAAGTTCAGGAACTCATGAACTGAGAGTATTCAGATTCACAGAGTAAATTTGCTCCATGTTTTGTTGCAGAGTGAAATGAAAAAATGGGAGGTTTGATATGGAAATAAAACATCAAGAAGCAAACACATTACACATATGAAATTATCTTAAAACTATTTTTCCTTCCAGAAGCCCCAATCACTTTCATTATTCAGATTTTCACTGGTTGTTTCAGATTTAGTTGCATTAACATCGGCATTCTGCAGTGCAAACAGCTGCAGGCAGAAAATTGTTATTAAGACTAAAAGAAAAAAATATTATTAGAGAAAAATATTTTGGTTATGAAGTATCCCATATACATTGCTGGTACAGCAATTGCACAACTCTGTGCTGGGCACAACAAAATCTTTCCTGCTGCTGACCTGGTTCTTTCAGGATCAGCTATGCTGCCTCATATCTGAAACCTGAAAGCTGCAGGCCATGTACCACAGCTTCCCCCTGCAAGGGCCAGGTGCCTATGCAGAGGTACGAATACAGCATTTTGGAACCACTGTAGTCAGTCTGAGAAGTCTGGCAATGTAAAAATAGCAGGTTTTCAAAGGAAGCAGAAAACCTAAACTGTAAGATAAAGATGTTTAAAACGAGTCTTATCTGAGGTTTTTCCCTCCTGCCCTTCCAGTGTAATGAACTCCCCATCTGCAACAGCAAAGAAAATGTTGTTCCCTTGCTGCTCTGCATAGGAATAATATATAACTTATCTGCCCATAAGACTTTAACAGAAGAACACTATATAGTTTTCTTCATTACAAATTTCTCTTTGTCTCGTAGTGACTTGAGAGACTTTGCCTAAAAATGATCCAGTGCAACAGGGCTGTGTTCAGAAGGGCAAATGAATACACGATGTACTGGGAAGAATCCTTCATGTGTGGTTTGGTGGTTATGGCAGGAAACTGGCAGGCACGCTCTCGGGAACTGACGTTTGCTGGGATGCTGGTTTGCAGCGAAGTAGATTTAAGGCAGGTGGAAAATGAAACAGCATTCAAAAACCATGTGGCTGGATTATCATTCCTACTGTGCAACAGGACACGAAAGCAGCCTCTGGACTGGTCCAGGATCAAGTACTGAACATTTTGTTTTTCACGTCAGCCTCGCAGAGCTTTCACGTAACTTGTGTGGAAGCAGGTGTCTGCTCTATTTTTCACATACTATAGGGTTTCTCTGTACTACGGGAAACTGGAAAGTAAGTCCAGATCTTGGCCCAGGCTATGTCTGCAAAACTGGTTTAGCAGCATATCCAAATATTTCCCTATCATGGATCTACCAGTGGAAGTTGGATGGACATCCGTTTCGAGTCAAGCTAGGGTATGCATGAGGCCAATCTCATTTTTATGAGGGGTTAGTCTCAGCAGAGCAGATCTACAGCCACCATTGCCAAAGAATATAAAAATCTCTAACAATTTTAACATTCTTTCTCCACTTGCCTCTTATTTTATATATCAGATCCAAACTTTCTTTTGCAAGATTATGGACTCTGTATTACTTATAACAAAATCAAGATAGTGCATTGCACTGCACTGTTACAATGCAAGAAACAGTGGGAGTAATTACCAAAAGCTCACTGGATTAAAAGCAATAACAACAGCTGGAGTTATCTGACTTTCCCATATTCAGTGATATATAAGATGACATGGTGTGAACACTGTAAATATAGGTACCATGACACTGAGATGGAATTTTTATGCTATTAAATCAGTGACAAGAAGTTCAAAGTTAACAAGAGTGGCCAGCATAAGCTGCAGGTTTCCAGAAGCTAGACAGAAGGCATTTCAGCTGAGTGCTTATCCCTTAAATAAATATGATGGACTTTCTGTGACGTACAGCACTCCTGGCTTTTTTTGAGGGGGCAGATATTTTACTCCAGCAAGGCTGAAGTTATCAATTAGTCAAAGTTCACTACAGCTGGAAGAAACTAGAGCAGGAAAACAGGATTTTATGTGACAGTTTATACACCCTTCCTCACACAGAAGGCTCCTCCCGTGTACATAATGACATTTCTTCACGGGATGGTGCTTTTCCTGGTACATGCATAGCACATTCACGTGAGAAAAGAACAAAGACCATGTAAGCAGCAAAGTAATCTCAAGAATTATGTCCCATACCTGATGCCTCCTCTTTCATTTGTCACCATGGGCACTGTGGTATGGCTGATTCATGTAACTGCCTTAAAACTTGGAATTCGAACAGGATTTTAAGGGAACCGTGTAACTCTATTACAAGGAGATATCCAATGTTTAGATAGCTGCTTGGGACTTGACACAGACATCTCGAAACACACAGGAATAATATCAAGGCTCACGTGTAGGATATAGAATGAATCAATGATGTTGATTCACTGCTGTGAAAAGCTGATTTAACCTTGACCAGCGATGCTGGAAGGGAGCCTGTGTGAATTAAGGCAGCAGAGATCAAGGCCAAGTCCTCAGCTGGTAAAACTGTCAGAGCTGCACTGAGGTGAATGGTGTTAGAACCCCACTATCAAAGGGGACAGTACATGTTACATTATCAAAAAAAAAAAGACTTTTAAGCATAAAAATGCAGATATGAAGCTCAAGAACAACTTGGTTTGCAGAGCAGGAAAAACTCCTATTTATTAAATAAGGGTCAAGCATATGGGCAGTAAACTTCCCTTCATTTGATCAATTATGTTTTAAAAATTAAATTAAAACCATTCTTAAGGATACATGAAGCAGTTAAAGCCACAAGAATGTCACTTGGTTGGGCAACAGTAAGGCAGTAAATCAGATCTTTTGGTAGGCCTAGTGAATGCAGGGCAAACAATAACGAAAGAGACAACAGCATCCTTTGAACTGGACACTGTAACAGATATATACCGAGTTTTGCAAAAGTAGCACAACAGCACGCTGCAGAGAGCATACAGAAAGCTAAAACAAACAAACACAAACTCTGGCTCTTTTTTACGTTCAGCCATAAAAAGCCATGAGGAACTCGAGCTACAAGGACGTTACAACTGCTTTCAAACAGGTCACTCTGCTACGTGAGGTCAGCAGTGCTGCTGCTATTGACTTCAGCTGAATCAGGGTTTGGCACACTGGTTTTAATTTATGACATTACTGAAGCTGTGCACTGATATAAATCCACAAAACCGGAATAATGCTGTAGTTAATCAGGCCTAATGAAACAATGATCCTCTAGGTCAGAAATGCAGCTGTATCTCTGATGTTAGGATAAATACTCGCTCGGCTTTGAAATTAGTTAAAAAGATTCTTGCTGTGAATCACGTACGGTGAGGCTAACCAGCAGAACCCTCAGATCTACGCGATATGGAAAGAAATGTCTCACAAAGAGGCGGAAATCAATAATTCTAATGATCCATCTGCCAAAAGAAATTCCACTGGCTAAGCACTTCTATAAAAATTCAGCCTGATAACATGGATGCAGCCCAACACCAAAAATATTTGCAGATTCATAAACTTCTTACAGCCTGAGCCATAGCACAGGAATACTTGTGCATGTTACTGGAGAGGAACAAAACCACATGTGTGCCACCTGCCCAGTGTCAACCAGATCACTCATCTATCCTGGCTGATCTGCTGCAGACACATTGAAAAAACTCATGGGTGCACTTCCTTCAAGAAAGAACTATCTGCATTCACAGAAATTATAAAGTATTTAAAATCAAATCCGCCGAGTCAAGTCGGTATTAATCCTCCCCTAAGCACCCTCAAAATCAGTATCAGAGATCCCTGAGGAATGAAGGAAGCGATGGATTTATAAGGGCTGATGATTTAGCTTACAAAAGATGTTTTAGTTTGATCATATTGAAAGACAGAGACAATTTTTCTGCATTATAGAGGAACATATGCTGGTTGAATGCACACCAACTACCCAGGAGTCAAACCAAGCAGGAGGAGTTGATGTACAACAGGAATTTTTGGTACAACTTCAGGCATCTTGTTGCTTCAGCATGCTCCTTTTGATGCCCACAGCTCATTCCTACGGGAACCTCTGTGAGTGACTTCAACCATGGTGAGCTACAAAAAAAACGCTCTGCACCTTGCTGAAGATATTCCTGTAAAAATAATTGTGGTGCATTAAGGGACACTTATAGACAAACCATTCAGCCACCAAGGATTATCTCCATTTATTTTAAAATATTTTTGTTTGATCAATCCACCTTGTTATTTACACATCTATCAAAACAACAGGTACTTACTGCAGGAAAGGCGGTGATTTATTTATTCCAACATCTCTCAACAACACTGCAGTCACCTTTTTCTCCTCATTGGAACCCAGATACTATGCCTGTATTGACACAGAGAATTTTGGCAAGTTGTTTCAAGCTTTATTGATGCAGCATAATACTTTACTTATATAAATTAATGACTTTCTAATTGAAAAGTGTATTTTACAAACTTTTTTTTTTTGTCCTGAGTTGCAAATACAACACAGATATGGCAAACAATTCAACTTCAGAAGTCCTGTGCTTAGCAAGTCAATAAACAGATCTACACCAGCTAAAAATAAAATGTGTTCTTTCCATTCCACAGAGCAAGAAAATTTTCACAAAGATATATTTCTCCCCTTTTGCTTTGCACTAATTAAAATCCACTGTTTTATAAGGACAGAGTAAGCAAAGGGCATTTGCCACAATCCTGAAATTTGAGAAAGAAAAGAATGAACAGAACCTTGTAGTGTCAGAGGGAGTAATATGATGATTTCAGCAGTTTAAGAAAAACACAGCATTATAGGTATTGAAAAATGTTAGCAAAGGGCAAGAGAAGTTTTGTTATGGCCTGGAATATATGCTTAGATAAATGACATGATAGTTCCAAAGAACACAAATGAAAAAAACCTGATTCAAGTTCATGAAATGACAGACTATGGGAAAAGCAAGAGAGAATTTGACCTAAAAACCTATTTCGTAGAATATGATTCCTACTCTAAAATTCAAAGACAAGCCAAAACTAATAAACAATTATACAGTGTCAATGCTTATGCATATCAAATCATGATGTGCAAGGCAAAGAATATCAGCAGTTCAAGTTACTGAGTGAACACCCAGTGAGGTGTATCAGTTGCTCAAAACATTCATGGGGCAATGAGATGGCTGAGAAAGGCTGAGAAGAGCAAACTCCCTCTCTTAAACCCAGCACAAAAGGCCAGTGAAGATGTGTGCCTGGATCCAACTGGATCTTTGGAGCGCACCACTGAGCAGGACGGGTTTCCTCAGTGCTGCTAACACTGAATGTACGAATATGGGCACTGCTGCTCAGGTCAGAGATACAGAAGTACAACAGTGTATTTACAGTTGTGTTAAACAGCAAAGGAAAAAAAAATCTGTGAGGAACGACACGTGGAAAACTATCCCCCAGCCTGACGGTCACAGCCCCAATGCCAAGGCAGACTATCCACCTGAGAACAGCCCAAATATGTCCCAAGTCAGAAAGAAATGTCACGATGGGGTTGGGCTTCCAGGCACAGACACTGGGCACGGCTGTCCCAGTCGCCAGCGTGGGGGACTTGTGGCATCCCAGCCAGACAGCAGTGCACAGCAAGAGGTGAAGCTGGTCCTGAGATGCCTGAGAGAGGGAGGCTGCCCAGAACAGAGGCCAGACAAGATTAAGTGAATAAAATGGGGATTTATTGCAGGGCCTTCAATAGGGACACCTCAGGCAGTCAGAGCCTCTCCGGGAGAGGCCACACTCAAGATGGACCCCAGGGCACGAGTTTTCTACATTTTTATGTTTTGATCAATTTACATATCAGGGTTAATTCTCCAATTACAATTTCAGATGATGATGTAATTCACCCCAAGTCTGTCCCCCCTTTTAGAGCTTTAGTTTCCAGACTTTGGGGCCTGGAACAGCGAGGTGTCCTTGAGTCCAGGCCTAGAGAGGATTTGTTGTGTCTCACTAGAATGTGAGAACAGCAGTTAACAGACCGTATGGAGTTTTAGAGTTACACTAAAGCAGTGCAGGGTCTGAAAAATATAAAAGCTAAATCTTAAGGCATCACCCTCACTGCAGCTTGAAGCGCTCACACATGATGAGGACAGTAAAATACCATCCAGCAGATAGGAAGGAAGGAGTTCATTCCTATTTAAGCAGAAGCACAACACAACACTGAGTTTCCTGAAAACCAGATTTGCTATTATAAACCAGGTAACAGCAGCTCGAATAGCATCTCTAGCAGGTAAGAGGGTGTGAGAAGAGCACCATGGACACTTCTGCATTCTCCTGCCCATACCTGTTTCCCACACCCAGCTGAGTCTCAAGAGGTGGTGGCAACTATCAGAAGACAAACAGCTCATATAAGGAGGAAACAGCTCATATGAATAAGTTCCTTTCATGTTTTTACCACCTGGACAGAAATGCTGAGATCTGAACTATCATTTTCATTTATTTCAAAAAGTTTTGATTTAAAGTCTCTACTGGAATGCTCTGGAATAAATTCTATGTGGAAGTGGAAAAACCCCAGAAGGAATGGGATTATCTATTATCATGTAGTTCTTTTTTGGTTTTTTTTATTTATTTTCCAGGTAAAATCTGTTCCTCTTGCAAGCATTCCTTTGATGAAAATTCAGTCTCAAGTGTTGCAATAACCAACGTCTGTGACAGTGAAACAGGAAAAAAGTCATATGTCAAAAATTACACTAATGATTTGAAGTCATTGTCATCTACTTTCTGTACCCTGATCTGAGTAAAATAAGTTTGGTGATTGCAGTCCTGTCCACACAGCACAGAAATCTCCATGAAAAGCACCACCGCAAGCCTCTGGCTCTACCTGGTAGGGAGGTCAAGTATTTAAAAACCAACAACATTATCTAAGGTCCCCTCCAGATAATCCTCCTCCAAAGCTGGCTAGAGAAACAGCAGAGGGATAATCAGGGAAAACGTACGTTAAGCACAATTTTCTTTCTGAATACACAGTTGAGGTTGGTTTTGCTTTCTGTTAGCCAAGGACAACAAAAGCCATAGCTCTGTGATAAACATTTTTTTGAGCGAGCTGGACAGAAATGCCCTTTAAAATTAATCTAGGGGGGAATAAAAACTCTTTCACTTAGCAACAGTCCCTTAGTCCCTCGACCCTTCTGAAAGTCTATCCCTCCAAAAGAGGTGCCTCTAGTCCTGTCTGTTCCTTTCGGGCTGTCAGCTGGGAATCGTAGCTCTCAGCTAATTTCCACTATTTGGGCACTGTTTTGTTATCCAGCGGCACCAGCTATTCCCACAGCTCCTTCGAGGGGCCACAAGCGCTGTTGTGCTTCTTCACCCCATGCTGTCAATATAACTGTCCCTGCTCCCTACAATGGCAAGAAAATGACTTCTGAAAGAAGAATGCTTAAGACCCTACTGTACATTAGACCATGAGTAGAACCCCGTATCCCGATGGGCATTCCAAGAGCTGCTGGGCATGACTTCTTGTGAAATTTCAGGGCACACAGTTCCTTCAGCAGTCACATCTGATACGACTTCAAATCGCATCTGCAGAAGTTTAACACATCTCAGATCTTTCTGACAGCACTAGAGTTTCTGCTGATGCTGAGAACATTTTGCTGCTAGTTTATATCCTTTCCTGAGGAAGCACAGAAAGACAAGCCAAAGCTTTAACTCTTCTAAGCTATTATTTTTATTTTTCTTTAGATACACATTTTATTTTTCTTTTGATACACATTTTACCCATAGGCATCTTGGTTGCTGGCTGCACTTGCCAGTTCCACAAGCACTTTGGAACAGTTCTCAAAGGACGCTTCTTCTAAAATCTCTGTTTGCAGAGAGCTTGCTGAATAAAACAGGATCATCTCTGACTTCTCCTGACAATCTTTTCTAGGAATAATACCGCTCCTACCTTCTGCGGGTTGCTAGGGTATGTGGGGTGCTACCCACAGCACTTCAGCACACGTTGTGTAGTCTGGGTCTCGAGAGTGGAGGGCTGCCTCTGTGATCCTCTTCTGTGCTATTATACCACATCTAAAGCTAAAAGTGCTGACATGAACTTCATGAAAACAAAAGAGAGATTCACAGGTTGGTAAAAGCAAAAACAAATGTGAGGAGCCTAGTCCCACACCCTAAGGTGGTGTCTGCGCTCACAAGAAAATCTCTTGCTTCTGTTCCTGTCTCTGGTGAAGAGGGGCAGAGCAAGAGACTCGTTGCTCTGATCTGCAGCTGAAAGACAGAAATGCTCTACAGGGCAAAGGAGTGGTAGGATGAGCGCTACAACAGACAAGCAGGCTCAGTCAGCACATTGTTGCAGGCAGATGACGTGCCAGCAGAAGAGAACAGCAGTCCCAAGACAATTGTGGCTGGCCCACAACCTCAGTCTATGTCAACTCTGTGGCCTGTAAGCCAAAGGTTTGCTTTTTTCCCCACTCCCTTGCATACCACATGGCATCTCCAGCCTTACACAATTACTGACTTCTCCCTGGATCTTTGGGTGAGAGAAGCGAAGTTGAGGGCAGACTAGAGATAGCAGCAGACAGTGTGCTCAGTCTGAGAGCTGAGCAGGGATAAAAGGCTCCTCTGACTCTGAAGAATGCTCCTGCCTCATTCAAACCAGCTTCCTTGGACATCCTGCACATGTGACAGCAATCTGTGTCCAAGAACAGAGCAGTTCCCTTTTCTGGCAATCCAGGTACTTTTTCACAGCTCTGTAGAAGTTCTTCCTTTTTACTCATGCTCTCAGACTTTCATGGTCCCTGTGTCAAATGACTGTGGTTGTTCATGCAGTTCCTATTTTACTGGAATTCATCCCTTACAGGAGGCTGAAAAATTCCTTGTGGAACAGTTTGAAGGGAGAAAAAAAGTCTCCACTGGATTACAACTCATTGAATGTAGCAGAAGTTATTTAACTGAATGAAAATTGTACTTAAACCTCGACTGTTCTGCAAGATAATTACTTTCACTGCAAGATCGTTACTCTAGCTACTGTGCTGTTGTAAGTTATGTGTCCTCTAATGATGGCCACGGTATCCAAACAGTGAGATACACACAATCAATTATAAAGCTGTTCTAGAACAATCTTCCATATATACCCATAGGCAACTTGCATTAAATCCCTCAGATTAACTGGGCTGGGGCCTCTCTGCAGCAACACAGGCTGTTCGAATCAAGAGATGATAGCTCAAAATGATTCTTCCTTCACAGAGCCAGAACAAGAACTAAGAGGCAGACTTGTGCTAATGCCTATCTCCATGGACCATCAGAGAAGCTCTCGATGGAAAAGATGCGAGACGAACCAACACATCTCCTGGACACTGAATAACATAGCTAAGAAGGGGAAGAATTTTAGTGGGTGGGCAAGTGGGGAAGGAGAGAGTCTGGGAAACCAGACCAAGTTTTGAGTGCTCAGCAACATCCTACAGGCAGTACAAGATTCTACCTGCCTAGACCGAGGCGTAGGGTAAAGGTCGCTTCCTTTCCCCTTCCCTTCCCGGGATGTTGCCCCCGCACGGCCGGCCCGCGCCAGGAGAGGGCGCTCGGACACCAACCAAGCGCGGGAGTTGCGCTAATGAGCGCTCGCGGCTAATTAGCGCGGGGCTGGCGGCTCCGGGGCGGCGGGATCAGCTCGCTCGCACGCACAGCCGCCCGCAGCAGCAGCGCCCGGGGCACGGGCGCGCTGGGCTGCAGCGCCCGCACTCCACCTGCAGAAGCTGCTGCTCTTTCTGCTTTCCTTTCTCACTCTGCCGCCAGATCCTTCCCCAAGGCAGGGAGCAGCGAGGCTGTTCCTTACTCCGTGATCTTCCTGGGGGCTGGGAGATTGCTCATTGAATGCGCTGCTGCGTCTTTTCCAGCAGGGATGGACACGCTGGGAAGCCAGAGCTGCCCTTACAACGGTGACAGCACGCTGGCTTCTGTCCTCTCGCCTCCCTCTCCCATCCCAGCGCTCCATTAGAGCTGCCATGTGTCCTGAGTGGTGATGAGGCAGCCAAGGGGCTTCTGGAGTGCAGACCCCGCGTCCCACCCGCCTGCCGTGTCAAGCTTTGGCCTCCCACGGTGCTCAGGGTGCCAGAAGCGTCCCTCGAAGGCCTGCATCAAGAATGTGCAGGAGACCCTGCCCCACGAGGTCCCTCTGCCCCCTCCCCTAACCCATGAGCTCATCCATGAGGTCTCAGGCACCAGACGGAAACTGTGACCCACTGAACATACGAACATCAATTTAATAGACGGTGGATATCCAGATATCCATCCTGTAGGAAGATACGGCATTCACTGATGGGCCAACTAGAAAAACATCTAATTTGAAATCATCAAGAAGTTTCTTTCAGTGCTAGCAGGTGAAGGGTTGTCACATTTTGCCATTACAGCTGCTCACTAGCGAGTCTGTCGGGTCTCTCACTATCTCAAGTTCCACCATCACTGGTTTAATGAAGTCCCTGAGCCTTAATCAGTTTGTTTTTATTGCAGCCTGGTAAGAGAACTTGCCCAGAGCTTTCAATTTGATTTGATTATTTAAGTCTATCTTTAAAAAAAACCATTCTTCATGCTTAAACTTATTTTTAAGTTATTGTGACTATTAGTGACATCAGTGAAGGCCATATAGGTGCCAAGAACAGATATCTATTGACATATTCAGACAGCTACAGACCTATTGTGATTCAATCAAATTTAGACATTCTAAGATAAAAGCTGCTATTTCAAGCTTTTTAGTCTCAAGGAAATCCATAATAAAAACAAACCATCAGCACAGAAATAATTTGGATTATTCACACTCAGAAGAAGTGAGAGAAATTGCTTGTCAAGGTCACTTTTGAGACTTTGACAGACTGAGGAGAAAACAAAAAAAATCAAGCGTATGAAATCCATGACAGAAAAAAAGACATCAGATTAAAACTTCTTTCCCCATTACTTATTCAAATGCAGAGGTAAATCCAGTGTTTTATCTCCAGCTGAATATTCCTGCAGGCTGAAAACACTGAAAATGAAAATGAGTTTGTACATAACAGGCCAAATTTATCTTTTCTAAAATGCCTTCAAGAACAGGTCTGGGGCATAGATTTGATCCAGAACATTTACTCTTTGGGTAAAAATCAGTTAATCTTGAAAATACTGCAGCCCCTCATTTGCTGGAGTGTCAGGAGACAACTGTCTCATGATTTACCCTCTCCTTCTCAGTTCTCAGACCCTGGTCTAGTTCAAACTGATGAATTAGAAGATTGGCTAACTTTGAACCCCTGGCTAGAGATTTTCCTCCCAAGCGCTGGCCCACAGGAAATTCTTGTTTTAAAATATGCTGGAGTGACACTAGCAGAGCCTTTCAATCAAAATGAAATTTTCATCCAGCAGAAGTGCCAAGACTGGTCCTATTGCCAACTCACTCTCTTGTGTCCATGCTTTAGCAATGCAGTTGCTTGTATAGACACCAATAAGCACTGCCACTCATCCACAGCTCTCACAGCAACGATGGGCCTGAACTATGAGATTCTCATCTGAATCCAAAGTCTACCCCTTGTCTCCCTAATTCCGGATTTAGGGTTTTGTTCAGCCACAGCTCTAATGCAAAAATTCACAGACACAATCACAGACATGCACTTCCCTAAGTGGGAACTTTCAAGCATCTATGGGGCTTAATTGGATCCTTATCCCCATAACTAATGCCCGAAGGAGCGTGAAACTCAGTGTTACACACTGGGTGTAAAATCAGCTCTTCAGAACCACCCTGGCCTTGCTAACCAGGGTATATTTTGTACGTGTGCCTGTCTGACGTGGGCAAGCTGTACACTCAGTGGAATGGATTCCTGTGGCAATTCCGCACGAGTTACTCGCTGCAGAGAAGATCTGGGACCTTTCTTGTAGCAGATCTGTTGTTGTCCCATCTTTACACTCCAGAGAACCCCAGAACCCCTTTGGTCCGAGGCTTCCCCCAGCAGATTGCCCCATTCCCCTGCGTCAGGGTGCATGTGTGTGTTACGTAAAGCATGTGGGGACATTTGCATGGAGTCTTTACGCAGCAGCAGAAGTGTCATGTGTCTGTTTTGCAAGATATGGAGTGTTTCATATTGAAGTTATTAGCAAGATATGGACACAGATAAAAATATAGATAAGCATCTGTACAGTTTTGGGAAATGTTGACTCTCTCCTACGCAGGGGGAATGCATTTTAAATCTACTGACACCAGAGAAGGGGCAGGACATTGTTCATAGATGGTGTTTGAGGGATGAAAACAGTTGGTGAGTGCTTGGTTTGGTAGCTGGAGCGAAGCACTGCTATTCAACTCAAAATGAATAAAATATAGTTGTGAAAACCTTCTAAGTAAGTATGACAAAATCATTTCTCATACTATTACCTTTTAACCTTGTATTTCACTCTTCATTTCTGCATTTGATTTCAAGCAACATATTTTTCCTTCTTTCTTTCAAAGGAAATGGAGATCAAAGAGCATTGTAAATCCAGAGAATCTCTGCTAAAGAGATTGCCAGTTACCTTTTGCTGCTGCTACCCTTTCACTGTAATAAAAATGTGAGAACACAGAACTGGAAAGGACCATCTGGAACCATCTGTGAACCGTTCCTCGCACTGTAGGCTACTATGAATTAGATGTTTAATTACAAACAGTGCACAGAACATCTACTCCACATGTCACAGGCCATGAAACAGTTCCTATGTAACACAATTAAGAAAGATGATGAATAATAATGAGCATCCAGAACTAGAATGTGCCATAGAAAGAACACAGCATCAAGCATCATCAGCATCGAACTAGTGGGAGCTATCATCACTTTAGGGGAAAACCATTTTGAGAAATAAATTGTGCTGTAAGAAGGGAAACCCAAAAACATCCCAGCTTCCACTACTCTGACCCAGAGGAATATTTTTTCTTTACTTCAAAACTTTGCAATCCATTTAGCTGGGAGTCTGTGAATCAGATTCGCCTCCCACTCACCCACAGGAGAGGAGTTCGTGATGGAAGCATGTGTTATTGCGTGTAATTCTTCTCCTTTTCCTTTCCCCCAGCAATAGTACTACACTCACTGCATTTTAGCCATCAGGGGTGCCTGTAAAAGCTCGAGAAGCTCATGCAGTAGAAATGCAACCCTGGGCCAACTCACCTGACCTGCACCGTCACTACAAAGATCCAGGGGTGGTGTTGGAGTGCACTGATCTGCTGCCAGTGGCACTGTAAGAAATATAAGAAAGAAATATAAGAAGAATTGGGGCTGTGTTAAAGGTACAGCTGAAAAAAACCAGTGCATCAAAAATGCTGCTGTTTTGTGGGAAAAAGGCCTTTTTTCGCATTCATTCCCAGTAAAGGTTCCTCAGAGAGTGTGACTTTTTCATCTAAAAAAGGAAAAGTAACTGGATGGCTTTCGGGTTTGGGAAGGTACCTTCTAGGGTTAAGGCCAGACTGAATCCCAGCAGCTTCAGTTTGCCACAATCATAAAACAGAGCTTAAAACAACTGACAAGAAGTTAAAAAAAGAAAAAAAAAAGAAAAAGCAGTCTACAACATCTTAGCTTCTTTTTCTCTCCCCTCATCCTTATGAACTGATCAAGAAAAATGTGGTCTGTGTAAATGGAAGATATTCCATAAATATATTGAGTGGAGCTTACAGTATCCCAAAGGGGCTGTTCATCAACCCCAACAGAAATATGCACTGGGAGGCCTTCACTAAATTTAAAAAAAAAAAAATCCCAACAAAAAAAGAACTATCCACTTATCTCATCATTTGGTTATCTCTGATTTCAAGAAGCATATAGAGAAATGTTAAGCCTTCACTTGATTTCTAAAAAGTGCTCCAAAGCCCAATGGCTCTATTCCCCACTAAGTACAGGAGAGATATCCAAAAATTTCTACAAGTACTGTCTTGCATTAGAAGTACATTTTAATTACTTCTACATTACATGGGATTTAAACAATATTTTTGTACTCATTTAGAAAAAGCTATTAAAACCCAGACAGAGCAATTCAATACTCCACTGACAGACAGTTTCAAATACCATTGGCATATACGACTGTTCATTCTGCCTGAGCTTCAGCAGAAGTTTTGTAATTAAATTTAAGATTCTTTAGGGACTGTAAAGTGAAAAAAAAAAAAATTGGTCAAGGTTCAATCTTATGAAACACTAAACATTTTCAAGACAGATTAAGTGTCCTCAGTTTTATCTTAATCCAAATGAAAGCTGATGGTGCTCAGTATCTACCAGAAGGGCTCAGCACTTTGCAGGGTTATGTCCCCCTAGAATACTGACAAGCCTTTAGAAAACACTAATAATGACCTCAACCCTGACCTGGAGGGACTATTTCTTGTGAGGCCAGAGATAATTCAGTCTCTGTGTGAGTTCACACTTGAGACTTTCCTGACCAGAAATGGTCAAGTTCTGAAAATTACAAGTTAGTGGTCAGGTTTCAAGATACAAATTACTGTCTGTTAGGAAGCAAGAGCTATAAATGAGTTTTATTTGGACTTGAACTACGGTAAAAAAAAAGGATACTCTATCTGCTATGCCACTCCTCTCAGGAGACTCCCAGCTCCAGTTGAGAAGATCTGGAAAAGAAGAACCTCCTTACTTTGACTCCACACTATATCAGAACTTTTGCATTGAATGGGTCACTGATCTGTGGAGCATGCAAAGAACGGACACATTTTAAATTTCACTGAAGTTTCACTTTTTGTCTGTAGAGCAAAAAGGCGAAACTAAGCACACAAGTTGTAGAAATCGACTCAGATTTGTGGGAGTTACCAAGAGAGTTTGGAAACTGTCTGATCCTCCTACAATCACAAATGAAACCCAGCATTATGCACTGCACTAACCCGATCCTTTATAAACCATGTGGCCTGATGGCATTTATCCCAGGGTACTCAAGGAGCTGGCTGATGTCATCACAAGATCTCCATGGTTTCTCAGTGGTCTTGGGAATCTGGAGGGGTCTCAGTCAACTGGAAGCTGGTAAGTGCTCCAATTTTCAAGACCACCAAGAGGAATGATCCCGGTAACTACAGACCTGTCAGTCTCACTTCAGTGTCTGGTAAAATGATGGAGAAAATTATTCTGGAAGTTATTGAAAAACACTTGAAGTAATTGGTCACAGCCAGCACGGCTTCATGAAGGGAAAGTTTTGCTTGTCAAACTTAATTTCATTTTATGACAAGGTTACCCACCAGGCTGACCAAGACAAGCCACTTGTAATCTTTTTGGATCTCAGTGAAACTTTTCATACTGTCTCTCACAGGATCCTTCTGGACAAAATGTCCAGCCCACAGCTGGATAAACACGTCATGCAGTGCGTGAACAGCTGGCTCACGGGTCAGGCACAAAGGGTTACAGTGAATGGGGTGACATCAGACTGGGGACCTGTCACTAGTGGGGTTCCACAGGGCTCCACCCTCGGCCCTGTGCTCAACATCTTCAAAAATTCGTTGGATGTGGAACTGGAAGGGACCCCAAACAAGTCTGACAAGGATACCCAACTTGGGAGGAGCTGTTGACTCCCTCTAAGGCAGACAGGTCCTGCAGAGAGATCCGAACAAATTAGAGGGCTGGAAAACAGCAACCACATGAAGCTGAACAAAGACAAGTGCCAGATTCTGCACCCTGGACAGGGCAAACCTGTGTGGATGGACAGACTGGGGAATGAGATCCTGGAATCTGGGGGCCCTGCTTGGCGAAAAGCTGAATATGAGCCAGGAGTGCCCTGGCAGCCAGGAGGGCCCGCTGTGTCCTGGGATCCATCAGGACTCTGTGATCTTTTCCCCTTTTCTAGCTGAGCACAAATAGCTCAGAAGTGAAAGGTGACAATTTCTAAACGTCACAGCTCTGCTGTGCAGGAGCACTTTGGGAAGAACACCATGCAGGCAGAACTGTGATGGAAAGTCAGATCAGCAGGATGGAACTGGCAAGCAAGAGCTGACCAAAGAGGCAAGCCTGAAGAATGTAGTTTGTTGGAAATATGCTTAGGCTGAGAACCATAATGACTGCAACCGGGCAGAAATCTGGCCTTGTTTGTTCTCCCAAAGGCATTGTACCTACCCCAGCATTTATCATTTCAGCTCCTGACATACTGGTACGTGTTCTGACAAGAGAAAGAACCTCTTCTCTGTTGTCTTGAGTTTTGCAGTTCTTCAATGTTTCTCTTTGCTGTAGTACTTTCTCACGCATGCTGCTGTAAACATGGCCATGGTTTTTGCTAGCTATTCATGTTTTTGCTAACTATCCATGTTTTTGCTAACTATTCATGTTTTTGCTAACTGTCCTTGTTGTTTTCATTCCATTCTCCTAGGCGGAGACTTGTGATAGATTGATGCTTTTACCAGTGTGATTGAGAGGTGGTCATTTCTACCTCCAATCCACGGTGATTTCTAAGAACATATAAATAAAGTCAGAGGGTTCTGCCCTCTCTCTCTTTTTTGCCCTCTCTTTTTGGCCTCTCATTTTAGCTCCCCTTTTTGGCTCCCGGGCCTGGTTCAAGTACGTGTGTTTGTGTCCGTACAGTACAAGAGACGTCCACATTTCTCCATCAGCCTCCCCCATTCACTGAGATACCTCTCCTCTACTGCTGACCCATCCATGTCACTTTAGCTGTAAAGAATGGCAGCGCTGCCAGAAGGCAAATTGCTGCACTTTTAATAGCTTAGCTTGTATGATTAAATCTCTCCGAATCAGAATACTACAGCATGTAATGAACTTGCATCTTGTCACATGGAAGGGACAGCCAAGTGACAGAAGGCAGTGGCTTAATATGACACTGCATTATAATGCAGTTCTGGGGAATAAAATTCAATTGAAATTATTTGGATGGAAAATGTTCGATCATATGCAGGGTTTTTTTCCAGAAAAATGTTGACTTGGCTGTGCTGAAGCTTAGTAGAAAAGGGCAGTTTTCCTTTATATCTTCCTTAGGAAATAAAGACAGACAAAGTACCTGCAATTTCTGTCCCAGTAGAAGTGCCAATCAATCAGAAATGGACAAATGGGGGTTTAAAAACACTTTTCAAATTACGTTAACAATGATAGTATGAACATTTAGAAAAAATAAAAATGGTTGAAGTAATAGAAAATTTAATAAATATTTCATGAATATTTTCTCCAGGTTTGTGGGGTTTTTTTCTTAACTTAGATTTTGATCTTTTATTCTGTTGCAGTGGGGAAAATTTTAAAATATTCGGACAGCTTTCATGCCTTTTTTCTTTTCTGCCAGTCCTGAGGACTTCCACAGACCCAAACGATACTTTTCTTTTACCAGGGACTTGTATTCCATAAAAGACAAAAAGTAATTTGGAGAAGGCTCCAGGTCTACCTGGGCAGACAAGGATATGAGAAGCAAACTAGGATTATGGAGAGAAGATTTTATAGCAAAGGAACTAACTATGCATAAACTAGACTGCCTTTTGGAGATAAAGAAGTGTGAAGTCCTATTAAGTCACACAGACTTTATTAATTTCCTGACTCTTTTTGAACAAAACAGTGAAAGGTCCTTTTTTGATACAAATAATAAAATATCAGGAATTACTGCTGTGGAGAAAGGGTGGGACAGGACTCAAGATGGGTCTTCAACAATGATCCGAATGTGTTGCTTCAGTTTTTAGGCAAAGATAGAGATGCTGAGCCTAAAGGGCAAGGTTGTGGAGTGAATGCAAATGAGATTTTGTAAAGGACACCTCTGAGGCAAAACCAAAACTGAAACAGATAAGCACGCTCAAATCACAAGGTAACTGCCACCTCAATTTTTTTTTTTTTTTTAAATTGGCCTGTTAAACAGTAAGCCTGGTAACAATCTGTTAATCAATCTGTCAAGCTGTGGGAGCACTGAATTACTGGCAAAGTTTGAATGTGGCTGCCAGAGATAACAGGGGGAAGTGTGATCCAGGCAAAAAAAGGACATTTGAGTGATCTCATGAGGACTTTAAAGGAAGGAGTAATTGAGGGCATGCAGCTCCATGCAGCTGAGTAATAAAAAGGGAACAGTTTCTTCCGAGGTACCATGTGACAGAACATCCACAAATCTTTCTTTGATTTTGACACCAATTTCCTAGAAAAGTAAGACAGTTTGTGTTCAAGAAAGCATTTGTTATGATGCTACAACAGAAATTACTAGGAACTTTAAGAGGAATGGTACTTTAAAGCTCAGTAAGGTCCCAGAACAGAGTATGGAGAGCTTTTGATATTTTCAAATCTTCTCCTCTATGGTGAGTAGAACTTCTTTCCCAGTGATTTCGTCAGGAACAAAATATGGATATTTTAATTAAAGTCTTCAGGAACTCCAAGAGAATATAGTGCAGTGATGGTTGAAAACGGGATATGTGATGAGTTAGGACTAACATGACTTTTATAAAAATACTTTGTAAGACAGATGCAAAGGCCGGAGATGGCGGTTGCAATGATATTTATATTACTGGCAGTCTAAGCTATCGTCAGAAGAGACTTTAACTCCTGAGTACAAAGAAGAAATATCCAAGAACAAGATTCCAGCCAGGAGTGATACCCAGCTTGGCAAATACTACAAATGTGCCAGAGTTAAAAAAACTCTGTCCTGAAAGATCAGCTGAACAGGTGGAGGAGTTATCCACCTATTGCAGAGTCCCAAACATGCCAGGTCTGATGGCACTGAAATGGAAATACGTGGAGTGTGACCACAGCTGGTGGATGTCACAGACCTGTGGTGACAGTGTCAATGCTTCTGACAAACTCAGGAGTCCTTTGGCACCTTCTTGGCTGGTGTGAGGATGGTGACAAGCATCCAGCCTTCCCACTGCTCTGTGCCCTTTTCTCCCTACGGTCTCAGGAGTTGTAACAGCCTGGGTCACCCCGTGAGCTCCAAGGAGGAGGATGTTCCTCCTGTGCAATCTGCCTTGTAGCACAAACAGAGAGACTGGTTTCAAGAGTAGAAACCTGTTTGCAAACAAGAATTTCTGGAGAAAAGACTCCACTAGAGCTCAAAAATAATAAATGCATGTCAGTCTGGAACTGAAATAAGATGCAAAGCCCTTGACAAGGCAGCTTTCACAAGAAAAGCGATAAGAAAACTTTTAGCAAGACACCAGAAGAACTGAGGGCTGCTAAACTGGCCTGGTGCACCTTAACATGAACAAAGTCAGCCTCAATCATGTGTTACCTCTGTGAGATAACTGCAGGATGTTAAGGCAGTGGGCCTCACCTGCTTGAATGCTGTAAATGCAATGTTTAACTCTGCTTTGCTCTTACTCTCACAGCCATCAAGGAAGATGCAGTGTGAGATCTCCCTAAATGTGCCCCTGCTGTTTGGCTGGAGGGAATGAGCTGTGATATCCGTGGTGCACATACAGGACGAAGAAATGATGCTTCAAAAGCACAGACTGACAGGGCAATCCACGCAGACACGCCTGAAAAGTCCACTTCCTTTCTGTTGCTTCCTGACAATCGGCTGATGAAGAGCTTGGATTCACACACACAAAAAAATCCTACTCACCTATAGATATTTTATTATATATATATGCAGGCAGATGTACTCATAAATGAACATACAGAAACTCAATCAAGCAAATCCTAGAGAACATTAAATTTCTTATCGCTTATAATGTGGCTGGGTAATGCATGATGTTTTGCAGCATGATGCACATTCAAGGATATTATAATGTGAAAATGCAAATACTGAAGTGAGGTCATATGGAGCAAGTAATCAAATCTAGGCACACTGAATTTTATGAATAAAGCACATGAAGTAATTCCAGCCAAATTATAAACTGGGTAATTCTCTTCCAAGTGCCTATATTTTCCATCAGATTTGAAATGGATGCAGAATTCTTTATTTCCTGGGTTAAACCTTTTTGGCTGTGAATTTTACGTTCATGAAAGGTGCCAGATTAGCGGCCTGGAGACCCAAATCCCCTTTATGCACAGAACAGAGTGTGTTACAGGCAGCAGCAGTGTAAGCTCTCTTCATTCCTCCAGTAACACTGCTCAAACGTGGTCAGCTGCTTTTTGGGGGTTACAGCACATTTCACAGAATCACACAGGATCATTTCAAGACTGGAGTGAATCAGGCAAAATGATATATATGAAAAATATTATGATGTTAAATATAAATCAAATCCCTTTGAGAAAGATGGATATTTTAAACATGATGGCAACTTATGGTTAACCCTAGTGGTCTGGAAGATTAAGCATGATCAGTTGATATGAGGTTAAGTGGCCCTTATCTACAGTAATGTGTATTTCTCTAAATCATCTTATTTTATGGGTGTCCTTTAGTGATATGATTTTCCATTTTTCCTAAAGCCCTTAGTACCCATTAAAACCTGAGATTCTGCTGAAATATTGACCAGCATGCTATTCCAATGAATATAAGTTAGATGCAAAGAAGTGCGAATAATTGGTAAGGGAAGCTAAAAGTATTAATGAAATTCCAGGATCAACAGGTGTTAATTGGAGAGATAAAGACTTCTTGTCCCAATTAGCTTATAAATCAGGTATAAAAAAACCACTAGCAATCCAGCAGGTCAAATTCTATTTGGAATTTTTATGTCAGCAATAATGAAAGAAAAAGAGAAAACATGCATTATAACTACTTCTGTATTTTTTTTTTTTGTAAAAAAGAAAATAGGAGAGTGCTCACATGCTTTATAATGGATTACTTTCAAGTTTAGCAATAACTGCAGATGTTATTTGCCATAATGTACTTACAGCAACAAAACTCAGGTGTTGTTGTTGGTTTGGGGGTTTTTTTTGGGGGGGAGGCGGTTGAAAGTTTTCAAGCAGGAACACAAAATCATAAAGGTTTTGGGAAAAATACAAGAATGACTTCACCTGGGGAGACTGTTCATTGGTGAAAAACGTATGAAATTCAAATTATTAACCTTCCAAAGAGAATGTTAATACGTAGTTTTAATGATGTTTTCTGAGTCTCTCTAGTAAGAGAAGACATCACACAGTAAAAACATCTCTAACTAGCAGACAAACATGACACGCTGTCTAACTCAAAGTCCTGGTGTGTTCCCTTCTCTGGTGTGAAAAAATCACTTGCCCTAATGAAATAATCCTGTCTAAATTCCTCTTCTAAACTGTGCTTCTCTTGATGGCATTTTTGGCCTGGAAATGACTGAAATATGGAGGCAAAAGTGGAGGGTAGAATCTGTCTCTTCCTTACTCTTCGGCAATAGGTCAGCAAACATAGACCTCTTAGCAAATAACTAATTACATAACCTTCAAAAAATCAACTATTAAAAAAATGCCCTTGAAATCTAACTTATTTGTCTTTTTTATATAGATAGATGGACAAGCAGAAAAACATTTTATGTTATCCAAAACAAAAATGTGCAGGAAATGCATACTGGAATTTACCAAAGCTGAAATCACATGAAGAGTATGAGATAGCCTGTATCTGAAACACTTTAATTATACTATAGGTGACGATGTTTTACTATAATAAACGCCACTAATGTTTTATATGGCAAGTGACTTCATCTTATATGGATCCCCTGGAATGTCCCAGCTTCCAGTTAAAGATATTCTCTTTCATCTCTAAATAGATTACACCTTCAGCAGGTGTTTGAAATAGGCAGAGCCTTGTAGCCTCATAAAGCGGGGAAAGGGGGATGATTGGTCAGACGTGGAAAGTGAGAGCTGCTAATTATTTTCATGTGACACACAAGAGATGTTATAGCAAAGCTGACTAAAGCTGAGCATGATTTAGCCAGTCCTCATCAACAATGATGTCACTCGGTTCTTGCTTGCTATAAAGTTATGATTAATAAAAGGGGAGGATTATTACAGTAACTTACTCTGAGTGGGCAAGGGGTGACATCAACAGCAGCTGAGCAAACTGACCGAGTGTCGTTGTGTGGCGCTCAGGGGTTTTTCCTCTGGCAGTGACTAACAAGGGGCTCGGAGCGCCTGACAGCACAAAGGGCCCCTGAAACGAAGGACACTTCTGGTGGAACTCCGGAATAGGAGCCACCATTTTAACTCTTCTGCTTCATTTTATGGCGGCAAGATGTTTCTTTTGGCCTGCAGGAAGCTCTTCCCTTTCTCTGTTAATTCAAACACTCCAACTCAAAACTGCTCAAAAGCTATCCCGAGGGTCTTTCCAATGTAAAGCTGCATGACCCACATTTTCTGCCTCGTCTGCTGGGATCGTGATAACTTTTTTCTTCATTGCAAATTACAGGACATCTTTGCAAAAGCAGCTTATGCATCTTTGGAGCATGGATTTTACCAGCAACAGCCTAAAAAAGTTAGACATGTTATGTAGAATGCTGAGCCTCTGGTTCAGCTGTGGGAAAACGCTGTGTTTAATTACATTTTATTTTTTTTCAAATCGATAGAGACTTATAACAATCCCGTTTGCTATTTAACCTCTGAAAATTTGCCCTCCCTAAAATTAGACTTGGCCACCTGGAAATATTTACCAAATGAACTGGAATGCTCATGTGAAGGGACTACCAGTGTAAATTGAATTCTTACCCACGGAGTAACAGCATTTACGTTGTGCAGCCTAGGATATAACTACAGGGCGCTCCGAGAGAAGGTCAGGTACTTTGAGCTCCTTCCCTCAAATTAACTTTTTTGTGTGAAGAGTCCAGCTTTTGCCCTGACAATATAAAGAACATTACTTTCAACTTCTCTGTCCCACAGGCACTAAGACAACAGTTCCAAGTGGGAGCTGAAGAGGCTGGACATTAAATTACCAAAATGTTCCCCAAGCTGGGACCATTCAAATGCCTTTTCTGAACATTATTAAAGGAAAGATAGAGGGTGAAAGCTAACCACTTTCTCGTCCAAACACTAATAACATTGTATTTCTCACTTTCACAAGGACTTCCTGAGAGGGAAACAAATAGAACTTTCTAGACTGGATCACTGAATAATGGTCCCAGTGGTAGTATCTGGAAACTCAGGCAGAAGATGAGCTGAGAAGCACTACAGATACTCAAATGGCCAACCACGGATCAGTTAACTGTATTCTGAACATTTTCTATCTGAGCCTTTGTGCATCTTGGTGTGTTTTTACAGTTCATAAGTAGGTAGCATCGTATTTTAGCAAGTGGGAAGAAAAATTTGGGAACTACCACAGGTTCCCGTTTTCATCCTGACCACAGACTTCTTTGGTAGCCCTGGCCAGCAAATTCCCACCTCATATCTTCAAGCTTAAAAAAGTGACATACCTATTTCCAAGGATTTAGTGATTAAATCAGCTGATTTCTTAAAAATATGTGTACTAAGTATTCATGATGCCAGAGATCAGTCATTTTCATCCCTTATACTTCGCTTCATTTTTCAGTTAGAACACAATTAAAAGAGATTTTGTGCAGGTCATACTGCATGTTTGCCTATTATTGAATCTCAGGATATGCTTGGGAACAACCAACTCTTTTTTCAGGGATGATCAGATTTTCAGCACATGCCTAAAAATGTCTTACATCTGTAACTCTGGTAATTTATGTCCAAATAAGTCTATATTTGCATGCCCAAACAGCTCATTGTATGTAGAGGTCAGGTACTGAAATCCCTAACTGTCCTTTAAGCAGTTATTTCATGTCTGTGAGCTGAAGTGCTCAAATTAATCCACTGTGGTGGCTTTGACATGAAAGAATCACCTCCTGACTTTCACCCCTCTTTCTGAGTCAGATGTCGTCCTGCAGTTCCAGCCACACCGCCTGTTTCCGTTTCCAGATGCTGACATGTAGCAGACTTCCCATAAATGTTAGGACATCCGGCCATACCTGGGCAATTCAGACCAGCTTTGCAACGAGACAGCAGAGGCAGCCTTTCCCAGTGATTCAGCTTCGAGACGATGAGAAAGCAGCCTAATGTATACAGAAGATGTTTTCTTAATTTTTCATCTTAACCAGAGCTTGACGTGCTACTTCAGCATCACTGGCTGAGGAAATGTTTCCAATTGCCTGTGATCAAAGTTAACCAATAATCTGATACAGTGATTTTGCTCTTAAAAGCACTCACCAAAGTGCCTGTGAGGTGTCTGGATTGAGTTTTTATACATGACACTTTTGTCTGTTCTAGGGCAGAAGTTCAAACCCAACCTTTGTCAGTGGTTATTAAGCATGGTTATTCACAAGGCTTCCTTCTGCCTGTGGTAGATTTCCTTTGAAATTGGTGGCAGGAGATGGGTTTTTCTGAAGGTGACTCAGGGCAGGAACAGTTACATCTTGCTCTGAATCACCTTCAGGAGCTTTCTTGTTCTTTCCACAGCATGGAGTCAGGAGTGCCTCACTACCACACAAGGACACTTCCTGAGCAGTCCCACGGGTGGCCCATCGAACCCCTTTTTCTCATTCCAGCATTGGCAACAGGAGATGCCATTAGGAGAGAGAATGTGAGCCTGGCTGCTCTCCGCAGGCCTATCCCTTCAAGATCCCCAGCATCTGCAATTTTTGTATTAAGGATGTCAAAGGATATGTCCCTGCTTATTCCCACTGGTAGTTTTTAATGGACCTTCTTGAGTCTTCTGATACCGTCTGCCTCCACAGCCTCCTGTGGCAACAAATCCCAGAAGATCAGGCTCCATTGTGTAAGCACCGTATCTGGTTTAAATCTCCTGCTAGTTCCAACGCATTCCACCTAGGACTGCAGGATTTGGTGGATAACAGCTTGGCATTCCCCTTATCTGCCATCTTCACGGTTTTCTAATCCCCAAGCACATGTTCTCCCAGCCTTCCCTTTGTCAAGCTGCCTTTCAGTTTCTTGATTAAGCAGCTGCTCCAAAAGCTTAATAGTTTTAGCGTCTCTTCTCTAACTCTGCTATGTCCTGCTTGAGTTGAGAAGACAGAACTGCAGGAAACATCCACTTTGTGGATGTACCATATATAAAGTGGCAAAATGGTGCCCTCTGTCTTGCTCCAACACTATTCCTAACAGCCAATTTTTTGTTGGTTTTTTGAACTGTCAATGCACATTACATTTTTAAGTTTGGAGACTTCCAAATGATACGTCCAAGACTCATCTCTCCCTGGACTGCAGACACCCCTCCTGAATACTTACCCGAATGCCCTTTCTACATTGGCTGTTTGCTGATTTGGATGAAAGGATTCACTTCTTTCAGCTCAGCTCCCACTCAAAGCAAGACACTACCAGGCAGCTCTGCTGAGCGTCTCCAGAACTTATTGAACCGAGGGCATGAACAAGTCTCTGTGTACCCAAGAATGGGGGTGAGGAAAATTGTCCTGTGGCTGTCCCTGCTGTTCTCTCCTGTGAGCGAGCAGATTAAATTATTGTTCAAAACTGTCAATTTTACTCTGATCACGTGAGATAAATTCAGTTAAAGGGGCAAAAAAAGAACCAGAGCTAACCCCCTCAAAAAAGAATCTGCTTTATGAGAAACATCTGAACACTTCTTTGTTGTTTTTATACTTCCTAGATGCTTGGTTACTGTCCCTGAATGGGCAGCTTCAAAGGAGCAATTAAAAAATGTGTGCACAGACGCACAGTTGAGCCCTGTTTGCACACAAAAACTTTATTCTGGGCTACCTTATGTCACCCCTTTTAGAGGAGTCATCATGAGGGCATGACACCAATAAGCAGACAATGAATAAAGAAAATAACTGTTTATAAGTTCATAGTTGGCATACAAAAGTTATTGAAGAGGAACTGATATTCTAGGCAAGTGGCCATCGCTGCTGCCTGTCAACCCTCTGTTCCCCCAACTGTCAGTGGGTATTATAAAGCTCATTTTAAAAGCACTTCTCCAAGACCTATGAGCTTGGCAGGTACTATTTTGTCCTCACCGATAAAAAGGCTTAAACCTGGTTGTTCCTGCAGGTTGTACTCTGTCAGCAGACACCAGGCAAGCAGGTATTGAACTGTCTACACGTTACATGTCCCACCTGCACTGAATGACAAGTGTAAAATTTCAATCATGAAATGTGAAGCCATATGAGAAAATTTCACAGAATTGGAGAATTAAATCTGGATTTCACGATCTCATACCCATTCCAAAAGTTCAGCTTCATGCTACCAAGTCAAATCTCAAGTGCTATAATCCCAGATTTGAGGAAAAATCTGAGATAAATTATCAAAATGCACGTAGGTTTACATTTGAACCTGGAATCGCAGGGAAATCTCCAGTGCTTGTTAAAACAGTGTTGGGGCAGGGATATTTGCATAGGGAAGGGGAGTAGCTTTATTATGTCAATAAATGATGACTGTTCATTGCACTCCCCTCACCTCCCCACGTGTGAGATGCTTTCAGTAATTATTTGTGTTTCCCTGAATAGAATAATTGAAGCCCAGCCCATCTCTCAGATTTAACCTGTGTCTGTATTGGAAATTAGTCCAAACATTACTTTAAATATCCCACATGAAAACCAGTGACCATGAGAAACAAAACTGCAGCAAGGGTTTGTTTGTCAGTTTGATCTACAGGTGTCAGAAGAGATCCTGATTCTTTCAGCTTTACGGATGGGGACATGAGGTACTTGTCCTCAGCAGTTGACGGTAGAGCCACAGAATCCAAATTTCCTGGGTCCCCATCTCACACTCTATTCAGCAAACAGTCGTAAGCAGTCAGGCTTCCTCTTAACATTTCCACTGCAGAATGTATTTACTTCCTCCACAGTGATTTGTTCTGCTGGGGATTCACAATGACAAAGCAGCAACCATGCAGAAGATCAATATCTACTTTTTAATTTACCTGTTGGTGCCCTCAGTATGTTGTTTGTGTCAGTTCTCTGATGGTCACTCTCACAGATGGGAAGATCTGCTGGTGTGTGACACTGTTCCCAATGGCCCGTGCATGATGATTACCTTGGAATATTTGCCAGCGTAATCTCTTGTCGAGTTCAGCTCAGCGAAGGGGGAAAGCTGATGAGCTTCATTCAACTCCTTCCAACCCACCAGCAGATTTAAAAATAATCAAAACTTAATACACAAAATGTATCTCCATCATTGAGGGAGCTAAACCAATATGAAATTGGACCTTTCAAACAAGATGAAAACTGGGATCTGTTTTTAAAAGGAAAATCCCAAACCTAAACATTAATATGTACCAGTTAAATGAAGCAAAATAGACTTTACATCAGATCTTCTACTGGTGTAACTCAATCTCCGAAGGCAGAAGAGCTACCCCAAATCGTATTAACTAAGGGTCCAAAGTTCCTTTTGCAAACACAGTTGTAAATCTTTCTAAAACCCACAGGCAATATTACTTTGGGGAGTACATCAGTGGATGATCATCGGAGTAGCTTTTACCTAACACACGATTTTTTTTGTTTCTCTTTCCATCTACCAATGATTATACCATATATATATATATA
>VYZT01062735.1:615821-626156 GCA_013400735.1 Pomatostomus ruficeps | reverse complement strand
TTTTTTTTTTTTTCCCCTACTATGCAATATTTTCCTGTGTTACCCAGTCTGGGGCACAAGGAATGGAAACACCAAGAAAATAAATGCCTGAAGCTTTCTGAGAAATTTTTTGACCTCTCCATGATCACAGTCTGTGTGAACTTTGAAAGATCTGTAGTTTCCTGTTGTGCCAAAAGATCTTAACATTTTTGTGGCAATAATCCCCAGTTCCTCTTCCTAACTGGAGCAGATTGGACTCCAAATGGGAAGACCAAATGTGAGGTTCAAGATTTGGAATAGGCTGCCAGATGTCAGTTATATTAGACCAAGAGAAGGGAAGAAAAACCCAGATAATCAGCACACGACCTGGGTGAGTAGTCATGTGCTGCAAACTGTGCTTTTCTATCTCACCTGGGACAGGTGGCTCCCTGCTGCTGGAGGAAAGTTCTCCCTGGGCCCAACAGCAGCTGCGGGAGAAGGATCAATATGTGTTATTTGTGGGCAGCTTCTGCCATTGACAATGTGTGGGGATGCATTAGGGCGATCACTACCACAACTTCTTTCATGTTGCCCTTCTCTATAAGTTGTGCTCAATAACTCAATTTTTAAAAAACAATTATGTTTTTGATATTTATTGCGTACCTTCTGTGACAGGGTGGTTTCTTCTCTCTCCTTTGAAAGCATCTCTAATAAATCCTGCAGTTGCAGAGAAGAAATTATATTCCTTTTAGTACCACTAGCCCACAACTAGTAAAGAATCACACAATGTTCATTTCTATAACGGTGGGTATTCATCTTTGGAAAGGCAGGTTTGACAGAAAAACACTTCAGTATTTCATAAATGCATGGAAGGACTGTTATCTAGTTAGTTGATTGGTTAAAAGGCCTGCATATGGATAGACTTTTCACTTTTATCATGCAAAAAGCAACTTAGCACTTACTCTCATGTTTATGGTAATTTGAAATTCAGCACAAAGATAAATAATAAAAAAGTAGCTGACAGCAGTGAGTGCTGGGTTGTACATCCCTCCATTAGAGCAATGACCTGCATTTCCTGAAGTGACTGGTACTTTGCCTCCCATCTAGTTTTGTTTGGCTTGAGACAGCATTTTGGAAGCACATTTTGAAAATCAGGCTTAATCATAGTACTGTGGGCTGAGAACCTCGACCATCTTACCCTGAAAAGTGAGTTTCTATCTGCATTTGTACTTCTAAGAACAGAGAAGAATAAATTTCTGTTATTTTTTCCTTACATTGGAAAAATATATTTTTAAAGTATGGTGAATGACAAGTGCAATGGAGACACTGTTGCTCCGTACCTTAATGCTCTTTCTTTGTAGCTCAAATGATCATTCAGGGGATTTGGGTTTGTTTTCAAGGCTGACATCCCAAGGTGGCTCACTGTGTGTAACACTTCACATAAAATGCCTTTGATGTACCATGCAAGAGTGAGTTTCTGCACACAGACTTACCACAGGCTGAGAGGTACAGGTGTAGTTATAGGGTTAGTGTGGATTCCCAGTTCAAATCCTACTTTGCTGAACAGTTTCACTGGAGTGGGAGAACCCTTCCAGCTGGTTGTCCTGCTTGTGCAAACCGACAAACACCTCTGAGTGGGAGTTTGAAGTGTGTGTGAAGAGCAGCTTCTCTGTGGCTGTGCTGTGGGTGTTCAGACCCGGGGCTGAAGAGCTCTGCTCGGGGCAGTGGTGTTTGGGAATGCCAAGGGAAGGTGCTCTTGCAGCGCCCTGGCTCCTGTTCATGACTGTACAGTCCCATCTCTTCCCCATAACTCTGTTCTCTGCATCACTGAAAATTCTAACAGCTGCTGGAGAAGCCAATATTGAAACATGAAAGTGTCCAGAGGAAGGGTTTTTAACCATCTCTGACCTGCCAGCTTCAGTGTAAACAGTGCAGTTGTTATTCATATGGTGTGAGATACGTTTATGGACACAAAAGTGAGAGCCTAAAATTCATTGAAAGCAAAAGTGTCTGACTTTGTCAGAGCTCCTTAAGCCCTCCTGAGCTCAATGGCCCTTTTCCCTGTGTTGTGGATGTTTTGTAGCTCTTCTGTCCCTGTCTGTTCTACTGGTCTAGAGAAGAAGCTTTTCTGACTGCAGGTTAGTTGATTTTGTTATCATGTTACATTGGCAAAGAATCTAAAAGATAAAGAAAAAAGGATAAGAAAAAGATAAAAAGATAAATGTTTATATTTGCTTGTAACCATCTCATTTAAACCACATTAGAGGCAGCTCCCTGTCAGTTGTCCCCTGGTGCAAGATCCTCACGCAAACAGTACAAATGTCCCCTTCATGTTACAAACGGGTCAAGGAAACGATGAGTTTTTCATGGCTAAGATTCCTAATGTTTCTGATGGGTATTTAAATTTGGTGGCTCACTTTTACTAAAGCTAGAAAATCCTGCAGCTTGCCCTGCTTTCACCTTTTATCCAGGTGCACATAGAAACGGAGATAGGTGGAAGAAATGCCACAACTGCCTTAACAAAATAGGGTTTGTGTCGTGGGGGAGGCATGCATTCGTACTGGACACATTCAACTCCGTTCATCTTTGATCAGTGCAGCATAAAATACCCTTGTTTGTGTTTAGGGAAGGAGCAGCGTTGGCCTTCTGCCTGTATCTGCTCGATCATAATCTCCTACAAATGGCTTCAGCTGAGAAATATTTCAGCTGTTTTAAGAAGATTTTTACAGTAATCAAATACCGTGAGGTTGATTTGTCTCATTGGATTATGAAATTTGAGGGAGATAGCTTGAAATATTTTTATTTTTTAAAAAGTATTATTATTATTATTATTATTATTATTATTATTATTATTATTATTATTATTATTATTATTATTATTATTATTACTATTTCTCCTGATTTGTCACGAAATCTAAATTTTAGACTTCAGCTCATTACAAGTCCAGATATAAGCTACATTTCCCCATCCTACCTCTAAGTTGTTTAATTGTTTAGCAAAATCTTACAAATCCATTTCAGTTATTATTTTATGATATTTTTATTAGTTATAAATAGCAATAACTATTGGGCTAACTATAATAGCATTTGGGTTTTGGTTAGGGTTTTGTCTGTTTGCTTAGTTGGGTATTTTCGTGAGTGAAATTTGAGGAATATGCTCGAGATAAAGATCAAAATCTGCTTTCCTTTAAAATGGGAAGAACGAAACTTTTATGACTTAGAAAAAGTGATGAAGAACAATAATGCCAGCTTGGTTTCCACCTGGAAAACAAGGACTTTGCAGTTGGACAGTTAATATTAGGAGAAAAAATGTATTCCTCTGTGAAAAAAAAATTTGAAACTATTGAAAACTCCAAAGTAAATTAAGTGAAACCATAAAATAGAAAACACACTTTCTTCTGGTCAGGTGGCAAACCTTTCTACTTGAGAAAAAATTTAGATCTCCCTGCATTATGCAAGTATCAATATTGCTTGGAAAATAAGTGACGTTCCAGTTGTCTGGAAGTTCCTTCTGCATTCTTTCTGGAGGGGAGGGAAGGGTCTGTCTTTGGCAATGATCAGTAATGCTATTAGTCCAGATATTAATTGGCTCTGTTGCCGCCGGGGGAAAAAACCCAACCAAACAAAAACAACAACAACCAAACACCCTAACTTCTGTGTTTTCTGTGGGCAGTTGTCGAATTTTGGCCCGAGACCGCACAGCAGCTCTCCCCTCGCTGCGGGAGCGGGGTCCGGACCGGGGCGCTGCCCCCGAGGGTGCCCGCGGGCCGGTGCGGAGAGCGCCCCGAAACCCCACACCCCTCGCTGTGCCCGCCCCGCGGTGTTTTGCTTAACCCAGCGATGCTCTGAAGATGGAAGCGAGCGCTTGGCACTGACGGAAACTGGGAAGGGGATCCCTGTAGTCCAGCGTGGGATGGGTGCCGGGAAGGAGACGGCAGAACAGCGGCATCAGCCGGCTCCCGGCCCCACTTCGGGATGGGCAGTGCCCGCCGCGGGGAGCGGGGATGGAGCCGGGGGATGGAGCCGGGGGATGGAGCCGGCCGCCTCCTGCCCCCTGCCTCGGCTCCGGGATTTGCCCTCTCGGGCGGCGGAGGGCACGGCCACAGCCCCGGCACCGGTGGAACCCCTCCGATCCGTTCCTCATTCGTGCTTTCTTTCTCTTCCCTTCTTTCCTTCCTCCTTCTTTCTTTCTTTCTTCCTTCTTTCCTTCTTTCCTTCACTCCTTCTCATTTTCTTTCTTTTTCACTCTCTTTCTGCTTGTCCTTTCCCAAATTTTAATTCAGTTCATCTTTAAAAGAATAAGCGATTAAATCATATAGCTGTGAGCGAAATACCGATTAATGAATTCAATGTCTGTGCTAGAAGGGCCGCTTCTCCCTTAACATCGTTAATTCCTGGCTCTATCGGATTGGATAGAGGGCGAAGAAGCAGGGAGGGAGGGAGGAAGGAGGAAAGAATGTCCCTGGGGACACTTGGGACCGTTGGGACGGAGTGCTGGATGCCTGCCGGTGCCTATCTACTGACCCGGAGTGGGTCACGCAGGGCCGCGGGTTTTCCTCGTTTCTCCCAGCCGCTGTGCAAATCCCTTGTTCCGCAGGGAGATCTATCCCATGGTCCGAGCCTCTGTTCCTAAAGTCTCGTGGTCTCTCTGCTGCAGTAAAACTCCCGGTGGAAATCTGTTGCGACACTGCTGGAATTAATAATCTCTGGTGTTTTTACTAGCAATTAACGAGGATTAGACGCTTCGTTTTGAAAGGGAGCTGATAACTGCGGAGGAGGTGGGGAAGGAAGACGCGCGTTTCCCGTGGGTGACTCGCCGGTGAGCGCGGGGAGCCGGCCCTGCCCTCCCTGCGGGGACCCGGCGGGACATTGCCGCCCCTCTGTGACACGCACCCGAGATTCGATGGTAATCTTTAAAGGCACAAATGAATGAGTAACAGAGCCTTTTCCTCCCGTCTCTTCTCAGGGGAGGAGCGTCCCTTCCCGGCCGCCGTGGCCCGCTGCAGGGAGCCCCCGGGCTGTGCGGTGTGGGGCCCGCAGCCCGCAGCCGGTGCCATCCCCGGGACTGCGGAGGTATCCCTGTCCTGGCTCGGAGGGCACGTGTCAGTGCGGAGCGGCGGCTGCAGTATCACTTACTGCAGGATCTGGTAGTAATCAGAAAGGTGAGGAGTTAGTGAAATACATGTTGTATTTATTGCCAGTTTACAGGAGATAGAGGGCAGCCGCAAAGTGAGCCATTTGTAGGGTTAAGTGTTTCAGCCTTCGCCCACGGGCAGCCTAGCCGCTTACGGCGAGATGGATTCCGGCCCTTCCCGGGGCCATCTCCCACCCCCTGGGTGTTTGTTTGCTCCCTCTCACGGCTCCGTTCGGGGCCCCGGTGATGAGAGCTACCTCGGATCTTCCCACCACGGAAGTGCTTTGCCGTTACCCTCCCGATTTCTCTTCCCTCCGTGGTGCTGGCACAGGCGATCCCCGAGGATGTAACCCTTGGAGGAAACTCTTCCTTAGGAGTGGCAGACGCAAGGTGCCCTCCTTTCCCCTCGGCCCGGTCAGCGGAGCTCGAGAGCGGTCCCGGACTCAGCTCGGGGATCCGGGGTGTTCTGTCCCCTGTTCCTGGCCTTCTGCAGAGCCTCCTCCCGTACTGAGCTGCCCCTTCTCCGACTGCCAGGCGCACTGTAAATTAATGAAAACGTAACAACTCAAAAAGGAAAAAAAAAAAATGGTGCTGAAACGTGCGGATGGGACATAAAAGCGATGGAAAAAGGTTCAAAGCTTTCAGTGATGACTTTTCAACCTTTATTTATGTGCCTATTAATGCAATATCCATCATGGAGATATGCATCTTTATCCTTTCAACTGATATGCTGGGAATCAATTGGATATGCAGATTACATTTCATAAGTTTCCAAATGTTGATCTCCCCGGCCCTTTGCTGGTAATTTCTTTTTTTTGCCAAATAGTATTATGTTTCTGCCACCAAAAAAAAAAAAAAAAAAAAAAAAAAAAAAAAGGGAAAAAAAGGGAAAAACCCACGAAAAATAATTAATCTTTAGGCTACTTGTCTCGAATTATTGCTAAGGCTTGGGTCCAGGTGCCAGCCCAGGAGCGAGCCCCTCCTGCCCTCTCCACGGCCAGCCCGGGCCTTCCCAGGGCACCAACCCCCGGTCCGGGCTTCTCCGGGGCGGAGGCGTCTGCAGGCTGGGGCGGCCCGCTGCCCCGCAGTGCGGTGCTCTGTGGGTCGGGGAAGGTGTCCGAGCGGGTACTTTCTTTTCCCTTCTAAACCCGGCAGTGGGGTCTGGTTCCCTCCCAGCCTTACAGGCCGGCGACCGGCGAAGCGTCCCTCTCTGATCCCACCGCCGCGTCCCGCTGCACGTCCGGGTGGTTACCTCGGGGCGCGGCGGCGGGGCTCCCCCACAGCCCCCGGCACGACGAGTAATGTCCCCGGCCACCTCTGGGTCCATAAACGGGGAGGGGGTGATGTGCGAAAATAGGGTGCGAGGTGGCTTTCCTGGGAGGGCTCGATGGCGGAGCTTATTTTGGGAGTGAGACTGTGCTGTTCGGAGGTGCCTGGCGCTGTAACCGGCCAGTTCCCCACTGTGGCCGTCGCCGGGGTGTCGCGGGATGCCACCACCTGCCGCCTCCCTACCTGCCCCACTTCTCTGTCCCACTGGCCCCCGACACCCCCCATCGCGTCCCCTCTCGAAGCAGGGGATTCAGTAACCGTTCATATTACGCTGACCCCAAATTACTTGAACGGTATTGAAGTTTCTCTTCTGTGGCATTTTAGAGCTTGTCGTCCTGCGCGGCTCACTCCCGTCCGAACACGTCGATACGGGTTTGCCTTAACACGCCTCTGGTCCGGGGCAGCGCTCGCATCCCCCCACGCCCGGCTTGCGGTGGGAAGGACCCTCCTAACGCGGAGCACACGCTGGGCCGGGCCAGCGCTCACCGGCAGCCCGCAGCCCCAGCCCCGCAAAAGCAGCTCGGATCCCACAGGGCACACGATCCTCTGCCCTCACGGGCGGGCAGCAGCTCTCGGACTCTGCCCTGTCCGGGAGGCCGTGATCGGGCGGCAGAGGCTCCCCCAAATGCACAAAGCCGATCGCTCTTTGGGAGCGGGAGGAAGAGGGAAACCTGTGTGAAGGGAAAGCCATCAGGCAGCGGGTGAAGCTGAATCGGGCAGCCGCGAGGGTCTCCTCGGCCGAAGACCCAAACCCACAGCTTTGTTTTTGAGGTGTTTATGGCGAGGTCAGCGTGAAGCACAAAACATCAGTTACAGGCGTATATACTCAATAGTTATGCCAGTCTTGACTTTCTTCTTTCGTTCTTAGGATTTTTAATGTTGGTGTTTATCGATTTTCTTTCTCTTGTTTTCCTTTCCTTTCCTTTCCTTTCCTTTCCTTTCCTTTCCTTTCCTTTCCTTTCCTTTCCTTTCCTTTTCTTTGCTTTCTTTTGCTTTCCTTTCCTTTCCTTTCCTTTCCTTTCCTTTCCTTTCCTTTCCTTTCCTTTCCTTTCCTTTCCTTTCCTTTCCTTTCCTCCTCCAAGCACACATTTCTATGTACGAAACTGTACTCTTCACGTCCCTTGGAAATAGCTAAAGAATACGCTTCGAACCCCGTATGAGAAATGAATTTGTGCGCGCAACGCCGGAAACAGTGTAATTGATTTATTTCTAATAGAGGGGAGACCAACACTGTTTATCGTTCAGAAATTATTGCCTGTGTTCTTAATAGCTCTAATTTTCACTGTCCATTTGATGTGCTGTAGGTTTAATATAGAGCACTTACTAATCCAATTAAAAGTGCACCTGGCCTGGAAGAGCTCTGTAATTAGCAGGAGCGTTTTTAGCTATTTCCACTGGAAAACCGTGAAATCATCTCTGCTGGCCTAAAGGACTGTAATATGGGGGTGGGGGCGAGGAGGGGAGGGAGGAGCGGGGCCAGGCATTCGTGCCTAATCTTTTTGCCTTGAATTTTTCACAGTTCCCGTGCGGGAAGATGAGGCTGTTTCATCGAGGGGCACTCGGTGTCTGGTAGCGCAGGACCGCGAGGGCGAGACTAGGTGGGTTTCTCACCGCTTTCCCCTGCCGTCCACGCGAGCCCGGCCCGGGAGCCTGTCCTGGGGAAGCGGGGCTCGGCTTTGGGGCTGCGGGGAGGCGCTGGGGCGACACGGGCCACGGTAGTCCCCCGGGGCCGGGCGCGGAACAGGGAACAGGAGCTGCTGCAGGAGCCGCCAGCCCTGTCGGGGGAGGTGTCCAGGCCGCCCCTGCCCCGGTCCCGACCCCTCGCCGGTAACGATTGCCGGGAGCCGCGGCGGCTCCGGAGCTCCTGAGACGCTTTTTGGCAGGGCCAGCGGGGGATGAGGCTGCGGGGCTGCCCCGGGCACGACACCGGCTCCACGCAAAAACAGGCGTCGTTAAAGCAGCGGGGGAAGCAACTCAAAAACACTGCCCAGGCTGGCTCTCCTGCCGGGGTGAGGGGCTCCGCTCCTACTCCTCCGCGGGTGAGGGGTCGAGGCAGTCCCCATTCGCATCCTTCCTCGCGTGGAGGAGGATTACGGCCCGAGCATCACAACGGCACCCATCGTGATGGGTAGGAAGGGTTTCTGCTCCCATGCTCGGAGCCGCAACGGTACCGGTGGGGAGCGAGGTGGCCACGGGGATGCTATTAGCGCCGGGTGCACTTCCTGCGGCCCTGCTCCCCGCCGCGGGCTTCCCAAGCGCGAATTAAACCCTGAGGAGTTTCGTCCCTTTTCTTCAATAACACTTCTACCGGCTTCCTTGCTCCAGTAAAAGACGCGTGGCGAGTGGCGCGGTGCGGTTCGTGGAGCGACGGCTCGGACCGCACGGGTCCTGCCGCCCCGGCCCGGTAAGGCCGCCGCCCCGGCCGCTCGCCGGCTGCTGCAGGCGTTCCACCGCCCGGCTCGGCCCGGCTCTCACGGGGCTGGGTTTCCGTAGGGCTCGCTAACGGGTTTTCCAGAGCTCCGGCCACCGGGGTGTTTGTAGAACACAAACACTTTGTGAAATACACGATGACTATCACTGCGTGCGAACTCTTCCTGACAGAGTTTTCCTTGGGGTGCGGGAGCGTTCCCGGTCAGCACCCGGTATTTGGATTTGTTTGTGTGCCTTTAACAGCGAGGGAAACCACTCGGTTTGGTGGCCGGCGCGTGGGGCAGGAGAAAAAGGGACCACGGGCCAGAGTCTCCCCGGCGTGCAGTGGGTGCCGGTTCTTCTGCGGACCCCTCGCCCCCCATTGCGGAGCGGAGCCCGATGCAAACTCCGAGTTTCCCCGGGGGCCGCGCCGTGCTGCTGCCGGGCCCTCGGCGGCCAGTTCGGTTATTATTGAGGCTCCGGATTTCTGCCTAAATAACGCGAACTCCTGCCCTCTCTGGGGCCGGCCCTGGCCCCGCAACCATCGTCCGGCTCGTAAAGGGAACGCGGACTGGGAGCCCAGAAAACATTTTCCCCCCTCATTTCAAAGGAGGAAACCTGAGCGATTCTCATCCTTTTGATTGATTAAGGTCTTGAATAACTTGAAGCTCGGGAGTGACAGTTCCTGAATAGACGATTGCAAATAAAGAGCCCTGTGGAAAGCCGGGCTGGCACTTCGGAGTGTAAAGGAGGCGAGTTTGCTGGCACTTACCAAGTTATAAATAAAAGGCCGTGCACAATGGTACCTTCTCTAAGGACAGACAGTCTTTACAACACTCCTGGCGTCATATCCTGCTGTGGGCACTCCAGCTCCGAGGCAGACTTTACCTCTTTTATTTTTCCAGCAGTTTAGTTTGAATACTACAATAAATTCCTGGGAACAAACGCTTGTTAGTAAGACTTTAACACGCACCGCCTCGCACCCATACACATATAAACGCTCACGCACACGAGTGAAACGCAGGGATACCCTTGTCCCACCGGTTTTTAAAAGCAGACATCCCCACCGAGATCTCACTGGCAGCTCTCGCTTTCAAAACAGTGAGCACCGTTTGTTTCAGAGATGTTTCTTCTGGACGGCGAGAGATTTCGGTTCAAAGTAAATAAGTATAAGAAAAGAATGAAGGAAGAAGCAGTTTTTCCTTAAAATAAAAAAAGCAGGGAAGTTGTTCCCCCCCACCCGCCGCTGGTGCTCGAGGAGGGGAGCCAGGAGTAAAAATGCTTCATGGCAGTCAGGCGGGGGCTGTCTCGAGGAGTCCCGCGGTGACACGGGGTCCTGAGGGATGCGATGTCCAGGCCGCCCCGGCTGGTGCTTCTCCCCCCGGGCTGGGGCGGCCGTCGGGGCACCGAGCAGATCTCCATCGCCGGCCGCCCTCTGCTTGCGGAGAAAGGGCCCAGCACGGCTGTGCCCGCGGGGTCAGCGCGGGGCCGTGGCGTGTCCTGCC
>VYZT01062735.1:572218-615694 GCA_013400735.1 Pomatostomus ruficeps | reverse complement strand
CCGCCCGCCCGCCCGTCCTCCCCTCGCCCAGCCGCGCCGCCCGGCAGGGCTCCGGCCCGGCCCCTGCCCTCCCGGTGCGGGGCAGCGCGGGTCACTGACAAAGGGGCAGCGGCGGAGCTGCCTCCTCCCCGCCCCTCGGCGGCATCCCCCACCCCCTCCGGGACCGCTCCTGATTCGGCGGGGCTCGCTGACAGCGTGGGTCTCCCCTAGATCAGCCCTCACCTGGATATAACCCTGCCGGCCGCTGCCGCCGCGATGACAACTCTGGCCGGAGCTGTCCCCAGGATGATGCGCCCCGGGGCCGGGCAGAACTATCCCCGCAGCGGGTTCCCGCTGGAAGGTAAGGCCGCGCCTGGGCTACTCCCTGTCGGGAAAGGTATAATCGCTCCGTGCCGGGACACCTGAACAAAGCGGCCCCCCCGGCCCGCTGGAAGTGGTGCACGGAGGACTCCAGAACAGCCGTCCGGCTCTCGCCTGGGCTGTCAGAGCAGGGGTTTGTCCCAGGACGGGCACGGCTCCGGCCACTGCAGCCGGCGGCTCCGGCCTCGCACCCTGCGAACGGCCCATCCCGGGAGCGGGAGGAAGCGACTGGGAGAGCGGCAGCGCAGCCGGCCCTGGTTCTCTTAGCGGAGTAAAGGGTGGTGGTTTGGGGAGCCCAAAGTTCGGGAAAAAGTTAGAGAAAAAAAATTAAACTCAAATAAAAGCAATGCGAATCGAAAGGAAGTTTGGAACCGTGGGTCGGCACCGGGCCGCTGCGAGTGGCCGCTCTTAACCAAGGTAGCGGCGGTGCGAGGGCCCCGCAGTGCCGGGGACTACCAGGCCCCTGCCCGAGGGAGCCCGGGCAGCTGCGGCGGCTCCCACCGCCGCTCCCGGGACGGCCGAGCCAGGGCCGGCCCCCGCGCCGCCGGGGACACCGCGGCCTTCCCGCGCCGCGTCCCCCTTCTCCGCCGGAGCCGGGCGGGCTCTGAAAGCCGGCTCTGGCTGCGTGCAACAGGTGAAGCCC
This sequence comes from Pomatostomus ruficeps, assembly GCA_013400735.1. NCBI lineage: Eukaryota > Metazoa > Chordata > Aves > Passeriformes > Timaliidae > Pomatostomus > Pomatostomus ruficeps. The sequence goes on along the minus strand of VYZT01062735.1, from coordinate 614,691 downwards.
GCGGCCGCCTCCCTCCCCTACCCACCGGGCCGGCGGCGGGGTCTCCGCGGGAGCTGCGGGCCCCGGGCGCGCTGCGGGACGGCGGGGCGGGCGGGAGTGAGTTGGCTTACGGAAAAGCATCGGCAAAAAACCAGTAACAACAACAACAAAAAAAAGACGCAGCAGGATCCGAAGGAGACGTTAACGCCATTTACCCCCCTGCCTCCCTTCCCTCCTTTTCTAGTCTCTACCCCTCTAGGCCAGGGCAGAGTCAATCAGCTCGGAGGAGTGTTTATCAATGGCAGGCCTTTACCCAACCATATCCGGCACAAGATAGTGGAGATGGCCCACCATGGCATAAGGCCCTGTGTCATCTCCCGCCAGCTGCGAGTGTCCCACGGCTGCGTCTCCAAAATTCTCTGCAGGTACCAGGAGACGGGCTCCATCCGGCCGGGGGCCATCGGCGGCAGCAAGCCCAAGGTGAGCCCCTCCCGCCCGCCCGGAGCCGGGCAAACCCTGGCCGCGGTGGCGGGGAGCGAGGTTCGACCGAGATAAGGCCCAGGCTGGCCGGCACCGGGGTTTACAGTCGGGACGGCGACACTCGGGAGGGCCGAGGGGACCGCGCGAGGCCGGGGGTGGGCGCAGAAACTCATGGGGCACAGCATTCTCGCCGTGTTCTCGCCTGTTGCTCTCAACCCCCCCGAGGCTTTAGAAAATATTGTTGGGAGTTCTTGGCAATAATATACTTTTAATTAAGGAAATTATATTTATAAAAAAAAACCCCAAAACCCCAAAACCCCAAAACCAAAAAACCCCAAAAAGTCTCAAACGAAAATAGGGGGGAAAGGGTGGTTTTTTTGAGCGCTTGGCTTCCCAGAACCCCGAATGACCCACACAGGAGTGCAGGCGGGCTCAGGGCTGCGGGACGGACGGGGACACGTTCGGTCCGGTGGTGGAGCTGACCCAGCGCGGCTGGATTGGGCTCTCCCCGCTTTCGTTGCAAAGCGCAGCAAAACGACCTGTATTTCTGTCTCTTTACTCTTCCTTCTTCTGCTCTGTTTACTTTTTCTCCCTGCTCTAGAGCTGCGTATATTTATAGCTACGACACCGAAAAGTTTGCGCTAACAATAATGGAGACGAAATTTTTCTCCCAAGATTAGGCTTCTCCTCCTCTAGGTTTTTTTTTCCCCACTAAAGCGAAGTAAAGGCTTGAGTTTTTACTGGAAATTATTGCAAGATTTTTCATCCCCCTTCTTCGATTCTTCTAAAGTAGCGAAGCGATGCCCGAACTTTTCCCTTCGTTGTTAGGAGTAGAGTTAATTTTTTATAAGCGTATTACTCAAATGTAAGGCTGTTGCCAGCCGGGAGACCGTTCTTTTGTTTGATTTTTAGATTTATTTTAAAATCACGAGGCTACCGAGGAAAAATCCCGGTACTCGAACCTCTCCGCGTTTTTATTACTCTGGTTTTTGTTCGGAGCTGCAAACTTTGTTCAGCCGAAACTTTACTGACCTGGAGTTTCGTTGCCCGGAGTCCTCCGCTGGTAGCGAGCCGGGATTTTCTCGGCCGCACGGCAGCCGGTGCTGCCTAATTCGGGGTTTTCCTTGCCGAGGGCTCTGTCCCACCTTCCCGGTAACCCCGGAGGATTTTCTGGGACGTTTCGTTTAACGCGGACGGTGTTAGTCTTATGCGGGCCCGTTATTACCTTCTGTGTCCCCTCTCATTTTACGCTGCCCGCGTTCGGGTGTTTTCTATCGGCGTTTCGGAGCGGGGCCGGTGTCGGCTCTCGCTGACGATGGCGCGGGCGGCTCCGGCCGCCCCGGGGCTCTGGCGGCGGCAGCCCCGGCTTCCCCAGCCCTACAGACTGTGCCTGCTCGCCTTGTCTTTACTGAAGCAGGTGACGACGCCGGATGTTGAGAAGAAAATCGAGGAATACAAGCGAGAAAACGCGGGCATGTTCAGCTGGGAGATCCGGGACAAGCTGCTGAAGGACGGGGTGTGTGACCGCAACACGGTGCCGTCAGGTATGGAGCGGGGGGTTCGGACGGTCCCGGAGGGTCGGGGGCGGCCCCGGGAGGGCAGCGCGGTACCCGAGTGAGCTCCGTCCCCTCGGGATCAGAGTCCCGGGCTGGACCGGTGCCCACGGAGCGGCCGACGTTAGCACGCGGTGCCTCTGGCGCGTCCCGGGAGGATTCCTGCTCTCGGCGGGGTGTTTTCAATTAAATCGCAACTGCATCCCCCTCCCCGCCTCCTCCCGGCGCTTCCCCGCTGTCCCCTCCGGGTTGCTGCCGCAGGAGGGCTCAGGGCTCACTGGAGACCCCGAGCTGGGAATCAGGAGATGGGGAGCAGCTCCCTATGCCGGCGGGTTGTTTGCAGGATGGGGCGTGGGGCACATGGAGCCGGAGCAGTGTTTGTGCGGCGTCCGCGGGCTTTTATCACCCACCATGTGAGCTCGGGGGAAAAAAAGATTGTTGGGAGCTGCTGTGCTCGCGCTGGAGTTCGGTGTGGGACGGGGCCCCGTGAAACCCCTGCAGGGACGGGAGTGGGCAGCCGACCTCCTGAAATCCCGACTGGCAGAGGCCGTGGGACACGGGCCCGTGGCACTGATGGGGGACTCGGCTCCCCGGGCCGGCCCGACCGGAGAGCCGCGGGGGGCAGCTGGGGACAAGCCGGTCACAGCTCTGCACTCCCCCCTGAAGTGAGCTCCATCAGCCGCATCCTGCGGAGCAAGTTTGGGAAAGGCGAGGAAGAGGAGGCCGAGCTGGAAAGAAAGGAGGTGGAGGAAGGTGACAAGAAGGCCAAGCACAGCATTGATGGCATCCTCAGCGAAAGAGGTAAAGTCCCCTTTCCCCTGCCCTCCGTGGAGCCCTGGGACAGGCCAGTGCCAGTCCCAGGTGCTGGTGGGTATCCCTCCCCTTCTCCCAGAAGCTGTCCTGGGGCCAGTGCAGCGGGTGGTGCAGGGTAAGGAGTGAGCCCTGGCAGCGTGGCTGCCACATCCCACTGTGTCCCATTCCCCCACCAGAACGACCCTGCAGTGTGCAGGAACGGCGCGGAGGGTAGAACAAAGATGGGAGTCGCTGCTAGTTTGGCTTTCAATAACTGGGGAGCAGGGAGGGCTGGAGCCACCACAGAGCCCCTCGTCACAGCCATGCAGGGGCTCCTTTCCCAAGCCAAGTGAATGGATGCAGCTGCATAGAAGGGGCAGTTGTAGCAAAAGGCTGTGGAGCCTCGAATGTCTACAGTCTGCACAGGGCAGGGAGCCACATGTTTTGTTTTTCTGCTCTTAAAACTGCTGGGAAGAGCATGTGTTGGTGTTTGGCCAGGCACTGCGAGGAGGTTGCAACCTGAACAAGGCGGAGGTGAAGGGCTGCTGCGGGGGGACAGCTGCTGCTCCCGCTGAAGCCGTGCCTGGCTCCCGGCTGGGCCAGGGTGCAGGGGCAGGCGAGGGCCCGGCCGGGCCGTCTGTGTGTGGAAGTCGCTGCCCAGCACATGCACAGGCACTGGAGAAGGCGAGACAAAAGTACCAAATGAGCTGGTCAAACATTTGTACAACTTTTCCAGCTTTTACAAAGAAGGCCTTCTATACACAATCTACACTTGGAGATGAACTTGGAAAACAAAGAGGGGGGAGTCCATTGAAACTCACACTTTGGCTTTGCACAGACAAAGCTTCAGCTAGCAGCAGCTTGATGTGAACAAAAGAAGGCAACCTTTTTATAATTCAAGGAGAAAAGAAGAGAAAACAGCCCCACAAAAGGCTGAGAAAAGACATTATGGGCTTGCAATGAGGGATGAATTATTCAATGAGCCCCTAATAGCTGATGCTCCACGCAGTTTTATGGACTCTCTATCGTGGAAAAAAATAGTTGTTTTTAGAGAGAAAACGTTTATAGCATTTCTAGACATCAAAGGATGCTGATGCTGTTCAAGGACAACTGAAATTCATTCCATGGAAGTAAGATATGTCCTTGTTTTTTAGGAACAAACCCCTGAATCTTCCTAAAACTTAGTTTTTAACTGCTATTAGAACTTTCAAGGAAGCCTCATCTTCTGTTTGTCTGTGTTTGCAAGGATATGTGTAACATAAACATGCAGAAGATACCAACAAAATTAGAGATTTTAAGGCCAGAAGGCTTTATTGCCTGGTCTAGTTGCCCCCATATGACAGGTCCAGTTTCCGCCAGGATCTCCTTCAACAGAGGATTTTTCCAAGAGGGATGTGCACCAAAGTAAAAATAGCTAAATTCAGTGCCTTAGTTGTTAAATAACTAGCTTTGCTGCCTTCATGAATTTCTTGACAGAGATTAGAAACAGAAGATAATAAGTTGTGATAATATCACTGTTTTATGGAACGAAGAGTATTTAATAGAGACAGCAAGAGAAAAAATATTGTTATCAATATAACCCATCCTGTTTCTCTTTGAAGCAGTCTTCCTGTTCTTTGACTGTCTGCCCTTTAAAGCGGGGCTCCCGATTTGTTATAAATCAGTGTCTGGGTGCATGGCTGCCTCCCACCAGCCCAGGGGAGCCCCAAAAGTCTTGCAGTGGGGCTGGTGATGCCTTGCTGCAACAGGGGCTCGCTTGTGCCTCCCAGCACAGCTGTGCGAGGAGGCTGCATTCCCCCTCCCGGCGTACCCTCTCCTTCACTTTCTGCCTATGTGAGTGTCTCACTTTGTTTGTTTTGAGTTCAATCAGTAGCAATTTCCCCCTTGATTACGTGGGGTAGTGTAGCCCTGTCCTGCCCTGGGCGTGCAGGTTTTTGCCGCGTGAACGTGAGCGGACAGTTCCGTGGAAGCGGCAGCTTTGGTAATCCCATCTGTTCTGTGGCAGTGGCTGGGAAGGTTTGGCAGTGTGAGGGAGAGTGTGCTCTTCCCCACAGCAACGCCTGCTCCCCTCCCTGGCTAGCAAGCTGTTGCTTAATCTCATTACTGGAGTGGCTGGGATGCTGCAGTGCGAGCGCTGCTGCTCCAGAAAACATTTGTTGCCATACTTGTGCCCTGCATGGAGGGTAATACTTTAGGGACAACACAGCAGTGAGACCATTATAAGAAAAGAATAACCATAAAAGAAGCCTGCTACTGCTTTCTGCATCTGACCAACAAAAAAAAGTTCTGCTTCGACTCCCATTACCAGCCAAGGAGCTTTGATTTCACTCCATCTATAAAAATAATCCTGCTCTGTTACTGAAATAACTGGCAGCGCTCCTAAGGATTTTGATGCTGCAGGATCATATTTGCCAGCACCCACCAGCTTGGCTGCGAGACCTGGTGTGGCAGAGGGTGCCCGCTGGCAGCACATCTCGGGTGCCCTTTCTGACACTCGGGTTGCTTGGGGAACGTCCAAAGGGGATCCATGTGCTGTGCAGCAAAACCCTTGTGGTAGCTCAGCGCTGAGCACTCCATGTTATAGAGGGAAAAGAGTGCGGGGTTTTGTGCAGTCTGAGGAATTGTTGTGGCTCTGTTCTTGGGGGTTGGGGTATCCCAGAGCGTGGGTGCCAGGGAAGGCCGTGGGATAGGTCAGAAAGCGAGTCCTGAGGCTGAGCACCAAGCAAAGTATGGCTCTTCTCCTCAGGAGCACACATTAGCGCTGGACATTTGCTGGTGCTGCCTGAAATCCCCTCCTCGTTGTGCACCTTTGGGTGGCTCAAGGAGTGGCATATTTTCCAAAGACAAGGACAACAGTTGTAATTTTAATGGTAGCTAATTCAAGATTTAGGGAGTGCTTAAGCAGCGTTGGATTAGAGAGAATGGAAACATGATATTTTTAAAAAATGTGTGATAGAAGCAGTATATCATTGGGATTTCTCCCACCACATATATATGTGTAGGTAAACTTGTGTATGCCTGGTGTGATTGTGTTTCAGCCTCTCTTCTTGGTCACTTACGTCTGATTCTCACACTGTTTACAGATGCCACATGTGCAGCCCTGTATGTGCTGTCTTTCAGAGTTTCTGCCAGCGTCACCCCCAACCCTGATTCTGGGCATATATTTAAAGAAAACATGATTGTCAGAGTGTGTATCAGGAGGTTGATAGCTCTATAATAGCGTATCTGTATTTCTGCATGCGTGATAATTTTTTCTTAAAGGCAAAAGCCATAAATAAAGAACATGAGAAAGTTTTGTGCCTTTATATGGCACATCAGGGCTTATTTTTAGCATAACCACTAAGAAGAGGGAGTTGCTTGTACCTTTGGTGGGAGTGATGTGCGGCATGGTTTGCTGACTAATCTGATAACTCCCCCCTCCATCAAATAGCTGTTGTTTTGTGGCAGGAGCCAGCGACTTTCAGTGCAGCAGTGATGGGGCAGAGCTGGTCCCCGGGCCCGCTGCAAGTGCTGGGGCTGGGGCCGGGACCCCCCCCGCCCGGCCTCAAAGGGGGCCTCTGTTCCCAGCCTGCGGAATTGGCCCCCAGGCCCTGTCCTGGCGGATCCTCCCCCAGTCATGCGCACCCGTCCAAAAAGGGCCCTACTCATCCCGAGCCTCTACCCTTGGCTCTACTGAGAGCGATTCAGGCTACAGCAGACTAAATTGCCTCCTTTATTTTCTTCTTACTTTCATCTCGGACCAAACCCTTCCCCCCCTCCCTCCCCTTCCTCTTTTCTTTTTTTCTGTGTGCCTGAGGCTCACATTAATACAATTTCGGCACCACCCCTATTTTAGTGTGTGTATGTGGGGAGTTTGAAGGGGTAGAAAAAAAAAAGGACCTTAGCACAAAAGCCCCGCTCAGCAGCTCGAAAGTTCAAGCTGCTGCTGCCTCTCTAGCTGTGTGATGCTTTTCCTGTTTGTGAGTTTTGGGAAACATTTTTGCTTTGTACTGTAATGGAATTAGAGGACAGATGCTGACTGTAAATGGGACACGCGACTACCAGCCCCTAGCTTAAATATTTAGATGCAATGTTACAATTACTGACTTGATGCACGGGCTTTGAAGTGGTCGCACATGATCTAAAGGGTAGCTCGAGCTAGATGGGCTGGCAGATGTTTTGATTAGGGTTGGTCAGTATCATGCAGCCAGTTATTTTTAGATTGCTAAACTAATAAAGACATTTTATTAAGGGAGAAGATTAACCTGGAGACACCAGATATCAGTTTGAGCCATTCATTTCTACATCGTAGACTGTTGTGTTAGAGGCTGGAACATGGGATGAGGCAGATGCTGAGTTAGATTTTGGTTGCAGGGCTTGTCCTGGTTTTGCTCCAGTGTCCTGTCCCAGGGCGCAGGGTAGGAGGATTTACGTGCTGTGTGAAATGCTGCTGTGGGTTGAGAAGCACAGTTTGTTCCCCTGCTCAGTGTTCAGGGTAAAGATTCACTTATTGAATGAAATGTGACGGCTGTGGCTGCAGGCAATTATCTTCCTGAGCCTGAAATTTCATGCAGTACTCTATATATTTGGCCACTTGCAGGTCTAAGAAATCAACTCGTGTCACTTCAATGGTGCCATTTCTGAGGCTCGCAGGGCTGACAAGAAAATAGTGATTAATTAAGAAAAACTCCCTAGTGAATCCAGAATTTAGCTCAAGGCAGATAGTGCCAACTATATTTTCTGGCTTTTCCCCCTTCTCTTTCCTCTTAATAGTGAGAGTCCAGGCCTGGGTAGAGAAGCCAGGTGTTACACGAGTGCCAATTAGTGCAGGTGATTCCACGCAAAGCCAGCACAGCTTTGTTGCTTCTGCCTGACCCATCATCAGTGGAGCTCTGGGCCAGGCTTCTGGTTCCAAATCATTATTCGGAGCTAATAATAATAATAACTGATGACCTCAGCAATGAATAATGACCTCGCCATAGAGTGAGAGTTTGATGACCCAGCATGCTGAGCATTTTTAGAAAGGTGCTAAATGTTTGAGTCTAGCGTGACTTCAAAGTGGAGTTTGCTCTTCCAGAGCTGCCAGGGGTAGTCCATGCCCTCTTGTCTTGAAGTGAGGGATTTTGAGGAGAGTGCTAATTGTCAGACTAACTGCAGGCTAATCATCTGACAAAAGCATCAGTAATATTTCCAGCTGTGGGAAGAAAGGGTGTTAATCTAGCAGCGACTCTCTGAAGTAATACATATATGCATCATATCCTTTGCTTGAAATCATGATTTTATTGATGGCTTTGCATGTTTTGCCATCTTAGGGACACTTTCCTCAGCTTAAAAGAGTCAGCGTCTGTTCAAGCAGGGTTGCTGTGGGCATCCTTTCCAGTTTTTCTAATTGCATATATCTAGAACAAAGCTGAATGTTATTTTAGCAAATGTCAGGATTGTTTCATACACAGCAGTTGATTAACTTGAATTTGTACCCAAGTTAGCACCTTATTTGCTTACTTTGAAAATCTTCATCTATTAGATTTTCAGGGTGTCACTCTGGAAAGGCTGAGGCAAGGAACATTTGGTTGATTTCGGTGTGGCTAGGGCTTCCTTTGAGAATGGGATTTATATATTTGGCTTTCCAGATTCTCCTGTGATTGCAGAATCTGTGATGTCAGTAGGAGATTACCATCATAGATATCTGGCTTTTCTTGAAACCAGCTCTGTAATGTGCTGAGCTACCGCAGCGCTGGAGAAATCCTCAGGTTTAGGATGTAAGAGGGGTTTACTTGACCGGGCATCAGACCTCAGTCCTGCAGATGTGGGTAACAGTGACGAGTCCCGAGGAGTCCCGCTCAAAGGGCCCATTCATGTGTGCAGCGTTACTCACGTGGGCTGGGGCAGGCAGCAATGGGGCCCAAATTTGTTCTGTTCTGTCAGGAGAAAGTACCCACTGCACAAGAGTGTGACTCTAATCCGGAGTGAAACTCTGGCAAAACTCTCACCAAGCGCAAGGATCTCTGTGTCTGTGTTTACACAGAGTGGAATCAGCAGACAGACAGAGGTTTTAATTAGATAAAAAGCTAATTAGCAATTAATGCTGTAAGTAAAAGCCAATACTGATAAAATCCTTAAATAATTTCCCATGTCTGATTTTGAATGGTGATTCTCTGTTACATCAGGCAAAGACAACACTTTTATCTGACACATATTTGGGGAACGTTTACTTTGGTTTGGGTTTACTTATCAATAAGGGTTGGAACAGGGTTTAGGAGAGGGAAGCCAATAAAGCTGATAGTGATAAATTATCATGAGTCCCCAGAGCTGTGTAATAAAACGGCATTGGGAAATGAAGCAGAACTACAAAGTGCTCTCTGGTTAATTTAAGAAGAAATTGAGTGAAACACAAAGCAATAAATCAGAGCAAGCCAGTCAATGCGAATTTCTCCATGTAAATGTCACTTAAAATCCTATGTAGCAAACACATGTGGCCAGAGAAAGAAGAAAATACAGAAATAAAAATGCAGGATATTTCCAAATGGTCCCTGAATGCTGAGCTCTCTGGCTAATAAAATTGATGTACAGTAATGTAATTCACCACAAGACCTTGTTTAGCATAGTGTGAGTGTGGCATTTTACTTTACTTGCCCTGGAGTACTCCTGCCCCATGCTGTTAACTAATTCAGTTTAAATCACTCTGCCTAGAAAAAAAGGGAAGCGTAATGAAATTAAAACTCACTGAGGACACATTAGAGTTAAAGTGTGTCATGTGCTGAGATTATTTAGTTAGGGGAGTTTGATGTAATTGTTGACAGGTCGTTTATTCATCCCAGTAAATAAAGATTCACGAACTATTAAGAATGTGCATATATAACTAGTAAGACAGTAAAAGGCAATTAAGCAGTCAGTTTAATGTCTTATCTTGCTGGTTGCCCTACAGTTGTTTTACAACTAGGAATTAAAATTTGAAAAGAAAGTTTTCAGTGTCCCTGGCCAAATATTGATTAAGTAGTTGTTTGCTGATGCCATTGTGGCACATAAAAAGGCCAGTGGTTCTGCCCCTTGTTGTTCATCTTCCATTGTTGCTGATTCTTAACCTCGGAGATCAAAGGAGGATCATTTCAGTTTATCTGTCTTGGAAAATCCTCCTTTGCTCCTAAACCCGTATGGATTAATGGCCAAATTGTCTTTAATGAGATGTGAAATTTGAATGGAATCCTTATTTTGCATGGTCTGTTGAATGTATGCACTGTATGCTCTTACAGTTTTGTGGGGTTTTTTCTTTCGCATTACTGGATTTGATTTTGTTTAAATCACTTTATTTTTAGTATACAGCGCATTGAAATGTTACTATTGCGGCAGGTAAAATACAATGTATTTAACTGAATTTTACTAAAACTAATTATGTCCCACGTAATCTTTTTGATGAGTGTAGCCTAAAGGGAAAAAAAGTTGCCTTTGTATACCAAATCACATGCCAGATAAATAGTCCAGGGCTGCCAGTAAAAGAAAGGGAGCTTGAGCAGCCAGCCCATTCTCCAGACTGGGCTCTCAGAATAAAGGGACACAAACAAGGTTGCAACGTTTGTTTAGTCATTTTCTTCAGCTTGGATTTTAGGGACCCTCCTTGCCTCAGCTGGGATAGTTGTGCTCTCCCTTCTCCAGAAAAGGGGGAAGTTGGATTGACGAGGCTGCGCAGAAAAACAAGCAAGAGCCCCGGAGAACAATCAGTTCCTTGTTGCGTAGCAGAGCTATACTTATTGCAGAGATAGTAAAATATCCCCCACCACATCCTCAGTAGAGGAGGCTGTGCAATCTGGATGTGTTCTGTTGTCATTATGATGTCGGTTTTCATCAGAATTGTGAGAAATGGCAGTGTTAGATCCAGGTCCCACTGATCCAGGTCCCACTTTATCCACTGGACATGGAAATTTAGCTTCACAAACAGTAGTAAGAAGCCTGGTAAAGCCAGAAAGCCTCTCCTGGTGCTGCATTGATTTTTAGGTGGGTGTGTGGGTCTCCTCTGCTGTTGTGAAAAGCAGCAGAGTAACGGAAAAGACAAAAACTTTTTAATCATCATTTTCTCACTCCCTTTCTTAAATACACTCTGTTTCCATTCTGTCTGGTTATCTTTGATTAAAATATCAGTCTGTGCAAACTTTGCAAGTACTTGGCTGCTTTAGGAGACATTTTGTCCCAGAGTAAGAGCTAACACTCTTTGAAAGCATTTTAGATATGAATTTCCCTAAAGTCCATGAACTCAACTTTTTTGTTTCCATGGAGAGCTATGGTGAGCACAGTGATATCCAGGCTACCTTTTGATTTTTTTTTAATGGCTATTTGCCTGGTTGTAGATTTTCTGCCAAACATGATCAATGTTTATATCATGCACAAGGCCATATAAGGACCAGTCTTAAAGATTTTTATATTTATGATATGCCTCATGTTGGATGTCTGATCTAAAAATGACTATGTAGTAATTTCTTTATCAGATATAATGTCACATAGATCACTGTGGTTTGAATAGTATGAGGAATAAACTATCTGTGGCTGACATTTCTGCAAGCAGACAGCTTATTCAGCCCCTGTCAAATCTTATTCACCTTACTGAAATGAGCAGGACTGTTCATGCCAATAGAATTGGAATCTCTTTGCCGTACTAGACCAGAAAAGCAACAGCAACCACAGCTCTTTTGGCAAAATTACTCTGCACTTTGTTAAAAATGTAACCAGTGTATAACCCACCTACCCGCTGCGGGGCAGCAGCACCAACCATCTCAGGGTGACCGAATTGTGCTTCAAACTGCTCTGCATCTCTGTTTTTAACTGTCCCGGAGAGGATGGGCATGAGTATGGACAGGCTTTATAGAAACCAGCCTGGCCGAGTAGCAGGGAATGCTTCCACAGAAAATCCGCTTTTATTGAAGATGGTGTGGCAGGACTTCATTTTGACCTGAGGGCGGACTGTTTGATCTGGTGTGAAGCGCTGAAAGGTCAGAGCGAGAGGTGGGGGGATCTGTGCCCCAGTAAATACTCTGACACCTACCCAGCCCCTCCTGTCAGCCTGACTGGTGAGAAAAGGACTTGCACAGAACTAGCTGGAAGTCAGGACTCAGCTGGTTTCGTGAACAGCAAAGTAAGTTGTTTTCAGAAAGATGTTTTAACAGAAAAAAAGGAAGTGGAAAATATTTAGCTAAAGAAAATGGAAAGTGAACTACACTGCTTCACAATGAAATCCTGAAAAGTACAGATTTTGAAAAAAAAAAAATCTCTGGAATTCCATTTACCAAGGGATGAATCAAGTTTAACTCCAATGCACATGGTGAACTGATGCTGGTGTGTGAGTGAATGCTGAATTAAATTATCAGTATTTACATAGAAGAAGAGATACTTCCAAACAACTACTAGCTAAGGAGTGATGGTTTAAGTAAGCGGTCATCAAATCTTTGTGGTGTGATGTTATGGACGGAGATCTACAGAATTTTCTGTAGATTTATAACACGTGATGCAGGGAAAGGCATCGTGTGTACCTCCCTTGCAGCGTGTGGTGGCTGTTCCCTGTATGGTGTATGACTTCACTCTGTTCTTTGTCCGTGGAACTGGAAAATAATAGAAGAAAACATTTAGGAATCTGTTTAGGAGATTGTACAATAGATGTCACAGTTAGGAAAAAGCCCTCTGGGTTCATCCCTGGTTTAGCACAGTCGATTTGACCTGCTCTCTTTTAAATCAACAGGCTCCAGCAAAAATGTTCGAATATTTGGCAGCTACACAGAAAACCACACAAACCCCTGTTGCTTTAGTACTCACAACTTGTTTTCCAACAAATACAGTGTTGCCTTTTGAAAACCCCTTAAAACTAACTGCTTGTCCACCTCTTCTGAACAGCATCGAGGCTGGCGTGAGCTGCATGTTGTGAGCACTGGGGCAGGGATTGCAGCAGCCAGAAGCAGTGCAGGGTCCCAGGATGCTGACACGTCCTGGTGAAAATGCAAAATGGCTGCATACAGCAGACATATTTTTAATCTTTTTATAATTTCTGTCCCTATGTTTTAAAAGTTTCTTGAGACCAAACTGTATTGGCATTTCCATCGGAACAGTCCCGTGCTCTCAGCAGGGCTGTGCAGGTTACTCATCATTGCATTTGGCCCTGTATGAAAGTTTAATTACACGCCAGATTTGAGGGAACACCTTCACGTTCTCACACTTAGCAAGACCTTAGCTAAACATCTTGTTTTGCTGGTAAAGAAGAGATCTGACACAGCCAGTAAGCGTAGTTAAAACGCTACAAGCAGAGCAAATTAAAAAAAGCTGCTTTAGAGAATGGCATTTCATTTTTCTAACATATGATTTAGCAAAAAAAGGCAACCACCCCCCCCAGCTCTCTGCTTAAGGAGCTCTGTATCCAATCTGCTCCCTCAGCCCTGGCAGGGTGGGAGGCAGTGCTGCTGTTCCCTCCGATTTCTGGGTCCTCCTTGGCTGAAGGGTGGCAGGAGGGGAGGCACACTCTGTCCCCCTATACAACATTCCTGCCCTCAACCTTTGATCCTAATCAACACAGCAAATGAAATTTTTGGAAGGATACCACGTAATTCGAGTGGCTGTCAAACCCTACACTATGATGGGTGTAAAGAGGGTTTGTCCCCAAGCTGTTAGAGGTCACTTGGCCAAGGAAGAACTTAAACCAGAATTCAGAGTTCCTGTGCTTTTCCTGTACTGGCAGTCGAAAAGATGGAGTGATGATGGATGACATAAATATTTCTGTTAATCTGACATCAGGAACAGACTTGTCAGCCCTGGAAGAGTAAGTCAGAGATAGAAATCTAAAGTGAATATTAAAAAATAAATATATCTAGTATCTGAATCCTGCTAATGGTAGTTATAAATAAAAAATAAAACACCCTGGAAAAGTGTTATTGGGGGGGAAAAAGATCCTCCAGGTGATCAGAGTGTAGGAGGGACTCACCTGTTCCTAATCTTGAGTGCTACCATGCAGAAAAGTGACTATTCTGTTAAAGAAATAGGTCACCTGTGCTTATTTTGGACCACTGGTTAGCACAGGGAGGGCCTATGGATTTCCCAGGATGGCAAAGGGGGAACCCCTTTGGATGCACTCCTGTGTTAACCCTCCTGATTCAGCCTTGGGGTTTTTGTGGAGTGTGGTGCCCTTGGGGTGCCTTGGGCCCCTTTTCAGGGCCAAATCCTTTGGCTGAGAGACCCATTGTGCTTCTCTGAGTGTGGGCTCGAAGCAGCGAGCTGAGCCCTTGCAGTTCAGGGCTGGCTGCAGGGCTGGCCCCCCGCCCATGTGGGAGCTGGGGCTACCCCATTTCCAGCCCTGGAAGCTCCTCGCTCTGCCCTCTTCTTCTGTGAGGCTTGCAGTGATTTCTTTACATTTATTGCAGTGTTTAAAGCTTCCCCAGGACCGTTGTGTTCTCCAAGTAGAGATGAGGTAGTCATAGCTGTGTTTGTAGGTAGAGTTTTGCACTTGGTGACATTCATCTCTGGAGTGATGCCTCAGGTGCCTGTGATTTGGGCTAAAGGGCTTTCCCTACCCTGGCACAGCTGGTGCTGCTTTGCTGCTGTGGAAAAGGGGCTGCCCAGGGCGTCCTTCCAGAGGCTTTAGCTTCCTTCTGATGGGGCTGTGGTGAGTGTGATTCTGCATCTTTGAATTGGGCTGAGGGACCTTTTTTAATACCCCTTCTGAGTAGAAAGGAGTGATCTTGGCAACTAGTACAAGTCAGTGATACCTCTAAATACAAACTAACAAGAAAAATAGTGGTTATGACAAAATTGGTGCCGGAAGAGGTGGCTTTAGTTTGAAGGGGAATTGGGTGGAGTTGGTGCAATTTGCTCTGTGTTTCTTGCAGTGAGTTTCTGCATTGCCTGCGCCTGGAGCCCGCTGAGGTAGGACTGCTCGCTCCTCCTTCCCAGCTATTGGTCTCTGCTGCTCCTGTGTGGTTAAATTTTCTCAGTGTATCTGTGGTGGGTTTTTTTTTTTTNTTTTTTTTTTTTTTAATAGAAATGGGACCAGTGATATTTTCCTCCCTCAATGGTATTTCCAAATGTCTGGTGTCCAGGAACCAAAAGTGTTCCATAGGTTCAGCTGTCATAGTTCATCTGCTGAAACTGCAAATCCAGATGGAAAGATGCTCTAGAAGGAATGTTTGTGGTTAGATAGGATTGCAGCCTGTCCTTGGGAGAGTAGTTGGGCTTTCAGCTTTTGGGTTTGCAGAGTTGGGGAACACCAGAGGTTGTTTGCAGAGGGGTCAGTGGCCCATGGCATGGATGACTTAACTCACCAGAGTGCAAGCCCTGGCACAGAGCAGCAGAGGGGTGCTTTGCTGAAGTGGTAAAGACTCTCCACCTTTATTTTTAATAGTTTTATTGCTATTTTTTAAAGCTAAAACAGATGAATAGCTAGTGTGGTCTGGGATTAAGTTCATGAATCCAGAGGTATTGCCTCAATTTACACTGAGGCTCTGAGCCACAAGACATTTACTGGAGTACAGCCATAAATGGTGCATTTTTTTTGCTGGTTTTGCTGAGTCTTCCATGAATATCCTGCAATTCTCTCAAATATGTGGTGTGAAAAATGTATTCAGTAATATATACAAATAATCATGGGTTCTAAGAGAGTATTTGATGCTTGAAATTTGTGTGGTTGTGACTGGGCATGCAGGTCGTGCACTGGTTTCTCTTCTACAACTGCTCTTGCATTCACTAAAAATGTATATTTCCTGGGTAGCTGCTTAAAATATTTTTTTCTTTTAAAATTATATTTATTTTTTACTAATGTACTTGTTGAAACAGAAATATGTACTGAGCAGAAAAAGGAGACAAAAATCATGCTTCAAACATTCTTTTGTTGTACATTGCCAGTATTTATGGTTTAAAACTGTAGCTTTCCATCCTTGTGCAAGAGAATGCATTTCTCAGTGGTGGGATTTTGTGTTACACAGGCTGACTAGAGATGAACTACTTTGGTTTGATTTTTAAACTTTTTAAAAATGAAATCTGTAATTAATTTTATAAGCATTCTTCTTGACAAAGAGCAATAATCCAGCATCTTGGACATCAAGTTATGAGCCAAAAAGCTGAGGAGCCAGTTGCAGTTAATAAACTGGCTTCAAGTTGTCAACAGGTCTTAAAAAAAAAGTTTTTAGATGTAAAACTGCAGTAGAACTTGCAGTAAGGCAAGATTTGATTTCCAGAGTTGGTGAAACAAATATTTTTTTACCGATTTCTAAAATGTCAAGAAAAATGGTATTATTATAGTCTATTCCTTAAAACAGTAAATATACATGTTTAGTTTGTGTGTGTTTTTCTTCTCTTTTAACACCACTAATTCCTCTAATTAATAGTGTCAAGCATGTGAGATTCCTCATAAATCTGAAAAAAGGCCTATTGAATTTAATAGCAAGACTTGCATTGTCTTTAGTGAAATTTGGTCAGACCCTAAACAAAAAGGGGGTTTTTCAGTCTCTCTTTTTTTTTTTTTTCCTTTTTTTTTCCCCCCCTCTCCTTTCCTTGAGGGAGAAAAAGTTTGGAGTTTTTCTGAGGAAACGGAGGAATTCTAGCATTCCTGGGCATGAGAGGAGAATACTGATTAGAATCAGGCAGAGAGCAAGCAGGTGCTGAGCATGTTCGTTGCTTAACCCCCTGCCCTGCTCCTGCATCCCTGCCTGACCCAGCGCCCAGACCCTGCAAATAGCAGCGAGTTGCCAGATGTTGGGGATGTTTTCAGCAGGGTGATTATTCACCAGGTCTCGTCTGAACCCGGGGAGTTCCTACAATGGCCGTATTTCATGTTTAAAGCTGGGCTGGGTAAGCCATTGGAGACAGCGTTGGGGAAAAATACTGTATTTCTGGGAAAAGGGCTGGCTCTTGTGTTGCTGCCTGCTCTGCGTCTGTGGTGTCCCTTTGCAAAAAGCAATGCAAAAAAACTAACAAGCAGAGTAGATTGCCCGAGGGGGGAAAAAAGCTGTCTATTTTTTTTTTAATGAACAAAAAAAGATTTTATGGGTTAGAAACAGTACACCCTAAAGAGAGGTGTGTTTAAAAGTTAAGACTCGAAAGCCTTTGTCTGGAGAATAATACACTTGGTGTAAAGAGGGGCACAATGGAAGTCTTTTCTTCCAGTTATGTATGGACGAGCATCAGTCAGCCAAGGAAGAACTTCAAAGGCCAAAGGGAAAACTTGCTAGGCCCTTTCTTTCCTGACAGGTTCTTCTTGAGGTAAGATGGGGAGAGCTGTTTGCGCTGGGAGCTGGAGCTCTGCTCCTGTAGCAGGGGAGGTAACAAATCATGTGCAAACTGAGGTACCCAGCCTCAGCTCTCGCTGTCTCCAGCTGATTTGCCTTTTGGAAGTTACTAAACCACCCCATCTCATGAGTCTTTTATTGCTTATTCATAAAGAGGTTTCAAATTCCACTTCTGCCTTGCTGGAAAGGCACCGTGCCAGATGGAGGGGGGAGATGATCTATTTCTCTGCCTCCAAAAAAATACTCATTATTCATGCACTGTGATTTGCCTTTAATGTGGAGAAATACCCCAATGTGTTTTAAAATAAGTAGTCCAAGGATATAACTGCTGTGCATTAAAACAGCAACCGAACTTCATGTCTGCAGGTATGTATGCAGAGAGTCAGGGCTGGTAAAGGGGATGCTTCTGTGATAGGAAATGGAAACTCCAAACAGCATCCAGAGAAATCTCTTCAACTTGATCTTATATAATTTTATTTTATGAATTTTAATTTTTTTTTTGTTAGGAATTTCTTTACAGGTTGTTCAATATTGCGGTCTAGAGTTAATGATCTCATTTTAAAAAGGGTTCAAGTAGCAGTTTTAGTGTTACCTGTGAGGCTGTGCTCTGGAGGCACTACTCAGGACTGTGTGGATCACATCAGTCATAGAGAAACCAGAGGATGTCTGATGGAGAAAGGAGCTCCTCTGAGTTCCCAGGAGCACCAAGCAGAGCACTCCATCCTGCAGCCCTAAACTGTGCTGTGCTCCTGCTGATGCACGCAGGGCTGTCTGCTTTCTGGAGAGGGGGATAGGGCAGGCCAGGCACCTTTTCGTGGAACAAAAGAAATCCTGCCTCATATTTGGGAAATGCTTGTCCAGGGGAGTAGGTGCAGGGGTAGCCCCTGTGCCAGCCCCTGGCCACGAGCAGTGTGTGAGCATCAGTGAGAGCCACTCATGCTGCCAGGGCCCCGGGGCCAAGTAGAGCTGGGGGAGTAGAGTGCTGGGTCTCCTTTCTCAGGAAGTTTGTAGGAGTTTTTCCTGAGGTTCAGGGAAGGGCCAGGTAGTCTGTTCCCAAAGTGTGTGCGGTACAAGCCTGGATTTGGACTTCAGTGCTGCAAAGAGGAGGCTGTGGGGGTTTTGTGTGCTTTCTCTGTGTTCCTACCGTGATCATCCAGCTCTGCCAGACTTAAAATTGGAGTCCCTTTCCATGACAGCCCTCATTCATTTAGCCAGGCACTAGGCAGGGAAGAAGAACCAGTAATTATGAACAAGCTGGCAGTGCTGTGTTCCAGTGACTGTTTCATGGTGTGTTTGAGCTGATGGCTGCAAGAATGGAAAATAAGCCTTTGGGATGATGGGGAAGATCTCTGTTTGCATGCTCTGTTTCTTGGCTCCAGCCTGCCCTAAGTGCTCAGGCATCCTTGGCTGCACTCAGGCTGTTTGAAGGCCATGGGGTTTCTCTGAGGGTTAGGATCACAATAAATGATCTGCCCGCAGCAGCAGTTGTGACATTTGCTGGGAGAGCATTGCATGACTTACCTAGATGGAGTCTCTGGTCTGCTTTGAAGCCAGCAGTGGAAGGTAATGGAAAAGCCAGTTTAGTGTTGGCTGGCTTAAATTTCCTGTGTGAGGTTTGCACACCTATTGAGGAAAACTTCTGAGGAAAAAT
Source organism: Pomatostomus ruficeps (assembly GCA_013400735.1). Taxonomy (NCBI): domain Eukaryota; kingdom Metazoa; phylum Chordata; class Aves; order Passeriformes; family Timaliidae; genus Pomatostomus; species Pomatostomus ruficeps. The sequence continues at coordinate 596,011 of VYZT01062735.1, read as the reverse complement.
TCTCTAAGTGAAAAAAAGATGGGTTCCCACTGCATTAGTGATTTCCAGTGAGTTCAGCTTCATTGCTGAGAAAATTTCATGTGGCAAAGCAAAGTGGTGTTTCACAGAACCAAGACGTGCAGTTGTGGAAAATGGTCATTTGTAACAATGATACTTCATAATAAATTTCAAATGTGCAATCCTGCAACTAATCATCTTTTATTTTTAACTTTCAGCATAACCCAATCCCATCTAACTCCCTGAAAATCAAGTCTATGAACAATCACAATTAATTTTATCTTTCATTTTGGTAAAGGGCGAAAGAACAAATGGGATTTATAGCTGCAACTGGGACAACAGACTCGAATTTGGTAGAGTGTTGTCAGCAGGATTTTAGTTTTTCAAAAGTAAAGGAAAGAGGAGCATTTTGGACTTCGGTTCTGTTGTGGGCTGACAGTTTTAGACCATTAGTGAGATTCAGATAATAGCCCTTGTTTTGTATCAGCTGTACAGAGCTTAAAACATATTTGGGAAATGAAAGAATTTGGTTCCTCTTTTCCTGGAACAATTTTAGACTCTTGCAATTTGTATGTAACATTGTTGACTATGAAAATGTCTCTGTATTCTTACCTCCAAAGTGCTTATTTTTATAAAATAATAAATGTCCTTTGACTTCCCTGCTGGAAAAGTTCTGGATAAATTCAGGGTATTATTTTTACCTTATTCCTCCTCCAAATTTAAACCACTCTCTAGTTGTTAGAGATTAAGATAGGGGAAAGTTGAAGACCAGGAGAGATTCTTATTTTGCTGCCACATCTCATCAAATGCTCATCACTCCTGGAGTGCCACAGGCACTTGTAGAATGAGTCTTTACAGTTATTAAAATAGAAAACAAACCTGAACATTTGTCTGACAAGTTTCTGTTACACAAATACTCAGGAGATACTTGGGTATTTATCTGTCTCTGCCCTTGATTGTGTGGGGAAGAGAGCTGGGTAAAGAGCTCAGCACCAGGGCAGTACACTTGGATTCAGCCCCCGTTACCTCCTTTTTCCTGTGCATTTCTGTAGTTGTGGTGATTCGAATTTTAGTCAAAGAACAATTTTCATCTCCTTTTGTTTGTTTTGATAGGTTACAAAGAGTAAACCAACACAATCTGACATTGACTTAATGACTCTTGTGGAACAAGAAATAATGGACTGAGGAATTACAAATTTGTACTTTCAGGTAGATTTGCCAATAAACTGTCACGAAATAGTGCTCATAGTATAGAATATGTTTTTAGATCAGATCCTGGAGCTGGTATCAAAATTGATGCCTGCTGGCATTGAATCGGAGCGGTTCCTTTGTTGAAGTCCCTTAATTTCCGGCAATGTAGGAGAGATCTCAACCTGGATAATTTTGTAGCTTGAATAACTGAGGACTTTCACCTCCACGAGGCTGTGTAGGATGTACTGCCAGGTATTGGAATATTTGTGTTGTAAAGTCAAGTTGTTTTTCTTCGGGGATAATAGTTGCTGTTTATAGAGAATGTAATTCTATTTAATAATATAAAACTAGTTATGGAATTAACAGTAACATGTTTTGGGGAAAATTTGAAAGATTTCTGGTCACTTTTAATACAGCTTCTGTAATAAGGTGGTAAAGCACACTTCAGTGTGATGTATGTGCCTATTGGTACCAGTCTCCTGAATGTATTGTTCTGGAATATTGCAGATTTTGAGAAATGGTGCTGAGTACTTTCTGCTTGTTCTGTGTGTGTGTGTCACATTTCACACTCATTCTGCAGATAATATAAACTGTGGAGCTGGGGCAGAGCTAGGTCTGACCAGGCACGTTGCTTTTGCAGCCAGAAGAAATTCATGTACTCGGTACAAAAGATGAGTTTGTAACTATTTAAGCAAAGCTGTACCTCTTTTTATTAGTGAAAGAATGCAAATGGAGGATTTTATGCATATTAAGAAATGCTTCTTTTCCTGCTCAGAGGGCTTGCTGTCAGCACCCATTAAAGTCTCCAAATTAAAATAAAAATAAAACAAACAAACAGAGCAACAAACAACCCCCTCTAACCCTTGAGTTTCAAACAAAACCAATCATATGAATACGTTCTGTGTGGTAGATAATTTAGTAAAGTAGGTTATATCCTCGAGACATTCCTCTGGCACCCCTCCATGTGAGCACTGCTAATATCCTTTGAGTTACTTTGTGCTATTGTCTCTCTAAATACTGTTTGGAGGTTGTGCTGCTCCGGAGATCTCAGAACTGTTTTTTCTGCTGGGAAGATACGAGTCCATTGAACATGAAACTCTGTCAAATTGTGACAATTACGGCAACACTTTGTTCTAAAGAAAACAAAAGGAAGAACTCAGGCTACATAAAATCACTCATTTCAACGTCTGGCAGAACTAAATATTTTTGTTTGTTAATTTTAAAATCTTTATTCTTAGAAAATGAAGATTAAAGATGTGATTATTTTTCTGTTTGGAGACAAAATGAGTGTATTTAAAAAGAATTTTCCTCTGCAGTTTTCTACTGTTGAGACATATTCAGATTTCTCTTAACCAGAAGGGAAACAAATGCCGAGATACTAAAATTCTTTGGGGACCAGAGTTTCTCACTGCATAAAGTGTCCTTTAGAGGGCTGGCTGAGATGTCAGAAACAGTATTTTCATTTTCTTTGCCCCAGCAGCCTCGTTTGCACAGGTCAGTCTGTCCATGGGATGTGCAGAACCCGGCAGCCTCTTGCAGGGTGAGGCAGAGCAGCGATTTTGGTGGTGGGGGGGGGGTGTCCCGAGGTGCTGCTGTGCACGGCCAGAGCGGCTCCAGAGCCGGCAGGAAGGAGCTGGAGGGATGAGCTCTGCCTTCCCCAGCTCCCTCCGAGGAGAAGAGGCTGTCCCAGCAAACAGTAGGAGCGCTCATTTGCACCAGAGCACCAGATTTTCCCCACCCGTGAAATGTTAGCATTGAGCAAATTCGGTTTGCACTTCGCTTAAAAAGGAGCCCTTTATGCAATAACTGTAATGTTTTTTTTTCAGTTTGTTTTGCAGACTTTTGTTAATTTAACAGCATAGGAGCTGTTGAGGGAAATAGCAGAGAGCTTAGCAGCAAAGCAGTTAATTATAACTGTGCAGTGGTTTGAAATAGAGACATGAATATTAATTCTTTTGAAGCTGCTTGACGTATAAGCTGAATTTGATTTGGGCTGCTTCTTTCTCTCTCTCCCTTTCGCATTCCTTCATTTTTTCATTCTTTTGTCCAGTTGACACACAGCCTCTCTAAAGTGGTTTTGCAGAAACTGTTGGCATGATCACTGAACAGTTCTTCCACGGAGTAAATTGCTCCCCCAAATTATAGCCTGACTTTTAATTAAAAGATTTGTCTATGCTCTTTCAAACAGCTGAAGAAATATCTGGTGGTGTAAAGGTGGGGGTGGAAAGATGGTCTTTGGTGCTGACAGCACTGAGCACCTCTGCGGCTTTTGGATGTTGGGGATAAAAAGGTTTGTGGGAAAAAGGATGTAGAGGGTTTTTTTGCTTTTAGAAGATTTCTGGGGCTGCCAGAAGTTTTCAGTGAGGTTATATTCAGTGCCTTTGAAATTTAAATACAGGTTGAGAAAAGAGTTTTGGTTATTAACTCAAGTTATGAGTGCTGTCAGTCTTCTGCAGGGGGGAAAGAAAAGGAAAGAAAGGTGTAACTTTAAGCACACACTGATTTGTTCTTATTACATAACAAAAGTCTATTTCTTTATCATGTTATCATTCAGTTAATAAAAATTAGCTACAATAACAGCATCAACTTAGAAACCCCTCAAAGTCCAGGGGATTTTCTTTCACAATGAACATGAATACTGTTCAGAAATACAAACAGTCAAAGGATAACTTTAGGTCTGAAAGAGAAACCTGGCAAGGGTAATTGAATAAGCCTGGATCTCCTGAATATGTCATGGTGAGTGCAGTCAACATGTCATAATTAGGTTTATTGAGGGCCATTCCAACAATCTGCTTCTATTCTTCCTGCCTTATTGTCCACAGCTAGGCAAATAGCCAGGGGACAAAAGGAATCAAGTGCTGACAAAACATGAAAGAGGAAAAAGATTTAGCTGCTTTTATCAAAGAAACTGAGAAGGACTTTGTGTAAATAAAGTAAGTAACTGGCCATCCTGCATTTAGGCAATGCCGTTTTCATTAGAATTAATTCTTGACATATTGGAAGGGTTCCAAGGGAAGGATTTCTACTTCTGACAAGTTTAATTTGTAAATTAAAAACAGTTGGTTAAACATGAGCTGCCATCAACAAAACTTAACTAAAGCCATACATGGTCAAGTCCTAAGCAGGTGAAAAAGAGAATTACTTTGAAAACAAAGTATTCCCCAAAATTATGCAAATTCTTATTACTTCATAACAAATGTTTTCTATTGAGACCTTCACCAGATAGCTGTTTGGAAATGTTCTTTGGATCCTGTTTATTTTGCTATTTAAATCCTGTTAGCTTGCACAGTACTTGCTGCTTGCCCTTTATGGTGGATCAGAAAAAGTGGCCTCAAGGTTTTGGGATCTGCTGGGGTCTCATAGGGGAAAAAAGTAGGGCTTGTGTAAAATGCCTGTGCTTTGGGCAGTACATGGAAAAGGGTTCCAGGTGAGTTTCTCCTTCTTCTCCTTTAACTCCTCAAGTGATGGTGAGGTTTAGTTTGGGCACAGGGACCAATGAAGTATTCTCTGGACTCATACGTGGTGTTTGATCAAGACCATCTCAGCGCTGCCATCCTTGGCTGGGAGCTGCTCCTGGAGAATCCTCCTCTTAGGAAGTCAGTGTGAGCTCCCTGTGCCTTGGTGGGAGTAGGGTTGGTCTCTCTGGGCTGAGCACAGGATCGATTCTATCAGAGTATGTGCTTTGGGGCCATACCAGCAGTCTTTTAAGATTAAAGATTTAACATAGGGTCACATTTTCATTCTCTCGTACAGCTCTTAATTTTCCTTTAAGAAAATTAGGTTGTGTTGTGTGTGTGAAAACAAGACACCCTTGTTCTGCAACTGTCTGAAGTGTTTGTTTTTTGATAAGTTTGTCACCGAACATTTCCAGAGCAAAAGCCCCCAAACCCTCTTGTTAATTTGGTCTTAAGGTTAAGCAGATGTACTGTGAATCTTGGAGCGGGAGGCATTTTTTTTTTAAAACACGCATAAATCCTTTTCTTCAGAACTTTAGAATGTTTTGAAATTAAATAAGAAGACTGAAATCTATGAAATAAAAATTCAGTAAAGAAAATTTCATAAAATGTGTCCAAAATCTTTTGGTGCTTCCGAGGACTCTTGTGCAGTTAGAAGCTGTGGCTTTGGGAGAGCAGCTGTGCTGTGGAGGAGCTGGAATGCTGAGAGCACAGTTCAATTTATCTGGGTGCTCTCCCATAGATTGGAGTTTTGCTGGAAATTCAAATTTGTCTTTGAGTTTACGTATTTTCTAAGAATCGATTTGATTTTCAGCTTCAGTGATCTTTTAAGATTTTTCTTTTCTTTTTCTTTAAAAAAAAAAAAAAAAAAAAAAAGCCAGGCTCTGTTTCATTTATCTTCTATCCAGAAACATCCTGGGCTCTGTTAAAGAAGACCTAAAGGTTTTGATAAAATGTCTGGCAGCAGGGAGGGCTTGGGCTGATGATGAATGAGGATGTGCCCATCTGCATCAGGCTCTGTATAAAGCCCAGGACTGGTGGCACTCATGGTGGCAAAGAGCAGATTGTCTCCGTTTTGGGACTGTATTTCCACCCACAGGACATAGATGGTAGCGGAATGCTGCTCTCCCACGTTTAAGTTGGCTACTTTCAGTCAATACCCTGAAGACAAAATTAGATGGTGATTATTGAGCTCTAAAATATTTTGGTTTATATTTTTCAATTTATGTATTTCATTCCCCGCCCCTTTTTTTGCTGTTGTTGTTTAGTGACAGTAATAAACCCACTGCCAGTATTGAATTACTTTGTATAGGATTTACTACTGAAGTTGCAGATAATAGAAAAAGCTGGATAATCAGACTTTCAACCGTGGTGGTGAAGCTATTTAAATGAAAACCAAAACCAGAAATAACATTAAAAACGACAAAAAGCAGAGAATAGCAGAATCCAGTTATCACAAAGTGGTCTTGTGGTGTTTGTCACAAAATTTCCAGGAAAATGTTGTCCAGGAACACACATGCCCCAGGCAGTACTGGATGGACAGCTAATTGTAGGGGAGTAGGGGTGGTTGTGGGCTTGCCCTGTCCAGTGTGAAGTGGTTTGTATCTATGAATGGCTCTGTTCTGCTTTGTATCAGCAAAGAACTGATGTAATACAAAACACTGAGAAACCCATTTGCTTATGTTTCAAATTTTATGGTGGTTCTTGATAATTCAATAATGATAATGACAATAATAAAAGGTCCCTTTGGTTCACAAAACACAGTGATTTAGCTGTTTTTATGGTAGTGAATATGTAAGACAGCCTGGCTAATATTTTTCTGGTTTGCCCAGCATTAGGCTATATTAGAACAGTTATTATCATAACACCATATATATTTTATGTACTGATAGAAGCTGGAGTGACAGACTGGATGAAACAGAGAGTAAATTTAATAGGAAAATCCATTTTTTCCCCATTTTAGTGTTGGGAGGGGTTTAGTGTATAAGCATAAAGCAATTTACCAAAATTTGAAAGATGAAAAGCATTTAAGCTATTTGTTTTGTTTTATTAGGTTGATTCTTAACATGTTCCAAATGGAAAGTTTAGGTATCCCTGTTGGAGACTTGTGCTATAACTCTGCATCTGGCTTTCCATGTATAATTTATACATTATAGTCAGGAATTAGTGGGACACTTTGCTGTATTTCTGGACTGTGTATAATGCGTAAGAGCTGTTTGTATCAAGGAAGATCTCTACAGCCTGCAAACCCCATTGTACTGCCAATCAAGAGAGGACAGTCTGTGTTTGGTGCTTGTTTCAACAATAATAACTGTGGCGATTGGTGTGTGAGTAGTTCTGACCTGATGGGGGTTAAAATGTAATGAGCTTCTGTAGTGGCACCGTGGTGTCTGTCCTGGGCGAGATCCCTGCTGGTGGTGAGTGGCGCTGTGCCAGCCTTGCAGCCCTGCTGTATGTGAGCCTCACCTTTGCCTTGTGGAGCAAACAAACCTGGTGGCACCTGGCTGGGGCTGCTTCTCTGGCCTGCTGTGAGGCTGGGGCACGGGGGAGGCTGCTGGGGGAGCGGGGCTGGGCGCTGTGGGGAGCGGGGCTGGGCGCTGGGGGAGCACGGGTCGGTGCTGGGAGCTGGCCGAGGACTCGCCCCCTCAGCCTGGAGCCCTTGGGAAGGTTGTCTCCAGCCCCATGTGCCGTGTGTCAGCCTGCTGCTCTACTCGCTGTCCCTGCAGCCTTGTTCTGAAGTGCCCTGCATCTGGGAAACACTCCTGTTATTGAGTGGAGGTGGCATACTAATGACTATTTCTAAATGTGCTGTGACGCAGTTTTACTTCCAATGCTCTTCCGAGGCTGGGCTGTGATTTCTGGAAGAGGAATTCAAGTGAGGCAGAATGTTTGATGTTGCCAGCTAATAGTGTAGTCTAGCCTAATGTACAGAGCTGCCTTTGAATATATGAAGAAGGGTGAAATTAGTAATGTGAAATACGGATACAGGGAAAATAATTTAGCTAATATTTTTTGAAAAATGTGTTAGAAAATATAACACTTCTGAAACAGAAGAGCATCAGGTGTTAGAGGAGCAATGCAGTGGTGGTGTTTGATGTTTAATGAAATAAATCCCAGAATTAATCCAGAGTTTTGAGGGTCTTGACTAGTGTTAAAGCAGGACTGCAAACCAGGGTAGCTCAAAGAACCCCACCCAAATTTCAGTAGTACTGTTAGTTTAATGCGGTACAGTTGAGCAGTTTTCCAACAGGCTGCTTGACATATGGCTTTATACTCTGAAAAAAAAAAGGCAGTTTAACAATGCTGGTGCTGGCACCACTGAAACATCCAAGTCTCTTCTGCCCCTCTTCTGCAGCTGAGACCTTTTCTTCTCTTGCATGTTTTTCATTACTGTGCTGCTTCTCTCCACAAATGCAAGATGCTTTTCCAGAGTTTGTCAGTACTGAGTTTCCAGCAGGATGTTTAAGGTCAAAGTTCTTCACGTTCTGGTGAGTAATAAAGATTCTGGTCCGGGATTGGGGTGATGAACGCTCTTGCTAAGCAAGGCAGTGGTAGGGTAGCAGTGGAAGAGAGGAAAATAAATCCTGGGAAGTGTCAGTGAGGGAAAGTCTTGTGACAGGTTGCACACAGAATTAGGCTCGAGTGGATGCAATATTAATGAGAGAACCTTTTTGAAGAAGTGGCGCTGCCTAAAAACGTGGTTTGTGTTTTTCCAGGTTGTTTGTACTTCTACAACCTTCTTAGTTATGGGAGATACCAGCACAATTCCTGGTGTGAATGCACTCATAAGTCACTTTTACACTGTTATGAGTATAGCTAATCCTTTTTCATGGGGGGATAATTCTTCTGCAAGGAAACAACCTTGTATTTGTTAAGTAAATTATTTCTGTGTAAAGAGAAGCCCGAGTCTATAAATAATAAGTCAGAATTTATAAAGAGGACACCTGTGAACTTCTTGTTTCCGTATACTTGTGTTGTGGCTGTAATTATATTACATTTTATGTTGAAGCTTCTTATTTCAATTTTATATTCTTGTTATTTTAAAGAGAAAATAGAAGACTTCATAGGCAAGATTAAGAAGTTGAGTAAGTTTTCCTAAAGTAGCTTCATAAGTTTCAAATAATCAAAACTAGCCAACCTAACAAAATCTGCAAGTATTGTAATTTAAAACAAAATCTTAGAGACCTTTAGACAATTAAGAAAGTTGAATACCCACACATTTTAACACAGTACTGAATTCATAAGGAAAAATATAAATCAATAATAATTTAAGTATAGAGATTTTTATTCCCTAGGCACTAAAATGAAAACTACTGAATGTGCTTTGTCTCAGAAAAAAAATAATCAAAGTTAACTTGACAGTTCCTTTCCTTTATAACCCTGGAAAGAACTGTATTAAAACTATTTGTTTCTTTGGTCTGAGTCTAAGGGTGAAAGTTTAAATCCCAAAGTGTTTTTTGTGGAAGGTAAGGGCAGCGAGGGGGCTGGAGCAGAGGCTGAGCTGGACCCCAGCATTTTGCCAAGGGTTAAGGGCCTGATGAACACAATGGGATGTTGATGCTTTTTTAACACACATTCAGCCATATTAACTTATTTTCTGTTGTGGGGATGTTTACGTTGTTTTTTATTTGTTTACTCTTGTTTGTTTGAACTAATCACCACTTAAGTAAAAGCCTCTCTGACTGCCCTGCCTCCTCTTCACCCAGCATTTAGCCATGGTGACCAGTCAGGCATAAAAACGTGCTTATCTGCAAATGAATGGCAGCTCTTTGCTTCATTAAAGCCTCTTTCTCTTTTGGCACTCGCATTGTGACCCTTTGATATTAATTCAAAGGGCAATTAAAGAATGCGGCCCATCTTTGAAGTAAAGCATTCAGGGCAAGGAATGGGATGAACCTGGGACTCTGATGGACTGTGCACATTCAACAGGCCTTTTCAAGGCAGTTTGAAGTGACTCAAAGAAAATGGGCAGGAGAAGGTCAAAGAGAAAAAAGGGGCTAAAGAAACAGTCTGTATTTGTTCGAAGTATTAGCCAAGCAAACTGCAAATAGCAACAAAATGAAACAGTTAATAGAGCAGCCAGACAGAGGCATGTCAATCACTTAACTTGAACAGCATTGGGCTAACCAAGGCTTCAGTCCACTGTGTTATCTAATTATCTTGGGAAAGCCAGTAGCTGGAAGTAATAGTATTGTATTTCTTTCTGCTTACTGCTCAGAAAAGGTGATAAATACTCACAGCTTCATAATTATTCAACATATATACATAAAGAGTGGTGGGTTGGTGGATTGTAGGCAAGCTGCTAGTCGAAAACCAACAAAAAACCCTTCTCGATTAACCTGAGATGCAGAATGTGAGCATTAGCATGTTTAAAAATCGTGTAAGGGTTTGCATATGGAGCGAGCTCAGACACGCATGGTTTCCTCTGGAACAAACCTTAAAGACAAACACATTTACAAACCTTGGAGCGTCGTTTTCAATCTTTCCTCCAAATATAGTTTTAAACCACATATAATGTTAAGGGTCAGACTTTAAACCACAATAAACAATGAGATTAAGAGCCAAGCCTGTAACTCTCCTTACTTAGCATATGCTCTTGTACCTAAGCGATGTAGCACACATGGTATGAGATTCCTGCCTTATTTTGCCCTAACAGGGTAAATTAAGGACAAAGTTTCACATTTGCCTCACGATTTTTTTTGTATTGTTGGTTAAATTATCCCCATGGGGCTTGATTTTCCACTGGCCCGAATTTGCACATGAAAAACAAATACATGATTTTACTTGCCCGAATGGATGTGCCCATAAACAGGCATATTTTCAAGTCCTGGCGTAAGAAAAAATTCCCGAACTTATCTTCATAGTTGCATTAAATTGTCAAATTATTGAAACAAGGAAATAATAATGAATTTGCAATGTGAGAAAAGTGCTCTGGCCTTGATCCAGATGATGCAGAGAATTGTATAATAAGACAGGAGCAGAAGTGTGTGGCAAGAAACATCTTGAAATATGCGAAGTTTTGCAACATTACTGAATTACTTGCATCTCGGAGGTGCTTTTTTGGTTTTGATATTTTTTCTTTCCTTTTTTTTTTTGGCTGATTTTTAATGTGAATGGATTTTAATTGGAAAGAGTGGCTCTTGCTTTTGTACAGGACAATCTGTTGCTCAGGTTTGCATCAGTTTGTGAGTGCTGCTGCGACCACCTCTGTGTAAATGTAACATCGGTTTCCAGCAGGATCCTGTTTGGTGGGATCCCACTTGTGTTAACAAGCCCTAAGCTGTGGAGCAAGATTGGGTGGTACACTTGATTTAATATGGTCAAGAATTTGTAGCAAAAAATGCTCTACACACATGAAATGGACAATATACAATATGACTTAACGCATGTTAAAAAAATACTCCATTGACAGCTGGTAATGGTTTACTGTGGAGGAGAAGGAAGAAATAATTTTTTGTTGCTGTTGTTGAGAAAACAAAAGCATTGGCACAGTCAAAAAAAATCACTTTTGTTGAGATCTTGCATGCTAAATTTTAACCAGAGGGACTATTTTTTTTTCCTGGCTACATTGCACCCTCCTTTGAACTTCAGTCTAACAAATAATCTAAAAGACTATTCAGTGTGGTTGGGCTTGTATGAAGGGTTCTGCCATCATACAAGAAGAAATATCATCTTTTCTTTTATAGTGGCCACTGTATTTTCTTTTTTAGGAGCAGAAAAGAAGAGAAATTCTTGTATATGTTAGGCATAGCATTGTTTCGAAGTAGCACAGTAATAGAAAAAATGGCACTCTGTGAACACTTCACTGTCTAAGAATTCCAGCTGGAATAACTGTACAGAACCAATGACCTTTGTTTTGTATGGGTCCCTCCTGATGTCCACAGGGTTTTATCTGTAGTCTGTTGGAGTCAAAACCATAAATTAAATTTGTTTGGTTTTAAAATGTTCTCCTCTTACAGGAGGGACAAGGCTCTATAAAGATCCCTCTGAATATATCAAGGCTGACAAAGTATCATTTCATCAGCTGAAAAGAGAGAGGATTTCTAAAAGGACCATAGAGCCTTAGCTGGTGCAAGCTGCCTTGCCCGTACCTCCAGCTGGCCTTGGAGCAGGATCCATGGCAGTGGCAGTGCTCTTTGGTGCAGTTGGATAGCTGGGCTGTTTTCATTGTCTCTCTCCTTTGATTTTAAGCTGTTTCAAATATTATCTAAACATCTTTCTTCTGCTGCAAACGGAGAGTGCACTGTTCTCCCTCCCTGGGGTGGCTGTATCTGCCCGGAGCAGGGAAGGTCAGTGCATGTCCAGAGGGGTGGTTCCCTCTCCTGCTGGATAGCATTACCAGTGCAATAGGACCTGCAAAGGTAAAACTGGGGCATAGAACTGCAAAATGAAGCAAAAGTCTTCATGTTGTGACCAGTGCAAAAGGAGGATGGCTGGATGGAGTCAGCTGAGCTGAGAAAAGAAAACAGAAAGCGCTGAGGTCCCATGACGTGTGTTATCTACTATCTGAACATACAGCAAACCACTCGGGGTTTGAACACCCTGTTCTGTGAAAACTTGGAGAGTTGGGACTCTGCCCAAATCTCATTTTGCTTTGCTTCCTCCTTAGATTTTGGTTTCAAACCACGCGAGCCCAGGCTGCAGCATGCATTGGTGGGATGGATCCTGCAGCCAGGGCCTTGCTTGGCGCAGGTCTTGTTTCTTTGTTGCAGTTGTCTCTCCACATGGCTTTGTGCTACAGAAGTCTGTCCAGCTGCCTGATCGGAGGGAGACATCGGGCCCCAAACCCTGAAAAGGCTACTCCAAACCCCACATTGTTTGGGGTATGTTCTCTTCTGGAAACAGGAAAGAGCATTTTAGGTCTTCTCAGACATGCATAAGGATTTAATAAAAAACTCCCACCCTTGATTATTGCTGCTTGCCCGATAGGGTTTCCTAGCTGCTGTGTGTGTGACCGAGTCCCCTCTGTCCATGAGGCGAGTGTGCTTTGAGGCTGGACACTGCCCCAGGCCACTCCTGATTGTCAGCCAGGGGACCTGAGATGTGGGGTGAGAGCTTGGGATGCAGTGGGTAGTGGGATGCTTGAAAGCACTACATTTCTTATCTAGCTATTCCACCACCCAACTGAAGTCTGGTTTACCTGTGCAGCAAGAGGTAGAACCTGAGGGTCCTTTCCATGAAACCGGCGCCTGTCTATCCTTTGTGCAAGTGCCTGATGTGTCCGTGATCTTTGATTTCTTCAGTGAGTGTTGGTTTGTGCTATGCGGATTTAGCTTTTTAAATGCAAAACTTAATTTTAAACTGCTTTTTTCTTGGAGCTTTGGGGAAATATTTTTGCCTAGCAAGAAAACAGAGCCAGCTCTTAGAATATAACATCATAATTGCTGAGGCTGTACTGCATTTTCTGAACAAAAATAAGAGGTAGTCGCTTTGCTTTGCTAAAACCCCTCATTTGCTGTGTCCCAGTGCTTCTCCTGGAGACTTGAGCACTTTGATTTGCTGGTGTTCCTTCCCAGACGCTGATTGCTGTGGTGCTGTGTGTGCGACGTACACTCGATACATCATCTAAGCACTGCAAAGCGCTCATTCCCTTTGTGCAATCTCTCAGGCCTGATGTAAAACAGGCAGAAGTGCAGCAATTCCTGCCATAACGTAACATGATTCCAGGAATTAGGGATTTCCAACTCGGAATGCTCCAGGAAGCGGCAGCGCGGCTGTGCCGGCGGGGCTGGGCTGGCCGTGGGCTCTCACCCTCTGCTTTTAGTGCACAGTGTGTGTGTGGCTGCAAGAGCAGAGGCTGCAGAGGGAAGGAATAGATATCAATATAAATGTATCTGGTTTTTTACTGTAGGCTCTGAAACTTCTTCCAAGAAGTGAGTCTAAAAATGCCAAGTGTTAGCCTGAAAGTGGTTCTGAGTGCCTCGGCGAGAGGCTGGGTCCTGCTGACGTGGGGATCAATGGAAGTTTTGCCTTTGGCTTTTATGGCTGTGGGGCTGCATCTGAAAAATGCTGTAAAGTGATCTGAAAAAAACTGCGAAGCTGCAGAAACACACAGATAAATCTGAAAAGCGGTGCATGAGAGGAGGCTTTTTAGAATATATTATCATTCGTGGGGAGGTTTTTTTGTAATGTCAAAGTGCTTGAGTGTTACTGGGAGTTTTACAAAGCTTGGAAACAAAAGATTAAACTCTAAAGGAGTATCTTTAGGTTTGTTTTATTTTGTTTAATCTGGAAACCCACTAAATGAAATAAACATCCAATATTCTCAAATTCAAATAACAACAACTTAAAAAGGCGAGAAATGCTTAATAAAACATGTCTAAAATTAATTATTACTAGAAAATAAGTTTTTTCCACTTGCAAACAATTGACAGGGTTTAGGAATCAAGTCTGGGGTCAAAGGGTCTTGATGGCCAAGTCAAAGGGCACCCAGAGATGTATATTAATGCGTGTCAGCTTCTAGATCCTAGAGTCAAGCAGTAGTTCATAAAAGAAACAAGGCATCTTAAGAAGAAGTGTTATTAGCAAACATCAGGTCAAAGTTTATCTTTGGGTCAGTGTGTACGGGAGGGTCATCCATTCATGCTCCTAACACAGGCGTTATCCTTAAAGCTGCCTCGGCGCAAGGTGCAAAGGGAAAATAGAAACATGAAGTTTTAACTGTGAAAACTTGGCAATTTATCAGAACACTTTGGAAGATTAAGACTTGAACTGAGCATCCTTAATGGAGCAAAGGAAAATAGGAATTTTATTTCAATTCCTCTTGGTAGTGTTTTTTGTTTAATTCCTTTTTAAATCCAAAGCTCAAACATACTTTTGTATGGACATGCGGGATTCTCAGCAATGTCTTTGCACTCTTGCCTGAGTCAGAGCTGATGCTATAGGGGACAGACATGTCTTTCTTTTGAAAGGACCAGTATAGCCAATGTCAAACCCTTTGATGTGGAGGTATTGTAAATCTTTCCACGTGATTCTTCCTGGAAGCCATGGATTTCCTAAGAAGCGTGTTGACCAGTTCATCCCATTTACAACGCTACTTCTGCAGCTCTGCTCTCTCCTCTTCCCACCGCCTTGGGTGTGGGAACCCTGGCGCCCAGGGCAGCCGTGGCCGGGGGCGCTCCGCCACTCAGACCTGGAGGAATGCTCCTGCTGTGCCGGAGCACACAAAGGCTGCCTACTTGCTTTGACAAGCCCATGCTGCAGAAAATCCTTGCAATCTTTTGTGCTTCGTGGTGTTGACTTATTTTAGTTCCACGCTAAGATGCTCCCCATTGAAACAAGCCAAAAAAAGAAAAAATGGAATACGGTTCTTTTAAAAACTGTTATTCTGCTGCCTTTAGGAGGCACTTTGCCTGACTTTCTAAAGAGATGTGTTTGAACGGTGCAACTTTGGTTATGCTTTAGAGGGGAAGAGAAGGGCATAGTTGTAGGAATAATAAATATGACTGTTCACTAAAGCCCATTATGTTTGCATTGAATGGCGATTAAAATATAACGTGCAATGATAACTGGGTATTTCTGGGAACCAGTGTGACAAGAGGTGACAGAAAAGAGATTATCTGTTGGACTTTTACTTGTATAGTGTGAATATTGTAGACCTGAATTGTGCATTTAGTGCCTACGTTGTGCACTGGGAAGTCCTGGGCTCCAGAGGCATCAGCATAATGGAAAGCCTTGGCATGCTCGGGAAAACAGTCTTGTGTTTGCTGCTCTTCGGTGCAGTTACAGCAGAAGAGTTCCAGCTTCTTAATTAAGTCTTTCAGCAGATCTTTCTGAATTTTGCATTGGTAAAATATATGAGAAAAACCCTTGAGGTGTAACCGTCAAACTTCAATGTTTTTTAGACAAAATGCCTTTCCTGTTGGACCCTGGTAGTTGGACAAAACTGCCTTTTTTTGGGAGCACATCATATTTGCTAGGAGAAGTTTCCAGACTCCAGATGGAATTCCTGGTTGGAAGTAGGGGAGAAAGTGCCTGTCCTGTCTGCTGTGAGGAGGGCATGTCCCTGCGTTAGGTTAGGAATGTGTTTCCCTGGCACTGAGGTAAAAGCTGTAACCAGGCCTCTCTAGGCTCTCCGAGTTCCTCCACTTCATCTGCATAGCTACCCTCTGTTGGGTATTTGGAGTGTGGGAGAGTCAAACTCAAATGCTTGGGGCTTATTTGGGGGGGGTGTGTTTGGTTTATGTTTGGGTTTTGATCTCTCTTTTTTCAAGCACTCACTGGATCTTTTAAAGAGCGGAAATAGAGAAGGAGCTGCTGATCTCATAGACTGTTCAGTTGGTCTCTGCTCTAAAGCATCCTGAGTGAGTGCCATGACCACATGCCTCTCCCTCTACAAGACAAATGATTCCTTCTCTCTTTCCATTTTTCACAAAAGACTTTAACTAGATTTTGGGTTTTTTTCCGCTAGCACAGAATCGGGAAGGCGGGGGGAGAAAGCTTGGAAAGAGAAATGTGAAATGAGGAGAAGGGCAAATATTCCCTTCCTCACCAAGTTGCAACCATGGGTTGAAAGCATGAAATGACATCAATTGGAAACATACCCAAACGGCAGAGCAGCTGAACCTTTGCTGGAATAATCTGTCATGGCTCCACCGAAGTTAATTTGAAAGTCTGCCTGTTCCTAAATAGGTGCAAAGGCCTTCCAGTGAATTGTGTGTTACCATAGGAAATCGTATTAAAGGGAACGGCATTTTGGGGGTCTGTAAGTCGTCACTTTAATGGTAGCTGCATTGAGTTTGATATAAGCGCTTAGGAAATTTGTGGGGTTGACTTTAACTTTGCGAGAAGATCTGTACTGCTAAACTGAGAGTCCAAAGTCTGTAAAATACTTCGTGCTAGAGCCTGGTCTTGACAGAGTTCTGGTAAAAAATGTGAGCTGTGTCATGGGAACAGGCTCCTGAGCCCATGTTGTACGTGCGGTGCAGAATTCAGAAAGCCAAAAGTTGTTCAGTGTGTTGGTGGACTCGAAGGCTAAGGAGGACTGTGGGAATCTTGGTTCCTTCAGTGGCTCAGAAGGATCAAATTCACTTCTAATTCTTTCTGCCTAATTCTGGTTGCAAAATTTAACCAAATTAGAACTTGAATTTATCAGACAGAATTAGGAGTTTATCATGTTCCTAATGAAGCTTATGGCAACATTAGTTTACTACAAGATGGTGCCCACTAAAATAATAAACAATTACTTTAAAAGAGGAAAACAACTGAATGCCAATTAAGACAAACATCAGAATGACAATGTTCCATTTTTCCACTGTACAGAGAATGATTTGTGGCCAAGGGATTACTTTTGAAATAGTTTTGAATTCTGCCCTTTAATTTATTAAATGAATCCTTCTTAGGAACTTGATTGCTAATTCACTTTAATTTAGAAAAGCCCCACTGTCTTTGGATGTAGGCAGAGCCCTCAGGGGTCTATAAAACTGTCAATAGGGCTGTTAATTTGGCTTTTCTTTTTTTCTTATGGCTTAAAGCTTAATTGTGAGAGCTGGGAAGATGCCATGGTTTTGGTTTGCAGGAACTCAAACAGTGTCTTACACGTTTCAGATCCCATCAGAAGTCATAGGAACCCTCCTGCTGCTGCTGCCATGCCCAGCTGGAAAAGCTGCAAAAATCTGGGGAGGAGTGGGGGTTTGCTGGAAGTGAGTGCCACCTGGTTTTCATGCTGGAATCAGAGATGGACAAGAACCAAGTCACTCAGTCTAAATGTCCCTCAGCTTTGGGCGGGTCTGGATCCTGATCAGGATCTGAACTTTTTGTGCCTTAGGCTTGTCTCTAATTGAATCCATGCAAAACCAGACATTTCATATGACTTTGATGAGAAACCATAAATAGGCCCATTTTTTAATTCAAAACGAAATCCAGGTTTGCTTAGAAAGATCACAAACCTCCTACTGAACCTTGATGGTCCCAGATTATAATGAAAATTGAAGTCTCCAATGCAATAACATTCCTGGAGGCAAAGATGCTTGATTTTTGTCTTTCTAGTTAAATGTGTTACTGTTCTGAGGCAGGCAATGATGTCCCACTTGCTGCACGTTGGACAGAAGATGGTCTAGACCCTTCCTTACACAGACCCTGGTTGTAATTAAGTTTCTTGGGTTAGATCCTGATCAAAAAAATCTTAGTGGCACTTCTAGTGGTTTTGTGTCTTATATAGAATAGTATAGGAATAATTCCAAGTGATATGGGATCCAAAATACAAAACAAGGCATGGAAGCTTGGATGAGATTTCATTTGGATTGAAACACTTTTTGCAAACTCTGTTCCTGAGCAGTCAAATTGGGAAAAAAAAAACAACCCTGGATGTTTGAATTTTGCAAAACAATTTTTGAGTTGAAGGAGACTTTCAAAAAGTGCAAGGATTTTGGCAATACAAATTATGGTACCTGAGCAGAAGAGCATGACTGTTATTTAATTTTAATGACAGATGCAGGCTCTTCTTTGAAATTCCCAATCTGAGCATTCCCTGTGAAGTTACCCACTGCACATACTGGTTAATCCATTTGTATGTGATCATATATGTTAGAATTAAGTGAGTGTTCATCAGAACACAGCCTGGGTCACAATTTGTTTGTAAAATGTTGTTTGGCAGCTGCCCTCAGACTGTGATTTGGAAAATCTGACTGGAGTGTCTGAATAGGTAATTGTCACTGAAAACATCAGAAACATTCCCAGGCCATCTGTCACTCAGCCACTTGTTGTTATTTGTATTGCTATGGTAAACAGGAGCCCTGCTCATGGACTGCCACTGTGCTGGGAGCTGCATCAACACAGATCTCGGGATTTCCCTGGGAAAAGGACCTAATGATGTAAGCACATGAAGGTGCACAGACATGTTTAGACTTTTAAATAGAGATAGAGGCTCTTGAGCTGTGTGATGAGCAGGGCTCTCAGCTCACTGGTACCCCAACTGCAGCAGATGTTGGCAAGCTGTCACAGCAGCGAAGCCCCTCTGGAATTCCTGTCTCATGTGATGTCTGTTGAGACAATGAGTGTTCTGGGCTTCTGCTGCGAGCCCAAAGGCACAACATTTATGTGCTACCAGGGACAGAGGAACACTGATTCCTTGGCCAACAGTAGATGAAGGCAAAAGTCCACTACCCTCACAGGGCAGCCCTCTTGCATTTGTTTCTGTGGTTTGTGATCCCTTTGGGCAGTATTAAACCTGGGAGCCCGGATCTCCCTGCCCTGCTGGTCTAACAATAAAAAGGAAGGCACGTAGAAAAGCTGCCAGGAGCTGGTTTCTCTGTTGCTCTCGGTTTTCATTTGCGAACGCAGGAGGCTGGCTGGCAGCGTGCAGCTTTTATTCCTTTCTGTCTCTCTGCTATTGTGCAGAGTTCACTCTGGCAGGCTCCCCCTGGATGCATCTGGGGCATCTGTCAGGCCCCTCCGTCGGGCTCTGTCCGGCTGGGTTGCAGGCCAAGTTTTGACTTCCTAATCTGTATTAACCACTTTGATGTGGCTCTCAGCAGGGTTTGACCTAAAGCAGACAGAGAATCGCATCTCACAATCCATGGGGTATGAATTGAAGAAAAAAATTAGCATTTTAAAAATTTGCTGTCAAATAAAAGAGCATGATTTTTGCTGAAATTCAGTTGGGTTTGAGTGCTTGTCTTTTCTAAGCTTCCTAGGAAAGCCCAGTGAAATCTGTGCTGCGTGTTTGCATAGGCAGGGAAGGCGGGCTGTGTGTTCGTGGTTGCTGTTCTTCCAGTACTCACCATGGAGGTATTTCTCTTTCAGACTGCATTTATGAGATGTGACACTCAAGCTCTCGTTTTAGGACCTGTTATGTTTTCATATGGTGGCAGTAAAATGCCAAGCACTCTGGAGAGTCTGCTTTCGAGAAACCCTCTTGTTTTTGAATATTCTATAATATTATGATGTTTTCAGGTTAAATTAGGAACAAGGAGACCTGTTTTTATTCCCACCTAAGAAAGCTCTCTCGTTGCATTTTTTGTGATGGAGTTATTAGGACTCTCACTTGTGATGTTCCTGAGCACCCAACAGTGCATGTATGAGTCTTTGCAGGCTGTGGTGCTCTTAGCTGTGTGCAAGTGGAAGAAAAAAAGGACTCTGAGTGGTGCCAGAGCAAGATGAAACAGGAGCCAGGATTTTTATAGCTGACATAAAGCTTCTCCCACATCTTCTCCTGCTTCCCCCGAAATGTTGAAGACCTCAGAGGAAACAGAGAGAACCTTTAAATAGATGCTATCAATTAAGCCTACAGCCTAACAATTTAAGATAGTTGATTTTACAGAGATGAAAGATTGTAGCTAAGAAACTAAGCATTTTAACTTTTTAAAATTCATCTGTTTGCATTTTGGCAATGTCCCCCCTATTTTTAAACATTGCAAATCTGATTTGGGGCCACTTTCACTGTTATCTTTGAGAATTTGCCCTATTTCTGGAGGGTAAAACCATCAATTTTAATGAAACCATTGATTTTCAGTGTGTGGGAGATCATCTGAAAATGAGCTCCTCCTCATGCTCCAAAAAACCCCACAGGCAGTTTCCTTGGGTTCCCTGTTTGGGTAAAAGGAACTAAATTGAAAACCTTGTGTCTTCTGAGTGTGGACATTCCCGATGCCCAGGGGTGAGTGAGGGCTGTATCTGAATCTAGAGGCTGGATCCAAAGACCACTGACATAATGTGGTTTGCATTTAATACTGCCAATGTAGAACTGGATTCTTCAGTGTCTCTTTCTTTGGGAATGGCAAGGAGCAAGTGAATTATAGTATGTGTGGCTTTGTACCTTATATATATTATATATATGTATATGTATACATATATATGTACCTTATATATATGAAATATTCTCTATTTAGACAATCATGTCTCTAAGTCATTGGAATTCGGGGTGCTTATGTTGAGGGGACACTGTGGGAAAGGGGAAAAAGGAAATGAGTCAAAACATGTTTTGTAATATTAGTGCCCAAGCAAAGCCTACAGGACTCATCAACAGGCATCCTGCCTCTTCTGCTGTATGAGTATGGTGAGCAGTTGAGAAGCCAGTGTGTTCATCCCACTAAATTTGGTGCAGAGTTACTTTTTCAGTTTTTCGGCCTGTTGGTAATTCAGAGAGACAGTTATAAATTGATTAATATATGTAAAAACTTCAAAGCTGGTGATATTAAGTATGTGTCTATTTAGTCAAATAATTTTTGACATCTCTACCATTAGGCATTCACCAGCAACCATCGCTGCCGTAAGTTTTCAAGAACATTTATCAGCATCTGTCAACAAGTAGTAAATGAGAGCAAATGTATGGGAATTACATATGTCTGTGGTGTAGAGACTGGATGCAGAGTGACTCCCAGCTGGCACATTTTCCATGCTATAAAGGTGCTGTGGGGCTTGCTGCAGCCCAGCACAGCCCATCACTCCCTTTCCCTGACTGCTCTGAGGTCAGTTGGTGCAGGGCTTTGTTCTGGTTTTCTTACTACATGGAAAAAACGGGGAGTTTTCTTTGGAATTAAGCTGCCCATGTTTCTTTGGAACAGATAACAAGCTGTATACCTTGCTTCATTATTAACCATGGCCTCAGAGCACTGTCTGTGTGCTTTATTTTCTCATGTTTAGTGCCTGTGTTAGGGCAGTGCTATGGTCAGGTGACATCTGTGAGCTCCAACAGCTTTTGTGGGGTTGGAAGGAGACAGTTCCCGGGAAGTGTAATTAAAGGATGATGCCAGGAGCTCCTGGGCATGCAAAGCTCACAGGGTGAGGAACAAGGAGCATCTGCAGGTGACCAGCTCTTGGGAGGACTCAAGGTAATTACTCTAACAGCATCACAGGCACTTGGATGAATGGAACAGCATTGTGTGCTTCAGGGAGTGTTGAGCACAGAGCCCTGCACCCCCATGCTGGCACCCAAGGCAGGGGCTGGAATGAGAAACCCCACAGGAAGGAACACAAAGAGGTCCTGAGCACCCTGCTGCTTCCCCGTTGTAGGGCCCTTTTATCCCAAACACTGGAACAACCATAAAGGCAGGGGCTGTCTTGACCAGTGGGACTGGAGGGCTCAATACCCAGTAGGACCAGTTTTCATGACAGAAGATGATGGATTTTGAGGTCAGCACCCCAATTCTTATGTAGTTGTGATGGAAGTGACCTAGAGTTACTAACAGCATTGGCTGGAAAAGAAGTGTTTGGCAGGAATAGGTAGTGTCTTGGAGAATCAATTATAGGAAAAATATTTGATGAAAAATATAAGCTATTTTTATTGACTGAAATCTGAAAAGTGGAGGAAGAAAGTCAGTACTTTTAGTTTTCTCTTACAAAAGTCTCCTGCAAAGTTCAGTGATTCCTAGAGGAAATGGAGTGTATTCAATGACAAAATCCAATATTCTGTTTAAGAAAAAAAAAAGTCCAGAAGTATTTTTGCAATTCCAAGTCCTGAAAGTGATAAATAGAGATGGTCATATAACTCAGTGTACCTCTGTAGGGTGTAAAAGTGCCTTGAGGGGTGGTCTGGCTGCAGCTGTGGATTTAAGAAGAGATGATAAACTTCATTTCCCACTGAGATTTTGAGGACTGTAATCATGACATGGAGATGAAGCTATCTACAACAGCTTGCTCTGCCAGTGTTTGTTTGAAATCAAGAATGTTATTAATTCAGGTGCTAGAACTAGTTGAGAGAAATAGGAAGCTTATTAAAACATAAAACATTCTCAAATTATTATTTTTTTTACTTTAGCCATCTGTACGGTTTCTGTTTTCTTCAAAAATATTTTAGCAATACTACAAGTGGAATCAGTGAAGCAATGCAGAGCTGTTGTTGAAAAATGCCTGTAAGTTTTTTCCATCTTGGTGTGCGCAGGGGTTTGATCAGCTCCTATAACTTCAGGAGTTCTGTTTGCATGGTGTTGCTGCAAAGGACTGAGGCAAATATAATTTATAGATTTTGGTTTTTTTCTTCTGAAAAAATCTACCCTGCCTTACACAATTGAGAGATTGCTGACAACTCAATTATTTGCAGTGCTTTAACTCACTCATACAGTCTCATTATTTGTCCAGAGACTCCTTCATTTGCTTTATTTAATTTCTCAGCTGACAAATTCCATCTCCCAGGATACTCAATGTTTTCAGTCTTAATTGGTTACCAATCAGCTCTTCCATCAGCTGATAGTGACTTGAAGACAAGACACCAATCCTTTCTTAATATGTTCTGGGCTTTCTGCAAGAGAGAGCTCACTTTCCTCTTAAGTCTCTCTGTCTTATATTAAAATATCACCTATAATATCAAATTCCTGAAGTTTCTTTAAGGAAAACCTCATTTGGATTTGCATGTTTAGTTTCCTTCACCGTGTTTTAAATTCAGGAGACAAAGTTCTTCTTTAATAGTCTCAAAGTTTTTCCTTGAAATGTCTTAGTGTTTGTAAGTGAAAAGACAAGATGTTGCAATACGTACTCGAGTTCTCAGCGCTACCGGGGATGCTCCCTGTGGGAAGGGCTGGAAAAACCCCCAGACGTGGGCACTCGTGAGCTCCCGGTGACCAGCAACGGGCTGGGCTTTTGTCTTCTCCTGCCACTTTTTGCAGGGCTGCTCCGCGGGGCCGGGATGCGCTGGAAGGGGCCGCACTCNATGCACTCGGCGGGGCCGGGATGCGCTGGAAGGGGCCGCACTCCGCTCTCAGGGCCGGGATGCGCTCTCGGGGCCGGGATGCGCTGGAAGGGGCCGCTCTGCGCTCTCGGGGCCGGGATGCGCTGGAAGGGGCCGCTCTGCGCTCTCGGGGCCGGGATGCGCTGGGAGGGGCCGTGCTGCGCTCTCAGGGCCGGGATGCGCTCTCGGGGCCGGGATGCGCTGGAAGGGGCCGCTCNGTGCCGCCTCCCTCTCGCCGGACTCTCCCTGGATCTGCTGGGAAACGGGGGAGACTGAGCGAGGGTCAGAGCTTGCCTGGGTGCTGCTTTGCTCCTATACCGGTACAAACAGCAGAGTGGTCTTTGGAGGCCAGCGAATGGAAACTCTGCACAGTCAGCGAGGCAGTCTTGGCTTTGTGGGGCAAACTGTAGCAATTTAATTTTTATTTAGTCATTAAACCTGAGCTAACCCTTATGTGAACATCAGCTTCTGAAGCCACAGGGAAACCTCCCACAGGCTACATGACTTTTACCAAATCACGTTATTTATTTGGCTTTTTTTTTTTTTTTT
>VYZT01062735.1:483754-572194 GCA_013400735.1 Pomatostomus ruficeps | reverse complement strand
TTTTTTTTTTTTTTTTTTTTTTTTTTAATAGTGCAGCTATTCAGTTTATTCAGTTAAATCTGGTTGAGGAGATGGGTCTCCCTTCCCGCCCTCCCTCGGGCATGCTCCCTGCACTATACACATGCATGTGTGCATGTTCCCTGGACCATAGGATCCAAGTGCTAGCTGCGGTTCCTTTAGTTTTCAATGTAAAATAATGATAGTAATAATAATAGCAACAGTAATAGTAATAACGGTAATAATAATAACAACGATAATAATAATAATAATCCCCCAGTGCAAATTTACAGCAGCGAAAGTTGGGATCAGACCCGCATGCAAAGCTGTTAAGTGCTTTAGCACTCCTTGTATCAACAAAGCAAATCTCTTTTTGGTGAAGGAGGTGGGGGAATAAGAAGAGATTTTTGTAGTTGTATTTGCAGTTTCCTTTTCCCTTCCTTTCACTCTAGAAATTCTTTATCCTTTCATGCACAGTTGAGAATTAGCCATTTATTCTTAGTGCTGGTGATGCAGTCTTTGATATTTAAAATGGAATGTGTTCCTTTTTGATGCTCTGTGGTTTTGAATGAAGTACATGCTAGCAGATTAATGGTGCAGAACAGTTAGACACTGGGCATTTTTTTTCCTTTCCATATTATTTCATCATTCAAAAAAAAATTATATTTTTAAAAAAGAAGAGCCTGTGAATTGTCTATTGTTTGTGCAGTGAAATTGTTTTCACAGTGTTGTCATTCTCTTCTAAGTTGAAATCATTGAATAGCTATGAGCTGTCACATTTTTTGTCACTTATAACTGCATCAAGCTGTGCTGACAAAATGTCCCTGCATAACTGTTAATATGCATTGTCATTTTAAGCATGAAACAGTTTAGCTAATGATCTATCTCTTATAATGCAGCACTTGGGGCAGCTGTATGATTTGTCTCTTTAGCAAGTCAAGTAATTTCTTTAACAAAATGTTAAGCACAGATGGGCCATAGGCTGTCAGTTAACCATTATTGTGCATGCATCTGCTTGCCTTCAATGCACTGTTTTATGTATTCAGCCACTTACTTAGGCACAGTTCTCTGAAAAGCGGAACCTACTCTGATTGGCAAATAAAATGTTCATTTGTCTCTTCTTCCTATTGTTTTGTTTTGGTAACACATGTCAGCAGCTCAATTACCCAGTTCATTAACAGCTCCCAGTGGACATGATGGCCAACCCATGATAAGGAGGGCGATTGTGGCACATATGGTCAATAATAGCCTGTCTCTTGGTAATTGTAAATAAAAGTCACTGTTGGCCATTTCCTTTTACTGCAGCTACTGTTTTCCTTTTCACTTTGCCGTACAAAGCGCGTTTCTCTATGTGAATCAGCCCAAACAAAATAAAAATACCATCCATTTCTCTCAAGAAGATCACTTTTATCACTTTTATCACTGCTCTGGTGGTTGTTTCCTTTCTGTGCTGACTTTCCAGCTTAGAGCTTGCAGGATATGGGCTTGCTCTTCTCCAATTCCAGCAACGGATTAATTGGTCTTATTAATGAGTTTACTTAAATAGCAACATATTTTCTCAACATTTCTCTCATTCTTTCACTGCAGATTTTTTAAAAGTGCCTGTGGAGTTTAAAAAAAGCCATTTAGAATTTTTTTTTGTAAGTATGCCCTTTACAAATAGCAGTGGTTTTCAAAGGAGTAATTGAAGTGTGACTTAATCCTTGTTAGATGAGCGATATTCCTGTCTGGAACAGAGGCTTTCTTTTTGGTTTCGTTTCTCCTTCTTTGATATATCATAGTCAAAATGCCAGGAGAACAGCTTAAAAGCAGTTTTACTACTTGTGGGTATTTCACATTGTACTAGATACTCTGCAGTTTCTAACGAGGTTGAGAATTTCTTTATAGATTTGCTGATCCTAAATTTTCACTTTTAATAGGAAAAGAGAAGCATGTAACAAGCATTTGCATTTTTTTATCATAACCCATCCGAGAAATCTTTTGTGGCTGCTTGTTTAATTCTTTGTTTCTTGAAATTTGCTTTTTCTCTCAAAGAAAAGCAGTCCAGTTGGTAACAGTGTTGGGCTGTGACTTAATAGGGTGAAACTTGGGGTGTCTACATCTCCCTTTTGTCCTCTTACCCCACGGATGTTAAAGCACAGAAAATGAACGTTGAATTGGGTAAAATTGCAGCTCTGAGTCTCAGTAAACTTAGCAGAAGTGCTTTGGTGGGAGCACCAGAACCTAAAATTTAGGGGTGCTCTTGCCTTCCTTGAAGCATGCTTTATCTTAGATAAACACGGCATTCAGTTGTGGTGTCTGAAGCGCTCACAGGTGGCTGAGGGGTGACTCTGGACCCCTGAGCTCGTCCCCTGCTGCCTGCCATATTCATAACTAATCTGTAGTCTCCTCCCCGGGCTGCAGGCACTCAGGGAGTTGTTGAGTGTCAGAGTTTATTTGTCCTGGCTTGATTAGCACAGACCTAGCAGGGTGTATTTTCTTTTTAATGGCTCCTTGCTGTGACACTGAGGTTTTGGGAGGAGGAGGAGGAGGCGGGGGGGAGCCTGGCGTCATGTTTCCCCAAGCAAACACAGAAAAATGAAGGGCTGATGTGCTGGGAGGGAGAGAGGTGCTCTAGAGCCTTCATTATATTTTGTATGGATATATAAGCCTGCCCCTCAACAGGACTGCTGAGAGGGAAGGAGAGAGGGGGCATGAAATAAGGATGCCGTTTTATCTTCCTGTGGGCTTTATTTTGAGGAAGAAAAGGATGCTTGGTGTGTTTCTATCCTGTCAACTGTTAAAAGCCAGCTGCTGAAAGCCTACCCCAACACAAACAAGGATCCAGGCGGGAATGCCCTGCTGACCACCTACTGCTGCTCCCATTGCAGGAAGCCAGAACCAGCGGTGTATTTGGGGAGTGCCACGGGTGCTTCTGACACCCCCATCCTGGGACAGTTCTGCTGCTCTCCCTCCCTTTCCTCCTTCATTCCCCTGCAGGGTGACGGAAGGCTGTGTTTGAGCCCCTTACCTCTGGTGGGGAGAGGCAGAGTTGGAGGGACGCTTCCAGGTGCGGAGGTTTGGGGAGGGGGAGCTGGATTAACCCCTGCTGTGCATCCCCTTCACCCGGGCTGCCCTCCCCGGCCCACCGCCCCCGCCTCCACGGCAGCCGCCTTTGTGCCTCCCGCATCCTGCCAGGCAGGTGTCAGAGCCCTGAATGCGGGCAAAGGCCCCGCTGATGGATACCACAGATGGAGCGTGGAAATCGGCCCAATAGGCCTCAGCCACAGGCCATTTCTTAGGACCCAACAAAAGCCTCCAAATAAGTCAACAAAAATCCCAAAGATCACAAAGAGAAAGTGTCATTTGTCATTTGCTGTGGGTTTGTGTGGGGGTGGCGGCCCCGCTGCACTCCTCTCGCCTGCACCCGAGCAAACACGAGGAGGTCACTCGCCTCGCCTCGGCCGGCATGGCTGCGGTGATCAGACGGGTGCCGGCAGCCACGGCTGCCCCAGAGAGCCCCAGGGCCGGTGAATGAACACCCCGGTGAGCCCCAGGGCTGGCAGAATGAACTCCCCGGTGAGCCCCAGGGCCAGCAAATGAACTCCCCGGTGAGCCCCAGGGCCGGCAGAATGAACACCCCAGTGAGCCCCAGGGCCAGCAGAATGAACACCCCAGTGAGGCCCAGGGCCAGCAGAATGAACACCCCAGTGAGCCCCAGGGCCAGTGAATGAACTCCCCAGTGAGCCCCAGGGCCAGCAGAATGAACACCCCAGTGAACCCCAGAGCTGGCAGAATGAACATCCCAGAGAGCCCCAAAGTTGGGGTGGCGCAAAGGGGAGAGCCTGTGAAATTAATCTTGCTTAAATAAAGAACTGAGAAGATGGATGTGTGGAGGGTAGCTAGCTAATAAACCACTTCGGGAACCCTCCCTGGCCTTTACTGTTTTAAATTTTTTTTTGCTGGCCTTATTTTAGTGAGATCCATGGCTAGACAGAATTCATTCTGGCTGTTACTCTAGGAGGAAGAGGCTGTGTAATATGTTATTAAAAAAATGTCGTAGCATGTGAAGAGCTGCCAGTGAAGTTGTGCTGCCCTGGGTTGCAGGATGATAACCTCTCCGTGATAACCTCTCTGCCTGCCTCTGTCAGGTGCACTGTGCTGCAGCCCTAATGCATGGGCTTTAAATGGTTGTCATGTTATTGTTATTTAATTATTCAAATGAAATGTCTTGCTGAGAGGAAGAACAGCCCACAGAATGACCTCTTGTGTGTCAT
The DNA here is from genome assembly GCA_013400735.1 of Pomatostomus ruficeps. NCBI lineage: Eukaryota > Metazoa > Chordata > Aves > Passeriformes > Timaliidae > Pomatostomus > Pomatostomus ruficeps. The sequence goes on along the minus strand of VYZT01062735.1, from coordinate 567,941 downwards.
TTTGTTGTTCGGTTTTTGCCCCAATGTGTCTATTTACAGTGTTAGGAAAAGGGATGGTTGCAGAACTCCAGGTGACCGAATGCCTGTGACATTGGGCAGTGGGGTTTGCATTTGTGGTGATAATCGGCATGCAGCATTTCCCTAGGCCACCAGATAGGTCATGAGCAGTTAAGGGACAAATAATTTTTCTTTCATTCTGTGATTCCTTTCTTAATTACTCTTCATGACTCAGCTACTGGTAGTGCTGTTGGCCGCCTCTCCTGTTTTGAGCTGTATAGTGAGAGGGGTTCTGGTGATTCCAAAGAGTCCAGTCAGGGAATCTCCCAGGGTGCTGAGAGTCTCTTTCTTCTATTTGTAACTTGAGGGGTTGGAAAATTAGGATCATTAGGACACATGTAAAGGTTAGGGATATGCATGTTTTGTGTCTGTGGAGGTGATAGATGTAGAAATAACCCAGCTAAACTCTCACCAGCTTTTCCTGTGCTGAATAATATGTTTGTATATCATGGAAATCAGTAGATGTGTTAGTGAGATTCTGCTTAGGGAGAGGGCAATGCACTGTGTCTACTGAACATATAGAAAATAAATATTGCTTTTGTAAAGGCTGAGGTGTATCCAATTTTTGTGCTTAGCCAGTACTCTGATTGGCTTCTCATCTATACAAAAGTCTAATAATGGTATTTTAATAGGAAAAAATAAGAATAAAAGCTTCCTTGATGATAGTAATAATTAAGAATACTTTGCAAGAAATAAAACCAGTACAGTTTGTAGTATAGACATGTAGCTATTCTTTGAGATTACATTTGTCTGACTTTAATATCACAGAGCAAACAAGGCAAAAGAATTCAATGTTTTCAATAAATTTGCACATAGCAACCAGGCCTGGTAAAAGGTTACACCAATGAAAGCAGATAGATATGAAAGTCAATTCATTTGATATACATTTTCTCCCTGCTTTAATGTTATTACTTTCTCTTTAAATTCTTGCCCTCGATTACACATATTGTTCCAGATGCTTAGATACTATAGGGTTTATTTTAATTGGTTTACCTTTGTGCCTTTCCTATACTGCTTAGTGAAACATAAAGTGAAAATGAAATGAAGTCAGGGTTTCAGTTCTCCATTCTCTTGCAGAAAAGAATGAGAGCGTAGGGAAGCATCCCAAGATTTTGCTAAGTCTTTATAAAACATTTTAAAAAAGATAATATGTCTCCTCATACTTCCCACTCAGTGAGGGAGTTCAGAATTCAGAAATTTAGCAATAAATATCCCCTTTAAATTGCATAGTTTAAGCCGGCTTTTTATAGGCATATACGTAGATGTTTGAAGAAGTTCTACACATACATGTGGAGTCCAAAAGAGTATTGAAAGAGTTCCTGACATCTTGGGATTTGACTTGCTTTTTCTTTAAACTCATTGTACACTATCAAAGGCAGCTTTTGCCAGAGAAGTTGTCTCCAAAAGGGACATTTCTGAGCTCTGTTTCAGATCTCACCACACCAGCTACGGCAGAGTGCAGTGGTAGCCAAAGTGACCCCGGCAGAGTAGCTGGTGTGCTCTCCTCCCCCAGCCTAGCTGGGCAGCAAGAGCTGTTCTGCTGAAGGTGGGGGATTTGTATCTGAGAGTGACATGGGGGATCTATATTTAAAATACCTTATGTTTGTCTTTGTTCTTGAATGACAGCATGGAGCCATCCTGGAGGCAGTTGCTGAGGAAGGCAGGTGTCACCTGGGACCCCAGCTGGGAAGATTTGGGATTTGTCACTAATTCAGACCACGTGCTGTGTTAATTTTGGGATACTCTAGATTGCCAGTTTAATAAGGCCTGAACTTGAACTGTTTAGCATAGCATGTTTGTGCTGATTTGCCTTTGTTCTAGAGAACAATATTCTCAAGAATGAGAACCTCTTAGTCCAGTCTTACTTGGGGCAAACCTTCACTGCAAGTAAGTGACTCTGAGAGTTGATGTTTGTTCAGTACATTGATGCTGAGATCCACAGGAGTTTTTCTTGTATCTGTGTATGCTGGGTCCAAGATAATGATACTGTCTGGAAAATGAAGACACCTTTCACAAAAGAGCCACTGGTCTAGCAGTAATTGTTCTATTTTTTGGTGTGCAGAAATTAATAAATTTTCAGCAGAATTGTCTGAGAAAGCACTTTGTGTTTCTCATGCTCTAAGTAAACAGATTAGGTGTATTTATTAGCTCAAACAGCTTGAGTGAAATTGGAAATATAAGATAGCTAGAAGTGAACATGGTGGGGGGTTTTAGCTGGTGCTGGAGAAACAGTTTGCTTCCAAATAAATAGCATGAAAAGGATTATATGAAATCAATGTCTATATCAATAATTCCTTTGGCATTGTTGAAGTGCTAGCAGCAATGCTTGCATTTCCATTAAACAAGCAGTTTCAGCATCGCTGGGGAGTGTCTGCCCTCTTTAGGTGGTTTGCCTTGAAGACTCGGGCAGGAAGGAATGCTGGTTGCCTGGACAGCAGCTGATCCGAGTGAAGACTGGCTTTGAAAGTCTCCTTTTTGGTTCATTACCATTTGTTGGAGAAAGTGAATGTGGTTGGGTACTGGAAGGGGCTTTGCTGCCTTGACAGTTACAGCTCTGGGTTCAGCTGTAGCTGTAGCTCACTTGATTGCCAGGGGAAACATGCAGTGCTGCTGGGACCTGGCTGGCTCTGTCTGTGACCTCGCTATCTCTGTGTCTGGGAACTCCAGAAAGAGTTTCCATATTGATTTCTCTATAAACTGCTGATTGCAAGGGTTGGTAGCCCCTTCCTGGCTCATGGTCATGCTGTATGTGGTTTGTTTCTTGACTTTCCTCAAGTCCTGACTCAGGGTGTGTGAGGGGCCGTTAGACCAAGACAGCTTCCCTACAAGAGGATGTCATTGATTGATTCAGTATTTTGCCATTCTTTCTCCTTACCTAAAGCTAATTTTTGCCTATTTTTTTTTCTTTTTTGAGCATCAGCACCTCAGTCTGATGAAGGCTCTGACATCGATTCTGAACCAGATTTGCCTTTAAAAAGAAAGCAGCGCCGCAGCAGGACAACCTTCACAGCAGAACAACTGGAAGAGCTGGAAAGAGCCTTTGAGAGGACACACTACCCTGACATTTACACCAGGGAAGAACTGGCACAAAGAGCCAAACTCACCGAGGCTCGTGTCCAGGTATGTGTTTACAGGCTGCCTAATGAAAGGAGTTTCCTTTTCTGTTAGCATGTGAGTCCTTTTATATTTTTACATGATCCTACTCTGGAGTGGAAGAAAAATGTGAAACAACATTGTTTACATCTGTAGGGTTTCCGCATCTGTATGTAGATGTTGGTTTTACAACTGTGTAAGAGAAATGCTTTGTAAAAACTTTTGTGTCTTCCCCGTTAACTTTTCCATACTTATTATGAATATAATACTGAATCTTTGAGGAAGGTCTGATATCCCCATTTGTTTGTTTTATGCATTTGACAGCACTCTGCATGTAATCAGGTCAGCCTTTGTGTCAGTTTATGGTTACTTAACTGATTTCATCTGTTGTTGTCTGGGTCTTCCAGGCATTAACAAAAGAGTGAAAAGCATTTTTAAAGCACAATGTGTCTAAGAGCCATGCAAGTGAGCAAGGTGGCTGGTGCAGTATCTGCAGTTCACTTTTAGGTTAGATTTTGAAGTTAACTTGGTATAAGGTCTGTAATATCTCTTTTATCCCCACTCTCAGTTTAATTAAAAAAAAACAAACCCTCTAATAACTTCTAAGTCTTCACAGGCACATGTAGATCTGGATTGTCTAAAACAAGCTAATGTACGGAAGCTGTAACATGGAGTTGATTTAAATTTTTTAAAAAAACATGAACCTGGATTTTTAGCTGTCTAAACCCAGGAAAATAGCAGCCAAATTATTCTGGAATAAACTGCACCCTAGAGTTCAAGTTTTGATTAGGACTTACCCTGTTTCATATCGAAGAAACACATCCTGTGAAAAGTTTAATACTGCAGGCAGAATCTTCTGCTGCTCTTTCACCATTTGATGTCTATGAGTTGTTGGGAAAAGTACACCCTGTTTAAATCAGTCTGAGCTGCAAGTGTTACTAAGCAAATGCATGGTTGGGTGACAAGCAAAATGTTGAAGCTTGTGATCTGACAAAGGAAGAGATGTGATGAGTGGTGACTTGTGCTCTAACCAAGGATACAGGTGAATTTGGCTTCTTTGGTGAAACTCTGTTATGTTTTGACCTTCAAAACTCAGCCTGAGGCATTCAGACTGTGCAAACTGAAATAAGCAATACAAAATACCCCTCTGACTTTTTAAGACAATCGTGCCTATTGCAGCATGGCTGTATTTTTGAGCCTCTGTCTTGAAAGGTCCAGCCTTTTGCAGTTTTACCTGCTAAATGTTTTTGCAGAAGACTTCACACCACATTTCTTGTAAGTGTTTGTTATGGCTGTGGGAGAAAATCAGATGTGTGGATGAATTTGTCTGGAAGGCAAACTCAGTGGTGCATGACTCTTTTCTTAACATGTTTACTAAGTGAAATGCTTGCGAAACTGCTTCATACATAGACTTGGGCCAGGTAAGACCAAATCAAACCCCGGGAATCATTTGCACACAAACATAATAAAGATAACTTGCCTTGCAAGTGTTGTTAGCAAGACGGATGGGATCTAAGATATGATGTTTTGGTCTATGTTAGCTTCAGTGGAAAAATACGATAAAATGAAAAAAGACCTTGTTCATGTTTTTCTAAATCAATGACCCACAGCTAGAAGAAAAGCAGAACTCTCATTAACATAACAGCTGTCTTAATGTGGCTTTAACCCTGTGACTTTTTACATTCCTCATGGCTTCCTTGGTTCCCTTGAGACACATCCTGTCTCACACCACTAGTATGATCTACAGCCTCACGAATTCCCCAGTACCTCTGACATGGATATTTTACCTAACCCAGCATGGAGGAGAGTTCCCAGTCAATCAATGATTAAAATACCAGAACAAAACCTTTCTGGATTAAAGATGAGCTGGGGCTGAAGTAACCAGCCTGTGGGCAGTTTCCTAGTGTACTCCATCTGTCTGGTACCCTTGAAGGCTGGCAGAGTGATTTAGCAGTGGATTAAGGGATACAGGATTTGCCTTATCAGCATTCAGCACCTCTCTATAGCCCCTCAAAATAGCCACGTATGATGACCATGAAATAAAAGACGACCTGTGAAAAGAAAATAACCCTAAAAGACTTGAGGCTGAGAGGGCTGGATAGCCTTACTGAAGTAGCATTCAAGCTTTCTTAGTCACACTTCTTTTTTGGTAACAGTATGACAGAGATCAGAGATACCAAATTTTATATGGATATATACACAAAGATCTCTTTGACTGCTTCCCAAGAAAGCATCATCTAAAAGAGCTGGCTCTTTGCAGCCTGAATCCAACTAAGCCCAGAAATTTATTTATTTTTTTCCTTTGGAGCTATAAGGTGCAATTTTGTAGAGTTGTTTTATATTGCCTAGGTAGTTATTTAGTTGATTACAATGGGGTCAACTTTGCTATTCCCTCAGTCCCTCTGTGTAGCACTGGCATCTCATGTTTTGTTTTCTCTACCCTGCCACCCCCATGCTTCCCCTTTCCTTCTGTTCCCTGAGGCCTTCTATTACTCTCTTGAAAAGAAGAGTCTTAAATCACTGAACCATGTTTTTTCTCACTTTCCCACTGCTGAAGGGTAACCAAATGCATGTTTCTAACCTGGTTACTTGGAGGTGTGGGAAAAAACTTGCCTCTGGTCTGGGACCAAGCTTAGAACATGTCAGCCCCTAAGGAGAATTTTTTGAAAGCTACAAGCAACTGAAAACAGATCTTACACTGTGAATGTTATTTGTGTACCTAATCATGGGGACAGGAAAGGCTTTTGGGGAAAGAAACGTTCCAACAAGCTCCACCTTGTAAGAGTCACGAGATGTGTAACTATAATCATTGCAAATGTGTCAGCCCTGGGTGTGATAAAGAGTTAAAAGGCTCTCTGCAATTCCTCCTGCAGTGCCTTTCCACTCAAGGACTGCTGAGTCCTTCCCCCCAGTGTCTGAACCTAGATGAGATGTGAAGCCAGGACAACCTCTTCTGCTGCCTCTTCCAATGGGACTTGCTCTTCTCTGCAGGTTAGGGGCAGAAGGAAAGGGAGAGTTCTTTGGTCTTGTGCATTTATCAGATACAGTTCAGAAAGATAAGCAAAGTTCCAAAGGAGGGCCCTTCATTTAAAGCTAGAAAAATAGTAATACTCTGGGTATGTGAAGCTAAAGAAAGTCTACATATTTTGAGTAAAAATTGCAACCTTGCAGTGCTTTACTGGTCCAGTTTAAAACCTCATTAAAACCATCATTAAGTTGCAGTGCAGGCCTCTAAGGTTTGTGGCCTGCTTTTACTGACAATCTGCAGGCAAGTTGGAAAAGTGAATTTTTCTCCGATGTAGGTTAAAGGCTCTTTCTGAGCTTCAGAGTCGTGGAGTTACAGTTTCTGTAACAAATGGTGCATGAGGAATGAAGTGGGTAGGATCTTTCCTGGCCACCTTTGATTCCCACATCAGGCTCGTTTTCAGACCTGGATAAACTGGGCAAGGTTTGGCAGCAGCTTGGAGCCTGTTTCACATTGGTGGTGGGGAGTGTTTACATCAATCTTTTGGCAAAGGATTTTTAAATAAGGTTCAGGTTTGTCCCGTGGCCGGCCAGGAGCCTGCCTTGGCCAAGGGGGGCTGGCCATGCAGGCAGATCTTTTGGGGCTGTCTGTTGATGGCAGGCATCCCAAATTGTCAGAGAAGTGGTGCATGAGACTTGTGCACTGCACCACGTTAAGGAGTGCCCCAGCTGTGTGGATCCTTGGGGCAGGAGGCCCTGCTGTGGGAAGCGGCTGGCACATGGCCTTCCTGTTTAACTCCAAAATGCAATGGGAAAAATTGGTTTGGATTCTTTTTCGTCCATGAATAATGGTGAAAAAGTAGAGCAAGTCAGGAAGAATTCTGAATCATGACTATTTCCCACCCTGAAGAGTTTCTTCTCAGCCAAATCTCAGTTTTAAACTGATTTGCTTGAAAACATTTAAAAAAAAAAGTTGTTTATCAACAAACCATGTCTGAAAATTTAGGCAGATCTCTCCAGGCTACTAGCATGGAATTGAATGTTCCCATGTCAAACTTGTAATTGGCTTGCAAGCTATTGGAAAAACCTTATTATAACCTCAACAATTAAGTCCCAAGAGCTCAGAAGTCTTGAGTAGCTAGAAGAAAAATTATTTTAAAAATATATTCTAAGTTTTGTGCTAGCATATGATATTTTTTGTTTCACTGTGGTACAGAAGTGAGGGGAAAGGTGAGAGAAGTTATGACTTTTGAGCTAGTAGTAAGGTTTAAAGGCTCTGAAGTCCAATTTCTCAGCTTTAGTAATCTTTTCTCAGTAGAAAATAGTGAAAAGCACTCCCTGAGAAATCACTGGGGAGGGGGAATCTGTGCCAAAAAAAGGTCTTAACTCGCTCTCAGCTCCTCTGAAATGGTTTGAGCCTGTACACTTGACTGCCCAGTCCTATGGGAAGATGGGGCAAAGGAATGTAGGATGGATTCAAGAACATTTAAGACCTTTCAGCAGATCTTTACATTTATTCCTGGTGTGGTTTATGGAGAATTTCTAATGCCTTTCCTTGAGACTGAACCTCTTGCATCACAAAAAGGCTAAAGAAAGAAAATACTGTGTGCATCCTTGGCAGTAGATAACCCTGTAATTGCAGGTCCCCTCTTCCAGTAAAGGGGAAATTCTTATGGGTAAATTAACCAACAGCATTCATATGCAGGCCCAGGAGGACATTTTTAAATATAAGAGAAAAGAGGGATGTGATTTTGATTGTCTTTTTCTGGTCCCTGCTGCCTAAGGGCTCTAATTAGTGTCACTTTAACTTATAAATACACAGTTCAATTTGCTTATTACTCAATAATTTTCAGAACTATTCAGCTGCAGTTTTTTAGAAGTATTTTTGTAGGACTGAGTCAAAGTCTTCTCAAAGAAACCTAAGAGATCTGAGTATGTTGGATCACACTGGGAGGTGGTTGGAAGTCCCTATACCCTTTGGCACAGTCTAGTGGCTTTTTGGTCTGTGTTGGTCTTTTTGTTTTATGTTGTGTGTGGTGTGTTGGGTTTTGTTTTGACTTTCTTTGCTTTAGCTTTTTTTTTGTTTTGGGGTTTTGTTTGGTATGTTTTTCTCTTTTATTCCCCCCTCCCACCCCAGTATGTTTGCAAAGAACTCTGGTTTCCAGCACATCGATAACTCCTGCTATCCTGAACAGCATCACTTCCCATCCCCATAAAGAGCAGCCTTCGGCAGGCAGGACCCTTCAGCCTGGTGACATTCCCATGGGTGGCCATGGCAGGCTGCTCTCAGCAGGCTTTGGGCACAGCTTTGGGGTGCTGGGAGGGAACATGGTGTGCATCTGTCCGCAGTGTTCCTTATTCTTGTGATGCTGGGGGTGTGCAGATGTCACAGTGAAGCTGATTTATCAACGAGTTGTGCTCAAAAGCAATTCTGTTTCTACTCTTTCTTCATCCTGTGACCTGTGGTTGGTCCCTGGCAGTGCTCTCCCTGCAACTCATCGTGCTGATACCATGGTGAGCCAGGATGGAAACCCACCCTACTGCAAAAGAAAGAAAAGGGAGGATAAAAACCCCATTTCCTGTGTGCACCCTCCAAAGGCTGCTGAAGTAAGCGAGCTCTGGCATGCGCAGGGACTGCAGGAGCAGGCTCTGGGGGTGTCTGCAGGAGTCACATTGCCATGCAAAGGTAACAGAGTCGCCTCTGCCCAGGCTGGTGCAGCTCAGCTTTGTTTGCAGTTTCCTTCTTCAGCCTCCCCTCTTCCCATGGCTGCTTCTGGCACAGCCCCCATTCTTTCCCTGGTGGAATATCTGCCAAGGACTCCCACTTCCAGAAGGGTCAGACTTTGTTTTGAACATGTGAATTTTGTGGGAAGGGAGAGGTGGGGAAGAGTAGGGTGGAGGAGGCAGTTACCATAAAAAATATAATGAGGAAAAACCAAAGCAACGCCTCCCTCCCCCCATCTAAAATCCATTTAAAATTAGAAGTGCCATTAACAATACATCAGTCTTTTGACTTCGTGTGTTTCTGGCACTCGTGCTTGCAATGGTCAGGACTTTGTAAAACAAAATATCCATGGGTTTTTTGCAACATTCACATCTTGAATGTTTTGCCCTGTTGAATCAGAGATCTTTTTGCCTTAAAAGCACATAGAACACTCTGTGTTTATGATCAGACTGTCGAAATGTCAAGGCTGATTACACTAGTGTGTTCCCCAGTGAATGAATGCATCTTCTAAAGAATATCCTGTTGAGATCAACAAAATAAGATATTGGCATGATCACTTGCAAACTACTTTAAGAAAAAATGATAATAAGAGGCAGGATATAATATCAGGAAATAGAGGTGGAAGAAACCTATTAGTTTACCTTGTCCATTCTACGTTGGTGCAAAATACAGTTTTTATGTTCTATCATAGAGTGATTTTTGTTTTGGTCAGTCCAGTCCCAGGTGCTTGAAAAACTGGAGGCTCCAGTACTTAAAGGGCTACTTTTCCTCCCTTTTGTTTTATATTTCCTCCTCTTCAGCTCTATTTTTGAGATATAAATTTTGTCCAGGCATTAGGATTGAGGTTTGTTTCCAAATCATCTGGATAATTTACATTCCATCTTTGAAAGTGACATAGGAACCAAGGAGCCCAAGCCTCACTAAAATGACTGTGCCTTGGCTTCTGTGCAGACATAGCTTTTGAATGCTTGGGTGCCTCAGCCAAGTCATGTTTCCTCTGTCCATGTTTCGATAGTTTGGAGTTGGTTTTCTGTTGTGCCCACTGCAGGGTGGCACTTTCTCACAGGATGACACTTGGGCTCTTCTCCAGGGGCTGCTTTGTCCTCGAAGCATCCCTGCACCCAGGTGACGACTGTGTGGCTCTCAAGGGAAGCTTGTGGGAGAACAGGAACATCCTCTGGGGACCTGCTAGATTTGAAAAGGCCCCTCATAAGATGAGGATTTTGTCATGTTGGTGGAAGTTGAAATCTGTTGCACATAAGGGGACATTGTATTTAAATTATATTGGAAATGTACAAACAAAAGAAAATATTTCCCCAGGTGTTTACAATATGTTTCTAAGCGGACACATTGCTTGTGGTGGCTGGATTTATTTTTAAGTCTTGGCTTGAGATTCGCAAAATTTTTCAAGATTTCTTTAGTGGTAGTAGTGTACACAGATTTTTCATGATACATGAGGATTTAAGAAATGAAAAAATTCTGGCCTCTTGAGAATAGATCAAGACAGCTGACTGTAGTCTAAAGGAAATACTATGATTTTAAAACCCCAATAATTTCAGTTAATGCAGCATATAAGTGCTTCTGAATAAAGTTTGGGTTTTGACTAATTTTAATATGCGTTCCATAAAATATAAATAAAATATTTAGGTTTGAGTTATTTAGGTTTCAGTTATTTCATTTTTGTAGCTTTTTCTTGATTTGGTGGCTTTTTTATTTGTGTTTTCTTATGTGCCTCTACCGTTCTGTAGTGATGAGCTTGTGTGGTATTAGCGGCACTAAGACTTCCCGTGCAGTTTTCAATTTGTGCAGGGGGTGTTGGTGAGTTAATTTTGGGCTCACTCTGGTGCTAGTCAGGGGCCATCTGCCTTCCTGCCACCCGGGGAAAGCAAGAGGCCAGTGCCAGAGGACCGTGCCAGTGCCATGTGACGTGGTGCCCGTCATTTAGCCATTCCCAATCACACAGGATGGAGGTGGCAATGCACAGCCTTGTTTCTGCACAGCTCGGGCAGGTTTCTGCACCCCTGCAGAGTCCCACTCAGTGTAATGGGGCTCCAGGTGGCAACAAAGCTCTGCAGAAGGATGTGCGTTGTGTGGCCGCTGCAGAGTCTTTGAGACCATTGAGTGTGTCCCTTTCAGGGATGTCTGAAATGTAGCTGCAGTTCTGGAAAAAATGCAAGTCTATAAAATGAGCCAAAAATCTGTCTGTAAACAAAAATATAAAACTTGGCATTTATGTAAATCACTTATTACCACATTAAAGTTTGGGATCTGACTAATTTTAATGAAGATCTGGAGTTTGAAGGCAAATGCTTATCTGTAGAGGAAACAAAATGTTGTTACCTCATTTTCCTTAGTGAAATCCACTCACATAATGTAGTTCAGTTGGTGTTCCCAAAGCATTTGGAGATCATCAGATAACCCTCTTGACCTGAAGAAGAGAGAGTGTCAAGGAAAAAAGCAGTAGTTAATGACCTGGGTCAGCTAATTACAACAAGCGTTTGCTGTTCCCTGATCACTCTTTGACCTCCATTATCCTTCCTAAGTGTTCTTTGGATCTTTAGCAAGGTCTCTTTATGCTCCACAGGCTGAATCTAGGCCCATCCTCATCTCCTGCTCATTGCAGGTTTTGCATCTCCACCCCAGTGCCTTGTCCCTGCCAGCTGCTTTCAGCAGTGGTTCGTGTGGAGACAGAGGGGGAGTTTGTATGTACAGCAAAAAAACAAGAGAGGGATTTGTGACATAGAACAGAGGCTCCACCTATCCCTCTGTCTTATATCCTAAACGGGGGTGGGAGTGTATAATTGAGGAGTAGACATTGTGGCCAAAGGAGGAGGCAGCTGTGTGAACTGAGCATCTCATTCTGAAAAGAGGATGAAGGCAGAACAAACTGCGTGGTGACAGATGGCCTGTGTCAGAAACCAGATGGCCCAGTGAGTCCCACCACTCCTGTCAGGAAATAGCAAGCAGAGGAGAAGCCCCCAGTGTAGCCCAAAATGCTGTTGCCCTCCTATACGAGGGCCACTCGTGGTTTATAAATGGTGTTCCACTTAGGATCCCAGGCTGTGATGCCTGATGCATGAGCCAGCAAGGGCTGCTTGCAGGAAGGGTGACCCATCTGAGCCCCATCCTGTTTTTACAAATACATCTGTATGTGGCTCAGCAGCTAACATGCCTCGGTGGCTTTCAGGCCAGGCTGCCTTATAGGCTGTGCAGATCTACTTTATCAGATGTGGACACTCAGTTGAGACCTTATCTGATTGATTGTATCTATAGATGAGCGCTGCAGGTGCTTCAGGGTGTAGGGTTATGAGCAATTGGCTGCTTGTTTACAAATGTGTACAGTCTCTGTTACCTCATTCTTTCCCTCAGTGCTCCACCATGGACCCGAGAGCTGTAATCAGGAGCCTGCTCTGACCCTGCAACCAGGCCCTGTGCCTGTACCCTGCTCCAGGCACCCCTGCCCCAACTCCCTGCCCTTCCAGTTTGTGATGTGTGGAATCGCTATAATATCAAAATTAACAAATGTGTTTGCAACTCCTATTATGTCTGTGTTTGTGAAGTCTTTCCTCTTCCTATCTTGGAAGTGGTAAGAGCCATCCAAGACTTGGAAAACTTAAAATACAAACTGAGAATGACGTGAAGAAAAGCAGATTTATAGCTAAAATGTCCCACGAATCCAAACCCCATCTGTTTGGTGTGCTGTCCTGGGAACGGATTTCAAAGTCGTTCTGAAATGCTAATCTAGTACTGAAGTTCTGACCTACTGTTGTAAGTTTATTAAGAGATATTTTGTACATATGGGAGTACATGAAGTCTTGCTGGGAGGGAAAACTTGCTTGTGTATTTTGTTCATGGGGCTTGTATTTTTCTAATTAAAAGCTTGAAGTTCTGTTGGTCATTAGGACAATATAGTATCCCGATATATAAGTACACACACCTTCTAGCACTGATGCCACTAACTTGTCAGCAAATTAAATAGAAAGATAGTACAGTACAGACTAAATAGCTCTGGCTGGCACTTAGATTAAATGGAAAGGTTCCCCCTTTCTCATTAAATCGGCACAGTAATAATAGTGATTAAAAACACCAAGTCTTGAAAGAGTAGCCGGTTTTTTCTCAGGAGGGGCTGTATTTGAGACGAAAATAGGGATCTGAATTCCTGTGTCGCATCTGTTGGACCATGGAAGTGTGCACCAAGGGCACCTTTCTTGTCTAGGAGCACTGGGTTCAGTGTGCATCTTCTGCATCTCTCATCTCAGACACTGAGTGCCTTTGAAGTACAATGCCATTATTTCTGATACATCTGTATTAAATGTGCAAAAATCAAATGTTCCTATTTAAAACACTTGCAGGTCTGGTTTAGTAATCGCCGTGCCAGATGGAGGAAACAGGCAGGAGCCAACCAACTGATGGCTTTCAACCATCTGATCCCTGGAGGGTTCCCCCCCAGTGCCATGCCAACTCTGCCGACCTACCAGCTCTCTGAGCCCTCCTACCAACCCACCTCCATACCGCAAGGTACAGTAGCCCACAGGTACTTGGTTAAAAAAGTGTTATTTGGGGTTTCCTGTGCTCAGCCATTGTAGGAATATTTTCTTTCCTAATGTGTTGGCTAAGTTAGGGTCTGACTCAGGGAGGACCCTGCAGGCCTGCTTATTTTAAGCATGTAAGAACTCAGATTTGTTCTGCTGCAAGAAAGGGGTGGTTCCATGTGAAGGGTACTCTCTAAAGAAATAATCACCTCCTGCCCAGCAAAGGTGCAGCTTTGGTAAAGTGATGCACACCCCTGCTTTGCTGGAAGTGCCCGGCGTGGTGTAGAAGGAGATGGGTGCACTCTGTCCTCGGTGCGACTATCAGTGATGGAGCACTGGAACTTCTGTAAATACTCTGAATATTTATCTGATGGTGGCAAAAACAGCTATTCACACCACCTTGTCTCACATCAGACAGTAGCCAGTCTCAGCAGGGTAAAAATTTTTCTGAATGTTATCAGAAATTCTGTGAACTTTGATGGATTTGAATGGGAGGGAACAGACCCTCAAATCTAGGCTTTGGTAGATTTTACTATTAAGTAAAAACCTTATAGGTGAGATTTTATAAAATAAGTTATGTGCTCTTATTGCTTCCTCCTTGAGATTTGGATCCTAACTCTTGGTGAATGTTTTAATTGAGGGAATTTTTCAAAGCCCAGGGCTTCTCCCATCCATTGCTAGGCTTGCTACAAACTGTGGTGGGATTTCTGAGATGTGACCAGGAGGGGAAAGCCTGTTACCAGTCTTATAAGTAAATAAATATTTTCCTTTATTTTTATATATAGACATATGTAAAAAATATTGCTGACAATATGTGCTCGCTAAAGGTTGTCTGAAAACCGCATGTCTATTTTTATGATGTTTACAGTCTGTTTAAGAATTTTTGTGTAAGCTCACAGGCCAGTTAACTATCCAGCAATATTATAGATTTACTTTTCTACTTAACCAGCATTTAGATGCAGGTTCTCATGCAGTCCTCTTAAGCCGAGCTTTGCATAATGAACTTATTATGCCAGAAAGAAAGGAGGGAAACGTATCAACATGTCTCTTCTGCTTCCAGCCGTGTCTGATCCAAGCAGCACCGTCCACAGACCTCAGCCTCTCCCTCCAAGCACTGTCCACCAAAGCAGCCTCCCTTCGAACGCAGAGAGCAGCTCTGCCTATTGCCTGCCCAGCAGCAGGCATGGATTTTCCAGCTATACAGACAGCTTTGTGCCTCCGTCCGGGCCCTCCAATCCCATGAACCCTGCCATTGGCAATGGCCTCTCACCTCAGGTCAGTGCTGTGTTTTCAGACAGAGGATTTGCTGTATACCAGAACCAAAGAGTCTATTCCCTCAGGCCACAGTATAATGAATTGCCAAATTTAAACCATAATGTATTCTTTATATAAGCCACATGATTTCAGTTTGCTAGTTTCCTTCTTCTTTTTTTCTTTTTTAATTTTTTTTCCTCCTACTGGCTGAATCAAGAATCATAGCTTATATTTAATTTTAACTGATTTATAATGGAATCATGCAGACTTCATGCTTGCATTCAGTTGTCAACCATTTGTAATATACTGCTCTTCTCCTGAAGATCCATGGCTAAGCACAGAAAATAGATCATGTGTTTTTTCTGTGAATAAAGTATCTCTTTAAAATAACCTCATCAAGCTTTCACCAAGTGGTCCAGGAAAATTATGGGCAAGTTGTATGAGGAGAGTTCCAAGGACTGAGAAATGTGTATTGAGATGAGCTGTAATCGAGTTATAAATACATAAATTAGGAGTATTACTGCTCTTTGGCAATATATAAATGCATGAATACCATAATTGTTTTTCTAATTTGCATGAGCTCTTTTAAGGAAATCATGTTAATAAATTGCCTTGATAATTGAGTGTCAAAAGATTGGTTAAATTTTCCTATACACGGCATCTGTCTGAAGCTGACATTATTAGTTAAAGCTTGAATAGATAGTAGTTTATTTTATTAGCAAGAGCTTTGCCCAGGTGCTTGGAAAGAGATGTCCACTAAATTCTGAGGAGTCACAAAGAGGATGCAATCTATAATTACAATCAGGAATCTCTTCAGGGCTGAAAGTGAGAGTTTTAACAGCTTTATCTTCTTTCTACCCTTTTTTCCTCTCAGTGGTTAGAAAAACAGAGAGAAGCTCAGAATGACACAAATGAAAAGTGAAAAGACAATTATACTCAATTACACACTAATCACTGACTATCACCACTGCCTAAGCAGGGAGAGGGCATTCTAATAGGCAGAAAATGAGATTTTAATGGCACAAAGGGTGGCCAAAATAACGACTCGTATATCTTTGCCTCCTTCGTTTTCTTCAACTTGTGGTTTGCATCTCGGGAGTACAGTTCCTGGTTCCTGTGCAACGGTGATAACTCTGTGCAGCTGAAAAGTTCAAAGGCACTGGAGTTGAAAAGAATGAATAACAAAGGCAATGAAATAAACATTTTTGCCCAAAGGCAAAAGTTCATAAACCCTTTTTTGTAACGGTAAATGTAATTAAGATTCACAGATTCCTATAGCATAGAGTGGGGTACAAAACTTTATGGCTTGAAACCTCAGGAAAAAAATGCCAACAGAAAAACAAACGGATGTACTTCCAACAAGACTTGAATAGATTTTGTTTGAAAGAATTCTGATTTCTAAATGCAAACTCCAACAAAATCCATGACATTATATTAGTTGCTTCTTTTTTTTTTTTTTTTTAATGGCTAGTTTCATAGTGTGCAAGGTTTCCACATTTTTGACATAATTGTCTATCTGGTTTTCAATGTTAATCCATGAAAAGTAGATGTTAGTGTCAGTTTAAATGTGTGTTGGTTCTGGCTATGGAAAATGTGATCTTTTTTTCCCCCACTTTCACAAAGCTTTTATTGTCTGTGACACAGAAGTGGAGAGCAACAGTAAAATCTTGCGATGGTTGGGCAAAATGGGACAAAAAAGTGAGGCCAGGTTTCCTCTTGCCAAAGTCTTGCTGATTTGAGGTTTGATGTAATCAAAAGGAGATTCTGGGCTTTCTTACACCCAGCCCTGTCTTTACACTATGTGACTTCTGTTGGTTTTTTGGGTTTTTTTCCCTTAGACTTTTGAAACCTTTTTCTAACCCAGTGTTTAGCAGTTCTGGCCATGTCCAGCAGCTCTGTTGACAGGTTTAGGAGGATGCTGCTCCCTCCAAAGCTGACATCGTGCTTTCAGTGCACAGAGGAGATTACTTACATCCATTTAGATTTGGAACAACTTCTTGGCAACTGATTGAGTGCCTTCAACAGCTGTTAAAAATCTTCCCATCAAACCAACAAATGAAAAACCCAGACCTAAATTCACGTGGTGTTACCACCAGCTCCTCTCTATCAATTTTGGTGCCTAAACAATGAGTTAGAGACACGTGTAAAACGTAGAGATGTATAAAATGACACACTCAGACTTTGTGTTTATCTAAGGGAATGATACAGCCTCAAACATGTCAATTATGTGCAACAAACTGTGGGACTGCAGCAAACCAGTGAAACTCTTGATGCCCAAAGGTGCCCCAGTGGCTGTTCACGATGTTGGTGTGTGAAATGTCCCTCAGCTGGGGGCTGCGTCACTGTGCATCCCCTCTCCATGCTCCTCAGGGCTCTTCCTGAGGTGCTGAAAGAGAGGCTGAGGTAAAGTAAAGCCAAAAGCCAGCTCTGCATTTGGGGTTTCATGGAAAAGGGAAGCAGGAGCTCTCCTGCGGAGTGGGCATGCTGCACTGCCCTGCCTGTGTGCGTGGAATTTAGATGAGAGAGAAAGAGGGTCTATTTACTAGCCAGTGATTTTTGACCACAATAAATCTGGTTGTGTGAGCAATTACCATAATGTTTCCACCCATCCATGTGTCTCTCACAGGCAAGTGCTCTGGACAACTGGAGTCTAGAGCTGAATTTGCAGTGACTGTAGCGAGGAGGGGGAAGGAGGGATTTGTCTGAAGCCCAGATAATATTTTGTGATTAAAAAAAAACACCCTAAGAACATGCAGAACAAAATCTAATGCTAAATTTCACAGGCTCGTATTCTTAGCAGACTTAAACCTCTTTCTCCTCTTTGACATCGGGCCTGACACACAGACCCCTGGGGAAGCTTTATTTTCTATGTAGAGTGGTTCCAGTCTAATGTTTTTCTTGAATATGGTGGACAAATACGGTGTTTAAGGCAAGCACTGGTAAAGGTAGGGGACAAGCAGAGACACCTAGAGTGATGTAATTTTATTTTTACTGTGGTAGCCTTGAATTTGGGGGTGAGAGGGGATGGTATTTCTCAGTTTCAGGAAGCAGAGTGCTCCATTACATACCTGACTTCCAAGCTGGTTGATCCTGTTTAAAAATATCAGAGCACAGAAAGAGTTTCACCTTGTTAATACCTGGAACTTTTTAACACCAAGACAAGATCTGCAGATATCCTTCAGATGACTGATTATTCTCCTCGCTCATCTGGTTTGCTCATTACTACCTGGATGTGGTGAGGGAACCTCTGTCTTGCAGACATGCAATGGGTTGACTTTTGCTGGAAAAAGTCAGGGGTTACTGTCTTGGGGAGCTGGCAGCCTGGAGTGTCCTTGTTTGTATTTCATGGAAAAGCAACTCGACTGCAAGCATGCCATCTCAGCCAGAGCTCTTTAAATATAATGTCAGAAAAGAGATTATTAGTGTGTAATATATGTAAATTGCATATTTTTATGTTTTCTATGCCTATTATGCAGCTTCTTGCCTCTCATGCATACATTTGCAGGAATATTGTATTTTCTTTCCAAATTAGGTTTTAGCTGCTCAATGCATTTTCTTGTAACAAATGTTTGTTAGCTCAGAATTATGAAGGGGTAGCATATCTGGACATTAATATATGTATATGGGGCTTAGGCGCGTTTTTGGATTGGCACGGCTCTCTGTGATTAGTGGCCACCGCCGGCTCTTTGACGTGAAGCAGAACAGTGGCTGCAGAAACACTTGTCCCACGGCTGCAGGTGTATGGTCTTAGCAAAGAGCAGATTGTTTTAAAGACAGGATATCAATATTTTGAAGTGCTTCAGTTAAGATAAGGGAAAAGGCTTTTCCGGTGTACAACGGCGTCCCCTGACCCCGTCATGTGCTTTTTATTAGTGTCAGTGAGCAGAGCTTGCCCTGCTCCGGGTCAGGCATTTTGCTGCTTTGGAGAGTGCTCTTCTGGCTACTGTGGATTCAGCTGGAGCAGCAATTCTCTGCTTGGGCTGCTGCCCACGAGGCTGTGTGCTTCCTGTACTTAACCTGGAGGATAATCTAGGCTTAAACAGTACTGCAGTGTTGAAGTTTTACTGGGAAAAGAGTTAATGTGTGTAACCTGTCTCCTGATACGCATAATTTTTTTTCCTCCTTGACCTCTAGAAAACTTCTCAGATCTACTCTTTCCTCTTCCTTGCCCTCTCCCCCCTAATTGAATCAAACCTATAGCTTTAAAGGCAGCAGTTTTAAAATGGGAAGTGGATTGAATATTGAAGGAGCTGTGTAGGAGATCATAACAGTCTTTAACAAAGTTTTCAGTTTCATGCCATTACCTGGAGTTCAGGAATAATCTTGATAAGGAAATCCCAAACTTTTCCGTGAACAGTAGTAAAGACCCAAGCTGTTCCAAGGTTTCTTTATTCTACTGTCAAAACATTTCACTGCCTGAGTTTAAGAGTTGCCCTGTAACTCCTTTTGGTGAGGCAGATCTTAGGCAATGGGCTTCTCTTAAGTCTTTGGGAGCACTTGGTTTTCATTACCCTGAAGTACGGAACTGACGGCAGCTGTCGCAGCTAGGTATGTTCATACCGTCTTGTGAACTCTGATTTTAAGGGAGGCACAGGAACCAGGGGCTAAAAACTTTCATTCCCTCATTAAGAGGGACAGGAGCAGGGAAAAAAAGCATCCATTAATTCATTCTAGTTTTCCCTATACCTTCTGTTGGATTACTTTGAACTGGTTGCCCACAGACACATTTCATTTGGGTTCAAGTTCCCCAGCAATGAGAAGCTCATGATCTTTGTCACAATGTGCTTGGCCTTGAGAGCTCTTTGCTTAATGACCCAAGAACATGAGACAGGGCATGGATTTCTTAGTGAGTAATAAAGTCAATTCACATGACCTAATTTTCATGAACACGAGTTTTTGTTCTCTTCTTTTTGTTTAATTTAAAAATAGAAGTTCATCCAATGAGGTTGATTATTTTTTGTTTCTGTGGGTAAAATAGACGAGATCAATAGTTTTGTAGTTGTTACTGTGTAAAAATAACAACATGTATTATTTCTTTGGTAAATATGCTAATATTTTATGGAAAATATTCTGTATTTGATATAAATATACATTTATGGATAATATACCATATGTACTAAATACATTAATATAGCAGAAGCAATAAACAGGTGACTGCACATTTTTGAATGTCCACATTCACTTTTCTCTTTTGGTCTGTTTTGCTTTCAGGCCTAACAAATCCTTATATCCCAGTTGTTGAGGGAAGGTGTGAGCGCTGAGCTAGTGACCCCTGGGCTGGTGTTCATAATGGTCAGGATCCTTCTTTTGTATTTAGGGCTGAATAGAAGGTGGGAGGAGGAGAGTTCACAGGCAAAGAGCAACTTAATACCAAATTTAGGCTTGTTATAAATTCTTTTAAGTACTATTGCCATTGTTGAGCATTTATAGTCATGATACTCCAGTCTCTGAGGCTGCCAGTAAAAGCTGTGAGATGTTTAATTTTATAGATATATATTCATATAAATTATATGTTCATCTCTGAGCTTTGTTTTACCTTTTCAGTCATCTTTGGTTGCTTTTCATAAAATCAGGGGCTCAAGAATTAGCTGATCTTAGAATTATTTTGGTGATGTTACTAAGTTCTGGGATTCTATGATGTAACACCTTAAAAAAGACATGACTTTTGTGACAGACTGTAATAATGTTTTGAACACTGGTAATCCTCAGTAGGTAAAAATGGTTATTCATGATAGAATCAAGGTATCCTCTTAGTTATCCTAACCGTGCAGCAGTGCTCCTTCTCTAGTTCCAGTGTAGGTGCCAGGGATACCTGTGCTGTGAAATCAGAGGTCTCACTTGATCTGAGTACGCACAGGGTCAGATCATCAATGTCCAAAGTCAGTACATTTGCTCTTATTTTCATCAACCAAGTATGTGGTTGCCAGCTCTTGCCATTTGGCAAAAAATGCTCTCTGTTGGGTTTTTTATATTCACTAGAAATACTCATATACATGGAATGAATCAGCAACATGGTTCCAGGATCCTATAGTTATAGATCCAGGTAGCTAATTAGTTAATGCTCTAAAATCTTTTCTTAAAATGCATGATAACAATCCTTTTTGTGTTCTTTCTGGTGCAATATTTTGTTTTTTGAGAGATTTCTCTCCAGTGAAGAGAGTTAACAGCAGGTAATGCCATTCATCTCGGAAGGAGTTTGAAATTTTCAGTGTTAGTGATGAATGAGGGTATCTGACCCACATCTGTTTTACATTAGAATGGAACATTGCCCTGACATCGTTAGGAGCATTTGTCAAGATTCCCTGGACAGAGCTTCTGTAAATTACATGCTGCAAATGTGTCAGGGTCAGATAAGAGGATATCATTAACTGTGCTAAAGTTTACTCATGATTCTGTCAGTTCAACTTAATATGTTAACTGCCAACCGTTTTCCTTGAGCTGTTTCATTAAATCTTTCATTCACAGGAGGGGAAAAATAGTATCACTGTACCCAAAAAATATTGCACATGTTCTTTTCCCATAAATCATATTAATTGCAGGCATGGTCACAAAGCATATTAAACACAGGCATGCGTAAATGAATTAAAACATATGAGGATTTTATTGTGCCTATGGTAGGTCCTGCATCCTAAAATACCAACCACGTCAACAGCCAGAATGCTTCATTTCAATAAAATTAGTTGGGTTGGTTTTTTTTTTTCAGTTTAATGGCCTTTATTTTGATGATAATAGAAGTATTTTCTAGCAGCTGATAAAGGACCAGACATTGTGTTCGTGTCTTTAAGGCTTTCATCACTCGAGTTCCCTTTCTCTCTCGATCCTGTCCTCAGCTGGTGATTCTGTGCTGACTCCACCAGCCAGGGATTTGTCCTAATGAATATTTTGGATTGCTTCAGATGTGTTCTCTGAAAACTTTTCTGTAAAGTTTGGTTGTTGCATTCCAATGCGTTCTGTTTACTTATTCCTAATTCCACCTTTGTTTTCTAATAGAATGATTTTATCAATTGCATATATTGTATTTAATTGTATAAGCACAAGGGCTGTGCATCAGCATTCCTGTGTGTGTTTTGTAAAAGGAAAGAACAAAATATATGTAGCCAAAAAACTTTAATCTGGTTTCTTTTTCACATTTATAGTTCTACTCTAAAATAAATTGAATAGTTGCTGCATCATTTTAATTCTAGGTGTTAGCCCTTGGATCCAGGGTCAGTGAGGCTGACAATTACTAATTTAGCTTTCCCAAAGTGATTTAGAAGGAAGTACATATTTTCCAGTAATTTGGACGGTATAGAGATTGAATAAATTTATTTTCTACCTTAATTATCATAAAGCAATCATATCTGTTTCCTTCCTGAGAACTCTACTGCTTCACACCCCCAGAAGGTCTGAGCTGCAAAATGCAGCTCCTTGTGTCCTCCTGCGCAGGGCCGTGCTGAGGGTGCTGAGCTCGCAGCCATGGCCAATTAACGGGTTTCTAATTGATTAGGTGAAAGTTGGCCGTGCCCTTCCTGTAACTCCTTGTTTGGGTGAGAAGGTCGTGGCACATACCGCAGCAAAGGCTCCTGCCCTGAGGCTGCTTCCCTTAGAGCTTTCAAAACAGACATGACCAAAAATCTAATTATTTAGATACTAATCAACTGCAGGATGATTCTGAAGGCCTCTGAGGAAGATATTTCTGAGGAGTTGGTTACTGTTCAGACTGGAGTTTTCTCCAGCTCAGAGACAGACAGCTGTGTCAGTTCTGCTCCAGAATATCTACTAGGTGCATGTCCACTTAATAAAATGATGCCTAATTATTTTCTAATTTAAATATTTAAAGTAAATCTCACCAAATACTAATTTTAGTTCATTAAAGAAAAGTAATCTCTATCCAAATAGAGTTGCTAATAGTGTTTGAGTGGCATTTGAGATTCTGTCCAGATCCAGGTTTAAATTTCAAGACAAATCTCTGACTTCAAAAAAGCTCCCAATGCAAAAGTTTTTGAGCTCATTGTTTCTGCTGACAAAGTTCAAATAATTTTGTCTCAGATATTATTCTACTGAAAATGCTAAATGAAAAAAAAAAAGTCTAGTTGAAATACACAGTTGGTAAAATAGTTATTTACCCAAATTAGCAATTGGTCCTAAAAGTGCTGGCAGAGCCAGGGTGTGATGTGAGGGCCCCAAGGCAGAGGAGAGTCCCACTGTGCCCTGAGCCCAGCCCCTCTCCCTGCTCTGGAATGTGGAAGAGGACGTGGTGATGTCCTGTAAATATTGATGGCACACGGGCCCTGCGCAGGAATGGACAGAGTTGTGCACGGGAGATTTCTGATAAAGACCCGTGCCTTTTAAACCCTAGTCAAAACCACGATACTCCTGCCAACGGAAATATTTCCCAAAGTAGTAATTTTCAATGTAAACGTTTTAAGTTAGGCCATGTTTTGTTTTGTTGGGGGTTTTTTTTCCTTCTTTTTTGTGGATCTTTCTCTTTTTTTAACTCTATCAGTGTTCACTTCAAAGAACCAGGATCAATGCAACCTCAGTGAACATAGGTTCTAATACTGTGTCCTGCTGGTGCAATGTCATTCAGCACACTACATTTTTGGACCATATTGAATTCTGAAGTTTTAAGAAAAATATTTGGAATTTCTGAAACAGAAAAACTTGCTAAAATAACAGAAATTTCAATAGTTTTCAGAAACCAATTTTTAGAACAAAAGCTTGAGAGCCCAGTGATTTCAGCATTTGGGGAGTTTTGGCACAAAACGCTGTGCAGATAACATGATTTTTCAATGTGGTGATTTCAGAGTTGTTTTTTTATTATTAACTACAAGTTCTTTTGACAGCTTTTGGGCATTGAAAATATTTGTTGAATTAAGTAGAAAATATCTTACATCCTGAATCCAAATTCATCTTGTTTTTATAACTTTAAAGTTGTAAGATTTCAGTATCTGAATTAAGTCTTTGCATGTATTTTGGAATTTCTTTTTGCATGAATGCTTCAATTTGTGAAATATTCAGCAAATACCACCAGTTAAACTCATGTTTCTCTGCTTAGTGAATCAGAAGTGAACATTCCAGTGCTGTATGTAGTAGTTGAACTTCTTTCTCAACATTTTTTTTTCCAGTGAGATATCTTAGTTGCATTTGAGGCAAACATATTTTGTGTTCTCGATGCAAGTTTCTGGGTTTTTCTTTTTGAATTACTCTGTTTCTACCCCTTGTTCTTTTCCTAATCAGACATGTAAAAACTGGATAGGTCTTTCCCACCTAAATCACAATCCCTGGATCTTTTTTCATCTATTTATTTAAAAAAACACCTCAAACCAACAAAAAACCAAACAAAGCTGGAAGCACAAGCTCCCTGCAATAATAATACTTTTAGTTTGTGATGGAAAATAAGTAGAATTCCAGGAGGAGCATCAGAACTTTAGGAAACAAATATGTTCTTATGAGGTTTAATTTAGTCTTTAAAAAATAGAGTCCAATTTTAAAAAAAAGTTCCTTTTAGTTTATGGTAAGAATTGCTGCAAAGCGAAATGATTATCAAATAGCACATGTCAGATAATTGTAATGCCTTTTTGGAGCAAGACCAGCCTGTGAATTACCACAATATGCAGTTTTGGCAGAAGCTGTGTGTCACCCATCCATTAGAAGCTGCAGAATGTTTGTCAGGCTCTGAAGTGCAATCTATTCCAGGAAAAGGAAGCAAATCTCAGTTATACACTTATTTTCAAAGTGTGCTATAGTGGTGTGCCAGGAAAGGAAATGTTCACCAACCTGTAGTGGGAGGGACTTGTGTACAAGAACTTTTCATTGTAGTTTCATGCTTGAAAAGGCAGATGCCTTTGAAATTTTTTTTTTTTTTCTCTTCTACTGGAAATTATGGCCTAGAGGGCTGAGCTGTTATGGGACAAGCATGGATTTTCCAGTAAACTCTTTTCAGCTACTGATTTCATAACTGTCCCTATGGAAGCAGCTGAATAAGGGAGTCACAGCTGAATTGAAGTCGCTCTGGAGTGCCTGAGCCTTTCTACTGTGTCCCTAACTCAGCTGGGGGAATGGATAACTGCTGCTATGAGCAGCACTTCACTCTTGCACATTCATCTCTTTGCAGCACACAGGGCGTGCAGCAGCAGGGGTACGGCTGCTCTGCCCCTTTCCCAGCAGCCAGAGCATCCGGAATACCTGGGGTTCTTTGTTACTTCCATCAGTAGTGCTACTGGGATCTGCTCCCAGACGATTGCATTGTAATGATTGCCGATCTTGGAGAAGAAAACTGTGTGAGCTTTTTCACAGCTTTTCTGTGTTTGTAGATCATGCAGAACAGCATGGCTAAACAGCCACTACTTGCTTTTTGTTCTCTTATAATTTAGTCCTCAAGGAATAAACATCCTGCAGAGCTGGGGCTGGGATCAGGCACACTAAAACCTTAAAAGTTTTTTAAAATATTTTTCCTTATTTGCTCCAGCATAACTTGTTACTACTTGTTAGCCATCAGATTTTATTTTAGAGGATGATGCAACCAAATTCTACTTCCTCTGGGGATTAGCTACTCAAAGTACTGTTCAATATCAAGTCTACCTGGTTTAGGAAATCCAATTATAGATTTGAGACCTTCTGTGGTTCTGTAAGCAGTGCAGTCCTTCTTATATTTTAACTCTTTCTATCATTCTACCTCTTAGGTAATGGGACTCCTGACTAACCACGGAGGTGTGCCTCACCAGCCCCAAACTGATTATGCCCTGTCCCCTCTAACCGGGGGCCTGGAGCCCACCACCACGGTGTCAGCCAGCTGCAGCCAGCGGTTAGAGCACATGAAGGGCCTGGACAGCCTGCCCACATCGCAGTCCTACTGCCCGCCCACCTACAGCACCACGGGATACAGCATGGACCCCGTCCCGGGCTACCAGTACGGCCAGTACGGACAAAGTGAGTACAAAGGGCACCCCCGCCATGGGCAGTGCCCCTCTGCACCCTCCCAGCAGCCTGTGCTCCCTGCCTGCCTGAGCAGAGCTCCCAGTGCCTCGCTGCTGCTTCTCCCCAAAGCGCTGCTGAGATAGCTGATTGTTCGAGCAGGGTTTCTGCTGCATAATTATTTTCTTAAGTGATGTCAACAACATCTTGATGTTATTAATTGTTGAGACATGAAACCTGATTGCCATTAGGTAAAACATAAGGGTTGTCCAAAATGAAATAACCGCTGGCATTCCACTATTAGAAACACATGTTCTTAATGAGGTCAGCTCAAGAATCATTACAGTATATAATCCCAGATACATAGAGTTTTGTCAAACTTGTCCTAGGAATAAAAATATTAGTCCCTTTCCTTTGATATATCAGTATTAAATATGACAATGTCAACCTGTAGTTGGCATGGCCCCATGCTGTGAGGTTGTCACAGCATGACTTAAAAAGCTTCTTTTGCTTTTTTGCAGGTGCCTTTCATTATCTGAAGCCAGATATTGCATAAATGAACTGTCCACTTCAAGTTAAAGCTGGTCTTGTTTTCCGGTCTCACTCCAAGGCTTGGATATGAGGGATCTTCTCAACACACTGCAGCCTAAACTGGGGCAGTCCCACTGAGAGAAACAAGCTTGTTATGTTCTCTCCAGTCATAGCTTTTAGTAGACTTTTGAAGGCTGGACAAAGCTATACAGAAGACAAAGGCCAAAAGCAATAATGAATAAATGTGACATGCTTCATTATGAGTGGGTATACAAAACAGAGTAGTATTTAACATCACAGCCTGGCAAACATTCCATTTTTTTTGTTGTTGTTGAAATTAATGTGCATTGATTGGGACAAATGGAACATTTTGAAACTAAACTTAGAGCAGTTGAGCTCTGTGTGCTCTGACTCATCTGACATCCAGTGCTGACTTTAGTCTAACTTTAAAACAGCTCAGTTTCTGAAGCAAGGTTGGGAGAACCTCTCACTGCACACACTGGAAATTGTCATCCAGAGGGAATGTCACAGTCCATAGGAAGCTGGATAAGTGCGAAAGACTTCCCGAGCAACTCATTGGTTACCTTACCCTGCTTTTGTAATCACCTTGTCAATAAGTGTCACTCACAGGCTTTGTTTTACCAAGAGAGCAGATCTTGTGTAACATGAAACCCAGATTTTACCTTTTTGTACGTGTTTTCCCAGTGTGTTGTACCTTTTTAAACGAACATGGGAGACAAAAACCCCACCACCAACGCGACTGATTTTTCACAACTGCCTAGCAATGTGCAATACTGTGTACCTCACACAAACTTTGGGATCATCCAAAGTCATAGATATAGAATCAGAACTATATTTTTGCAGGTACTTTTATTTTTGCAGTGCATAATTCCTGATGATAAAATACAGAAATGTTGCAGTCCGCTGGATTACTGAAATCCAGCTTGCTAATCATGATTTAAAGGTCATCTTCAGGAAACAATACGAAGAAATGATTACGTTTACATTTTTTTTTTAGTGGTGTACAGGACATAGACAGAGTTGGACCTGTATTTGACACATTTGTTTAAATTATACAACGATATCCATTATAGAAAGTATAATTATAGGAACCAAGGTTTACAAGAAGTTTGCATTGTGACATTTTAGAATGTCAATAAATTTGTGTTTTGTGATGTTGAGAGGAAGAGGACGATGGAAGGCGGGGTTATTTATTTCTCTCTATTCTTGGAACAAAGAGGGAGGCAGAACACAAATACATTCCTTTTAGCGTTAAGGACTATGAAGTAGTGACTTAGACTAGGTTCAGTACAGAGGTTAGTTCACACAATGGTCTTAAGGGTGATGGAAGAATGAAATACTATCTTTGTGTTGCAGCCTCTACAACAACATGTGTTGTAAAAAAAGAAAAACCCAAACAAAAAAAAACCAACAAAAAAAGAAAACAAAAAAACAAACGTCTTTCATGTAAAAAGTTCAGTAAATATTTACTATTTATAATGAATAAACATTATGAAGACTTGCAAAGCACTGATGATTTTGTCCTAAAATGTAGTATTGTGCTAAATACGTTGATACATTTTAATCTGAATATCATGAAGAAATAAACCATGTTATCTTCGATGCAAAATGTGCTCATTATGTGAGTGTATTCTGCACATCCCAGGGGCTGTGGGAGCATCGGGCAGCCCCTGGGCCCAGGTTCTGCTTGTGTGCCACGGGGAGCTCTGTGTGTGAGATACTGAACTTTGCATTTTCTGGGTGCTGTGGGTACCAATAGCACATCTTCCCAACAAGGGACAAGCCTTTGCCCTGCATTCAAAAGGAAATACTGTAGGTTTAAACCCAGCACGAGCAGGGATGGCTTCATACAATGCAGGAATGTTGTAATCAGTTATGGGCGGTATCTGTCCTGAATTATATTTTTTTCTCCCCAGAAACCTCAAGAATTTCTTAATAGGCCTGCACACAAACTGATTGAAACATGGGGAAGACCCTTCAAAATGAGTGGAGTAAATTTTACTGGCGCATCAGTGTGCAAGGGAATTTAACTTCACCCTAGGCTTGGTGAAGCTTTAATTTCCTCACTATTTGTAGGGAATGTAACCACCTTGAATTTCTTTCTGCTTGTTTTCCATGTGCATTTTATTTTTATTTTGTTCTTTTAAGTCTAGCCCTCTTCCACTGCAAAAGGAAGGAATACATTTCTTGAAAAGAGGACATTAAAATGCTGAAAAAAGGGGAAAGGTGAATTCTTGCTTTTCCTTTCCATTTTCTATTTCTCTGATACACCTTTTAACTTCTGTGACAATTAAAATTTAAAACTCTCATATTAACACCTATTCTCTGCTCTAAACTGCTGTATTTTCTGATTTTTTTTCAATGTTATTTCCAAGAACTTGGCCCTTGGCAATTCTCTCATGTCCTAGGGTTGCTGCAAAGGCCAAGTAAACCTCTTTCCCACTTGCAATCCCTTTGCTGTAAGCTACTGGATGGAATCCTGCTTGCCTGCACAGTTTGGAACTGGCTGATGAGGCTCCTTCCCAGGAGGAGCGGACCCTTGCCACAGGGTGACTGAAAAATGCCACCTTCCTTTGCTGTGGCAGCAGCTGCGGGGCTGGGACAGAGCTGAGATTTGTCCCTGTGCCCTCAATCCCCCCGCGGTGCTCTGCTGCCCTCAGGTCACAGAATGGATGCTTTGGCTGCTCCGCCCTCTTTTCAGGGGTGTCCCAAGCACCTTCCTGGGTGAGAGCGTAATGCCGGGCAGGAGACTCTGGGAACAAGACAGATAAGGGAAAATGCCCGGCTCATGGTGGGGGGGTGGGAGCTGGATGATGTTTAAGTCTCTTCCAACCTAAACCATTCCACGATTCTTTGAAAATCATCCAGTGGAGAACTGGGATGAGCTCTTGGCATGGCAAGGGAGGAGCCTGGGGCAGAGGGACTAAGCAGTACCTTGATTTATTATGTGCTGTAGAAATCTTTGACAGGACTACAAGGATAACTTGGGATACTGATGATCCCTTCTTGTTATCGCTGTCAAGACTGAAGAGATTCTTGGGAACCACATGTGTTTGTGGAACATGAATGCTCAGAAAGTCAAAGGGGAATGAGCCTGCCATGGAGATGGCATCTGACATTAAAGCCATGCAAGAGCTGAGGGGAATGTGCTCCCAGCAAGGGAGTCCAAGCCCCACTCACCACCAAGTGCACAAAGGCCAGGTCTCAGGGTCCCTCCTCTTATTTTCCTTTTTTTTGTGTGTGAGTGTGCATCTTTTACAAAATGGAAATAAACCACCACAGCTGTTTAACTGTCTGACATCTCATTAGAATTGGAAACTTTTGAGAGACCGGTTTTCATGGAAAAATATCTTTTCCTGGGGTCACAACCATGATTTTTAATTTATTATTTTAAGTCTTCCTTTATCTAGAAATAACCTCTACTCCCATCACAATACCCAGTATATGCATTTTGCCATATACTTACTTTAGTATGTATTGCTCTTACTTTATCTGGACATTAATAAATGAGCTAGGAAAAGAATAATTTTTAATGACACCTATTATCCTTTCCTTTTCCCTTGGTATTTCACTGTTTCTCATCTAAATAAAAACTAAAAAGAACCTTTTTTTTTTCAATAATCACACAGGGTTTTCTACTTGATATTTCTCAAAAATCTCTATCCAAATAACATATGCTGTTGAAGTGTACCTTTCTGAGCTATTTTGAAAGATACAAAACGCTTACGTGAATCTACAAATCTTTACTGAAAGCAGCTGATTGTCAAACAGGATCTGTGTCCTCAGAAATCCATTTCTGCACATATATGGTATTAGAGTTAGGTTTTTAGTCCCTAGGTTAAGGTCTGTGCAAATCCAAACACAAAAAATCTGGCTACAGGTCTGTAACCTGTATCTCCAAATGTAATGAAAAAATACAAAGTTCCTTAACTTTGGAATTCCAAACCCCACCCCAAATTATCACATGCTGCTGATATTTTTTGTGGCAAGGATTTCTTTGCAGTGATTTTTCTCAGAACTATGGCAGATTACAGCATGCAAACTGTTTGTTACGTCTGATTTCTGTGATATGTTCTCATACAAATAAGAAATGCCTTCTCTCTGGTTACTGCTGATGTGTAAAGAATACATTTTTGCTGTGTTGGTAACCGTGAACATTCTCAACGTTTGCTATCCATAAAGTCTTCTGGCTTTTTAAAGGGGATTACTAGAAGGTACCTTTGTATGAAATAAGAAGAGATTAATTTAAGGCAATATCAATGGGACCATCAGAAATCTGGAACAGCTTGCATTTATAAATCTCTTTATATTGTTCACTTCAATGTTCTGCTTAATTGCAAGAAAACATGAATCCTGATTAGAAGATCCCATTTTTAATTTCTTTTGGCTTTTCCAATGACATCTAGATATTCCCTAGAGCAACTGGAGAGTCCTAGGGTTATTTAAAGAACCACATGAGTTCATTTGAATCCATCCAAGATATTTGCCTACTATAAAATAATAAAACTTGCAGTCTGTTTCTGCAGTCATTGCAGGTAAGAGGCCATCTGACATGTCAGATCTTCACTCCCTATTCTCTCCCAACACTTCTGGGCAGCTCATCACAGGCTGGGAAATTCTCATCACTCTCAGGGAGCAAAATGCTATAGCTGGAGGGTTAGTCAGGTTCAAAAATGTAGAGGTATTTATCACAGGAGCAGCTTCAAAATCAGGATGTGTTCATAGTGCTGGTGCTTGGCTCAGTTTTGCCATCACGGCTCCCACAAGCAGCACTTTGCAGTGTTCTCACACAGATTAAATCTTTGCTTAGTGCATTTACACCGCCTCAGAAGCAGTGACCAGATAACCCAGAGTGGCTGTGGACAGCTTGGGCACTGCAGCACTTTGCCATGCACTGTTTATTATTCAACTACTCAGGCAATGTCATGAAAAATCATAATAAAACTAGGAAGACACATCACATTTGACCTTTGCTGAATAATTTAATAAAGCCAGCTTGATACACAAATATGAAAGAGCAGTTGCTGGTAAGAGCGGAACTGTTGCTTCCTTGTCTGAGAATTGGAAACAGTTCAGAAGCTTTATTAACCATTCGGTGTCTTCATCTTCAGCAGTTTGTCCCTTAGGCCATAACCGAATGTTAAGCTACTTGTTTCTCCCGCACTCCCCTCCTTTCAGTGCTCACACGGGTATCTTTGCTTATGCTGTACATAATTATGGTCTCAGTTCTTCTCATGTCTCTGTACAATTAGCCTTTTTTTTTCCCCTCACAGACTCCGTTTTATTTACACAAATATTTTTCTTCCCGTATACATGCATTTATTCATAATGATCTCAAGTAAAAATTTAGCTTTAAAAGGGTGATTGTTACAGGTACTCTGCGCACTCCACCCAGGATGTTTTGTAATTCAGCCATTCAGAGACAAAAAAAATGTCTTTGGAGCCACCCTTGCATGAGTGTCCCCACAGTCAGTACCAGAATGATTAACTGAGGGTACAAATCTCCTGAGGTTTTTGAGATGCTATTTTGGTCACATTTATCCCAGGGAAGGGTCTGTCGGGGTTGGGGGTGGTGTGGCTTGCAGGGCCCATCTGGTTCTGCACTACACGAGCCAGAGAGCTTCACTGGGGCCTCGTCCCGCTGTGGAGTTCCTGACACAGCGTTTGGCTGAGCCCTTTTTCCATCGTCCCCATCTGAAGTTTCCAGGTGGTGGAAGACCCCCCTTTCTCTCGGTGTCACGGCTTCTCCTCAGTGCCTCCCTTTCCCCTGTGGCTCTCCCACAAACTTGAGTCCTGCCACTCTGCAGGTGCCCACAGCCACACCTTTTATCCCAGTGCCCACACCAGCTCAATGGAATTTCTCCTTCACCTTCTCTTCCCAAAGACTCCAACCAGCAGCACCTGCACTAACTGCAGCACCCCCAAAATGGCACAACACTGTTTCACCTGGTGCTGACACCTGAGGGACATTTTTACACAGTCAGGGCTGCCTGATTTGAAAAGGGGATAATGAATGTGTGTGAAAGGGTAAGGTGGAGTTCAGCTTTTCCTTTAGAGTCCAGACGGGTTTCTGAGTGCAGTGCAGTGTAGCCATGGCAGGCATAGGTGGGGATGGTGAGGGGTATGGGGACCACTGTGGGGTACCTGGGAGCAGCCAAAACATGGCCCTCACCAGCTGAGAGGACACAGCCCTGAGGAGAGCACAGAGCCACTGCTAGGAGCAGCTTCTGACCTGCTGGGACTGGGGAACATCAGTGGGACAGCAATCGACCGGGAGCTGCTGCTGGTGGGACGGGCTCGGTGGTGTGTGAGCCATCTGGTTTCTCTAGTGCCAGCATGTCCAGATGCCTTGTGTGCAGGAAACAGCCCAGCTTTGCCTGTGGGTGGGTGCGGAGACAGCAGGGACCATGCTGGGAATCCTCTGAGAAACCTGAGGGATTTTTTTCTGCTGAGAGTAAAGCCCAAATACAATTTTCCACACAGGTGTTGCTGTCCTGGGGAAGGTACACAGTGGGTGGAGAGGGGAGATGGTGCTGTAGCCCCTCAGTACCATTAAAAATGTATTTTCCTCGAGGGTGTGGGGTCAGCAAGGAGCAGCTGAGGGGAGCAGCCAGGGCAGAAGTGTTCCCAGGCACAGCAGAGGTGCTGCCTTTGGGCAGAGCTCAGTCCATCCTTTGGGAATGGTTGGGAACAGCATGTGCCATTTCTGGAGCTGGCTCCTGCTGCATGGAGCACTGTGCAAAATTCAATCCCTCTCCCTTTGTGGGTGCTCCTGGGACATGGCAGAGCTCTGCCAGTGCTGCAGTGGTGCCAGGTTATCCTGTGTGAGCAGCAAGGGGGTACGGTGGGGATCAGGATCTCCCGGGGATTTGCTTGGTAACGGCACCTCCCAGGGCAGACAGCTCCTGTGAGCCTTCACCTCAGCCTGGCTTTGGTCTCAGAGCGTTTTGCTGACCCAGTCACAATCCAGCCTGTGCCTGCCAGTGCTGAGCCAGCCATGGAGCCTCAGGTGGCAGGTCTCTGCCAGGCTGTCCCAGCCAGGTGCTGGGACCCCAGGGCAGGGACAGAACAGGGCTGCCCTGCCCTGCCTCGCTGAGAGCCAAGCCCAGCAAAACCACCTGTGAGACTCCGTAAGGACACTGGGTTTGGCTAAAAACACTCTGTAGATTCTGGTAAATCATTCCTGGGGTTCAGACATGCATCAGGCTGGTGGCAGAAATCCTTGCCTGCCTCCTTTTGTAATCCTTATTCCTAAAGGGCTACATAAATGCCATATATTTGAAGGATCCAGAAGGAAGCTGTTTCTCCACCCCCCATCTAAAGGAGAACATAATCTCTACTAGTGTGGATAGTATCACAAGCTCTCTTGCCAAAAAGGAACTTGGAGTAGTTAATTTTTTTACTGATAAATATTAAAAAAAAAACTCCTAAAAAGGATACACAGAATAGATAAGGAGCTCAATCATATGCCCATGTGCATCCACTTTCTTTTGATTTTTAGTGGAAACTTTAGGTGTGTGATGACCCAGAGATAGCAAAGATGAGTGGACGAGGCAATTTTGATCTGTGAAACTATAGTTCTGTTACTTCTATTCTGATTCTGCTCAAGTTCATCAGGAAATATTAACTTTGGCAGCTTGTTCAGTGACTAAATCTTGATATTTTTGTGGCTTAATTCATAACATAACTGTAAGCTATTGCCCTGTGTTTATATTTCCCATCCATTTCTCACATTTCCAAAGCATACTGATATGTGATCCTGGCAATTTAGCTACCATAATTGGCATTTTTCTAGGGCCAAAAGGAAACAAATTCCTTATCCTCCATACTTCTTTAATTTCTGAAAAACAACAAGTAACATGGTTAATCCTCTTTTTTGATCTTTTCCCCCCCTTTGAGTTTTTCTTATGGTCTTTTCCTTTTAATCTTTTACTTTCTTTTTAATCTTCACTCATTGTCCCCCTGCATTTGAAGAATTTCATGTACTTACATCTCTAAAAAGAATTGGACCACTTTATGGAAATAGCTCTTTAGGATCTTGTTCAAAGCACCATTATGTACTTTTAACTGTTTGGGGGAGGGTGAAAAAAGGAGAGAAAAAGCAACTTTAAAAGCAGTGTTTGTTTGTGTAACCTAGCACAGCATTGATCTGCTCAACGAGATGCAGAAACAGTGTCCGGAAACACCCGAGTTAAACCAGGGCCAGACTCCTTTAGATGAGCAGGAGGGGGAATAAACATCTGCCTTTGCCGGGGTGGGGTCACAGCGTCTGACTCCCGTGCAGGTGTGTTTGGGCAAGAGCGTTTCGGGAGGGCAGCACAGGTGAGCAGCTCCTCCGGAGCAGGAGGGAATGGGCTGAGCTGTGTGCATGCAAAGCCCTCAGAGCTTCCCTGCAGAGGACACCCTCAGGGCCCAAGGGAGTCTTGCTTTGTGCGTCACCTTTCCCCAGGCGCTGTGGAGGTAACTCTGAGCAGTCAGGTGGAAAGGGGTGAGATGCAGCACCCGCCATGCTAAGGCTGGTGTGCTATGGCCTCTCCTCTGGGTGACCTGGCTGTGTCACAGCACGGGAATGTGACACAGCATGGGAATGTGTCACACTGAGCTCCTTGGGCCACGATTCTGGGTCTGTGAGATACCTGGGGGATGGAGTCCACGTATTGACAGGCATGGCCCAGTGGTAACACAGTAATTTATCTCCCAGGCTCAGGCTGATGTGGCTCTGACTGAATGGTGGAGAAAGAAAGTTTTTGTGTGCTTTTTATTGAGCATTAAAAGACTGCTTAGCTGTGGGAGGATGTCAGTACGCTGCATAGCATAGCATGAGTTAAAACAGTTATTTCTAGGCAATAATGAGCGTGCATCTCAAGAATCAGGGTGCTGATGCTATGTTTTAAGAGGCAAGGTGATGTACAGCATTCCTTGGTCATTGCATACCCAAAACCAGCGCTGTGAATTCACTGCTGTGATTTTTGTCACTCAATTCTCGACTCAGTTGTGGTGCCTTACTCCTTAAACACCCCCTTTATTTTTTTCTTTTTATTTTGGCAATACCAAAAAGCCCCAGAAACTTAGCCAACAGAGGTCATGTGTTTCTCAAGCAGGCAAGAAATTTACAGGGATTAGTATGTGTCCAACTTAATTTATGCAGAATTGCAGGCTTCTTTTACTGAAGCAAATTCTTTAAAAAACAAACAAACAGTAAGAGTTTACAGAGTTCTGGAAAGGTTGCAAAACCTAAATGAAAATCCTGTTCCAGTTACATGAATATAAATTGGGCATAGTTCCCCCGAAGATTTTATACTAGTTTAATGCATTTATTTTATTTGTAGTTAAACTGCTGATAAAGTTTTTCTTCTGTCGCCTCAAAACAAGATTAGGTCCCCGGAATCTCTTCTCCTTTACCCACAAGAATAGGTGAATTAGAGATCTCTCATAACTTGGCCCTAACAAAGAACAGGATTTGGCATTGCTCTTTATTGGAATTTTAAATCTTTTTTCTTTCTTTTATTTTTTTTAAGACTGATTTTAAAACAAATAGTTAAAATGTGGCGCTTAGCATTTCCTCTAGAAGTTGCATATTCTAAATGTACTTATACCATAGTCTGCTGCTCATATAAAATTACAGACTTCACTTTCATCTTTCTTTTTACAAGAGACCCTTAATGACAAATGCAGGCTGTTTAGTGATACCGATATACTGCAATCTTAGCATGTGAATTAGTCATCATACAATCAGTTCAGGGGGTCAGGCCTAAAGAAACAGTGCAGAGTTGGCAAACTGCTCGTCGGGTGATGTGCTCTCCACTTCAAAGTCATGGTGCTTATTCCCCAGAATTCAGATCACAGAAAGAAACAGCTGGTATTGTCGTTTGTGGCAGTAAGGACTCTTTTTTTTCTGTAGCAAGATAAGGTTTCACTACTTTGTAAAACAACAATTTACTTTAGAGTGACCTAGCCTGTAAAACACAATAGGAAGCAGGAATCCACGGAGCACTGCTCTGCTATTATCATGCAAGCAGACATGACCTGTGACAAACCACACTGGAGAAGACTTAACCTCCTTGCTCCTTGTCTGAAAATATTCCGTGTAGTCCACTTGTCAGTGGCAGTCAAAAGTTTCATATTCCAGAACGCCTTTATAAGCAGTTCTTTTCTGTTTGGATATTGCTCTCTTGCATATTTCCAGTGTGGCATGTATTTTTGGTAGCACACAGCTACAGACTACCAATCCTCATGCTTAATGCAGACACATTAAAAGTTTCAGCTTTCCACCTGAGCTCCAAATGTCAAATATGAGTTCGAATTTAAATTTTCATGTTCAGCTTGTAGATAGCAGCTGACTGAAACACCCTATTTTTTTTCTTCTTCCCCTAAACCATCATCAATGCTTTTAAAGTAATTTCACCTGGTAACCTGAGCAGATTTGTTGCCCAAATATTGTGGGGGTAGGGGAATAAAAAATTAAACCACACGTTTTAAACTGCCGGGCAGATGTGTGTCTTAGGGATTTGTTATTGTTCTATTATTGTTATTATTAATGGACTTCACAGACAAGGCAGGCTTATCGGCCAAATGCCTCATTATCAAATGACTGAGACCCAATAAGTGCTTAACAGCATTCCTTACCAAAAGAGGAAATGGTTCCAGGCCAGACCCAGATCTGCCAGCGCTCGTGGACACGGCCCCACTTCAATGAAGCCTCGCTGGGGCCCCCCGATGCTCACTCCCCTCTATTTTCTGACATGCTGTTTGATTCCCCAAAATGAACCAAACAGCTTTAGCTTCTCTCATCTCGCAATGTGTTCTGCAACTTCTGGAAAGGAACCTGGACACGAGGAAAAATGCTACAGAACAAAAAGAGCCACAATACAAACCATATGACAACGCCTATTTCTTCATCCTCTTTGTCATGTTGTTTTACTCTTTCCTGGCGCTGACTGTCTTTTTTGGTTATGTACGCTCGAAGAAAGCGGTTTCAAAGCAAGATCCTTACCAGGAGTTCATCGACGATAGGCATCGAAATAAGAAGTGGAACACGACCCGGCCAGTGGTGGTGAAATTTGACTTTGAAGAAGAAAGTATTCTTTGAACTCCTTAAACCAAAATACTCCGCAAAATGCACCGGACTGTCTCTGCTGCCAAGATCTCAAGTGAAGATCTGCACATTTATCTTATTTGACCATTGCCATCACAATGAATCAGAGTATTGCTTAAAATAGGTAAAGGAAAAAGAAGTTTCTTTCTTTTGTTTTCTCATAATCCATTTGTTGCTGGGATATCTATTTTCTAAATTTTGGAGAAATCTTATAAACTTTAAAATGAGAGTGAAAAGTGGACACTTTTGGCTTTTGCTTCCAGTTTGGTGCAACGAGAACGGGAATCCATCCTACACTGAGACCCTGAATTTAAGGCAAAGGACTAGTTTGTGTATGCACATACCCACTCCAGTGGAATGCTGTTGCTGCTGAGTCCTTCAGACCTGGGAACTGGAGGGGAGTATCCCTGAGAAGTGTCTCCCTGGAACAGCAGAATGCATTTTGCCTAGACCAGCAAATACTATTTAACATGTAAATACAGAAAAGCTCGTCTTGCATTCCCTCCCATCAAAAATTAATTTCATATGCTATGGCAGGAGATTGAAAAAAACATCTGCAAAATGTAATTAAAATGCATCCAGTGGAAAAACAGGTTGTGTATTCAGAGTGAGTTTGGAGTCTTTGCCTTGTCCATGTTTTGCATGCATATACTCTTCACCAGCTTCTAATTGAAGTGTACATTTCATTTATACAGAATGGTAGCTCCAGCTGATCACAAACCTAGCAGGGGAAGGGCTTCTCTGTGACTGCAATAAATATTTGCTAAAATATTGCACAAGCTTTGCTCAGAGTTGTACTGAACACATTAGACTGCCATCCAATCTATTCATTTTTCTCCTGCATAATAAGTATTGAGAAAAATAAGAGTTCTGACATAGAACATATTGCTGTGCTTAATGGAGAAGAACGGTGCTGAAGTGCTTGGTGATTTCCTGCATGTGCTGTGACACACTGCTCCGTGACAGCACACGTGCTCATCTCCTGAGCCTTAACTTGCGTCCTGCCCCAGCCAAGGGCTCCAGTTAATGGGCTTCACTCGTATCTTGTGTGGGACTGCTCGGATCCATTACACACAGAGCTGCATTACAGAGCCCCTGGCTGCTCAGAGGGCTCTCTCAGCAGGGTAATTATTTTCAGGTGGTAGGTAGGCTCTGATTTTTCCTTACTGAGCATACAAAGCCAAAGTGGGGCAAATAAATTTCCATGTATGTATTAACTTTTTCTGCTAGTGGAATTATAAGGTTAAGGATTTGGTTTTTCTAACGTGTGTAGTGTTTATGATTATGTATTGACTGTTCTAGGGATATGTAGATTTTTTAATGCTGTCAACATTCAGGAAATGTTTTTATATATATTCAGCCTGGGCTGAGTGCTCAGATGTTGTTCCTGTTTCCTGGTGGGATGTGTTAAGTGTTTCTGGTGTGTGTGCAAGCAGGGAGGCTGATGCTATGCATAACCCTTCCTCATAAAACTAAAAAGTGCTTCCCACCTACCAGCACGAATGTTTGTAGAAGTAGGTGTTGACTCAGCTCCGAGTGCCTGTCTCTGGTAGCTGTGCCAGAGAAAGATAGTAAGAATAAGGTGATACTTTCTCAGTTGTGCTTGTTCAGCCTTCAAGGATTTGCTGGTCAGGCAGGGGCCATCTGAGGCAGAGGCCACTCCTGCTGTCCAAATGCGGGGGTAGGGTATGTGCAGAACACTGATGTGGAAGGGATGAACACAAGCATTTCAACAGGCCAGAAAATGTTCACAGATGTACTTTTGCTCGAGTCATCCAACTCCAATTTAAATGGTTTTGACTTTAGTAACAAGAGCAGAGCTGCAGTTCTTGCACAAATCAGTGTTTCGTCTATGTTATGCGTGTCCTGGCTGCTTCATCCACAGAGTTTGGAGTGGAAAAATGAAAGTTCAAGTTATCTGTGTTCACATCTTGCTCCTGACTTTGGAGCATGTGAAATTGAAATCACTCTGAGCTGAATGGCTTGTGAAGGCTTGGAACAAATGGGCAGACTGACTCTTTCAAACACAGAGTTCTGGCTTCTTTTTGTGCTCTGAAAGGCTGTGTAAATGTGGATTTGCTTTCCTGGCAGAAGACCTTCTACTGTTTTTTATCCTGTAGTCAATGTTTTTTTATTCTTTGCAATGTATGCTATGTCATCTTAAAAATTAAAGATAGTTTTTTTTAACTTTATTCAAACCCAAGTCCTTTATTTCTGTAAGCAGTTTCTGCTTTTGTCTTACCAAGCAATTATCAGATCAGCCTAAATCCCTTAAACATTCTTCAGCAATGTGCTGCCATTGTCTGGCGTTCAGGCTTTTTGGAAGCATTCGCATCTTGCTTCACAACAAGACTGCAAGTTCTTAGAACAATTTTACATAGTGTGTGCCTGTGTGCACCAACAAGATGAGGCTTTTCCCTGTCCTATCTCTGTGCAGCAGTAAAAATGTCTCTGTCAATAATAGTCACAGGACACATTGGTGGCATTATTGGCCTTTTTTCTTCTGTGTGTCAAAGCCCGTTCGTCCCTGCCCAGGAGATCCTCAGAGTAACCCAAGAGAGAGGCCACTGCTGTGCTGCAGCTCCACAGGCAGATCCTCAGCCACGACAGTTTCCGAACCTTCAGTGCAGCCAGGTCCCTCTGCCCTCCTGACTGCCCAGTGAACTAACTGGAACTGGAGCAGTTTCAGGTTTGGGAGTGTGGCACAAGCCCTGTGGGCAGCCTCGGGAGCTGAATGGCAGCTCTGTAGGACAAGCAAGGCCTGTGACACAGCAGAGGGCAGACAGGATGGTTACAAGGTACAATCCTCCTCTCAGCAGAAGGAAAAAGGACAAGGCACTGCAATTCTGGTGCCTCCACAGGATGACGTGTTGGCTGCCTGCTCTGGAAACAAGTGGTGAGCGTGGTGAGGGCAGGGATAAATGACACACATACCATGATGGGAAATTTCTGAGGCACTTAATGCACTGCCTATGATGTGAGA
Organism: Pomatostomus ruficeps; assembly: GCA_013400735.1. Classification (NCBI taxonomy): domain Eukaryota; kingdom Metazoa; phylum Chordata; class Aves; order Passeriformes; family Timaliidae; genus Pomatostomus; species Pomatostomus ruficeps. The sequence goes on along the minus strand of VYZT01062735.1, from coordinate 527,790 downwards.
ATTATTCACCTTGTTCTGTAAGGCTTTCTTGGGGTTCTGGCAGGGCTGCTTTCTTCTGCAGTGCCCGCTGTTATCCAGCGCCTTGGTGAGATAAGCTTTTGGCTGCAGCTGCGATAACTGCAGCCTTATCTTATCTTGCTTATCTCTGTACCTAGGTTGTGCCTTGCAGTGAGAGCAGTGAACCCGGTGTTGATAAAAAGCAGGTAGGAACAGAGAAGAGAGAACAGACTCTTGGTAGGTTACCCAGACTTTTAATAATACCTTCCTCTTCTGAATACACGCTACCAGAGAGACCCTGATAGGGTCTTTACACAGGCTTTTATAGGAAAAGGGAAGGGGGTGGTGATAAGGTGGGTCCAGGGTCCTTATCAAATCACAAATTGACATGGGATGACAGCTTTCCAATGAGTCTTGGGCAAGGGTGGAACATATTTGCATTAACCTATGAACTTTACAGAACAGCAGAAGTTTCTGGCAACTGCTGAATAGTAAAACAATACGATGAATATTAAAATAACAGAGGCGGAACTGAATCTATGATTGACAGGGTTACAACGAGGTGGCTAGGGGATTTACCCCTAGCCCACTGGCACAGTTCTGTCTCCTGTGCATGGAACCAGTGCCTGTGCAGTGCTTCCAGAGCTCACAGGAGCCTCTGACGTGTAATCTTGTCAACCTCCTTTACAGCCAGTGTGTGGGGTGTGAAACAGGGATGGGAGAGCCAAACTAACTCCATTCAGGGTGAGTCCTGGGCTGTGAAGCATGATTTACACCTCTGAGATAACCAGAATGCTCCAGGCTAAGCACGGGAGAAGGAAGGGGAGTGGGGGGACAGGAGTGCCTTACAAAGCACCATAACGAGGACTCAGGCAAGGGGCTGGGATGCTGTAGGAAATGGAGCTGGAGAGGCTGTTGGTGTCAGCAAGACTCAGTTCTATGTGCTAATAAGTGCCTCGAACTTTAGAAGTTTCAGCATTGCAAGAAGAGAGGGATTCATTAATTGCCTTTGGTTTGTATTTTTCTTTCTCCCTCTCTGCTTACTGGTGTTCTGAGTTAACATCACTCATCTGGTGATCTTACTAAGAACCTTCTTGTTCCTTCTTCTTTGCTGGTAAGAAACATGCTAAAACCAATTAGGTAATGGCTCTTGCTTTAGTTCCCCTACTTTCTGCTATTTCGTGTGGCCCTCTGTAACACATTGCAGCTGATGTGTGTGGGCTGTTTTTGGGGAGGCGTCCACTTTGAATTTAGTTTGAGCATTTTGAGATACTCTGTGAAAGGCTTCACTGAAATGCAGGCATGTTGCAGTTTCCACTCAGCCTTTGTGAATTAGTACTGCAGCTCTCTCAGGCTGGTTTGCAAGAAAGTCTAGTTCTGATTAAACTCCTGCTGAGAAATATTAGGTTCTTCTCTAATTTTATTTGCCTATGTGTATACCCATGTGGCACATGTGTTTTAGTGTATTAGGGTTTGTCTTCCTCTGAATGCCAAAATTATGACAAATAAGCAGGATCAGCCAGAATGGCAGATATTTTGTGCTGCCCTCATACTGCTGTAAATTCTGGTGTTTGCTGGTTACATCTGGAACTGAATCTTATGTTATAGGTGTATTTTGACTACTTACAGCTGGGAGCTCCACAAATGAAGCTCTCTGCACCCACGGGGAGCCTAAAATACCTACTGGGTGACCGAGTGTTCCTGCAGCCTGTAGGCAACTGTAGACATCAAGCATTCTTTTGCTGTAGTTACTAATGCATGGAAAACTTCCTGGCAGTGGCTGCTGTTGCATTTGAGAAAAAATTAAGTCTGCCTGAATTAAAGCAAACCTGGCACCACGTGTGTCCCTACCTTGCTTAGTTAGCATGTCAGATGCTGCAAACTTTGTCACTGCACCTGTGACATACCTGTATGCATAGGCAAAAGGAGCCTGATGTTAGTTTTCTCATCAGAGGAACACATAAAATGACTTTATGGGATTGTTCAAGTACCTCTGGCCTGGATTCAGAGGAGCACACAAGTCTGCACTGAAGCCTTCCGTCAGTCATTTGTACGAGTGCAGAGTGACTTGGAGAGCACATGCTTAAAATTAAACACATGCTGCCATGTTTTCCTGAGCAAGCCTCCTTCCCGAGCCTGGAAACTCAGTAAGTACAGCAATCTGTACTACAAACTTAAGCAGCTGAAATAGGCTGATTTTTTTCTGTTTTGTGTGGGATGTGTAATAGCAAATCCTTTGCCATGTAAGTAAGCTTAGTGAATTAACAGAGCTCGTACTTCTGGGAATAAGTGAATTCTGGGGGCTTGTTTTGAATCAAATGAATGTGAACCCTGCAAAGACTTTTTTCCTCCATAACAGAATGACACAGTTGGAGACCTTCCAGCTTTTTTGGCTATTCTAAAAAAAAAAAATAAAAAAAATTGGAAGGCACAGTGAGCCTTGATTGACAACTTCTTGTAATATAACTGCACACTACCTTCAACTTGTTTTTTAAATTCTCAGCAACAGAGCCTTCTTTTCAGCCTGGGAATGCTATGTGACCTAGCACATGAAACTGCATTAAATATAGATGACCTTTGGCAGTGCCCCCTCCCTGCCATATATTTGCTTTCATCCCCCAAGACAAAGGACAACCAAAGGGGTCATAAAATTAACACAAAGATCAGAGTTTCTGCCACTTGATGTTACATGGCTGGGTATCCTTGTGTGTGTAATAAAATGCTCAATGTATGTTCAACAAGCCAAAAGAAAACTCTACTTTTTTCCTGGCTCATTTCAATGCCTGTGGTCAGGCCCAATGTGTTTGCTGGGGTAGCTATCCATATTTCCTGCCCTGGCAAAGCCCTCCTTATCTTGTAGGTGCCTGCTGATGGCATAATTCCTACCTGCTGTTAATGAAGGGGGCTAAACGTGGCTGCAGTTTTGTTGGCACAAGTGTCAAAAGCTTACAGGATCCCTTTGCCTTGAGTCACTGAGGTGTCTCAGTGTGGTGACAGAGTCAAACCCGTGTTGAATCCATGGTGTGGCTGCCCAGGCTCACTGTGAGGTGATTGGACATGGGTTTTACAGATAGACACGAATCTGTGATTTGGGAAGGCCATCATGAGAGGAGTAATGAGCTCCTGGTCTCCTAATGAGGAGCATGGTCCTTGCTGCAGCAAAACCTGTAAGTGCTGTGTGGTCCACAGTGACCTTGATGAACCAATGAGTTCCACAGTCATTTTTTTAGGGGAAAGGGAAAAATAAATCTGTTTGACATAATGCTAAGATTCTAGGGGATTTTTCCCCCCTTTAAATAAAATAGCTTTAAGTAAAGCTGTATTAGTTTCATTTTCAGCAGAGCATTTTTACTGAAGAAGTCTTTGAAACTTTTTGATGCACAGAATCATTAGATAATCACATAAATGACTTGGTCATGCAGTGTCATGTGGTTTTACTTATACAGGCAGAAGTTCTGTCGAAACATTTTCTGTCTCTTCTTTCTTCTATCTCCGTGGTATTTGCTGATTCATGCAAACTGCTGCGTACTGAGGGAGGGAGTTAATTGCAGTGGAGTGGTTCTGTCAGAGCCTCACATGGGTTCTCTCATGTTCGCTTATCAGTGCTGATCCTGAGGGGCTGGAGGAGAGGGAGAATAATCCCTCCTCAGCACTGAGCTCCATCAGCCTGGCAGGGCTCCTGGCTCCCACAGCTGCTCCCTAGAGAGTGACAATTCTCATTTTGTGGTCATTTGAAGAAAACTCCCCTGCTGAATGGTGAAGTTTGGTTCTGGTCTTGGAATTGTGAGCAAAATGGGAAATGTTTTGCCCCTAATTGTCCTCTCAAGTAATTAAGTATTGATTTTTTGTTTGTTTGTTTTGTTTATTTTTGGGAAAGGAGGAGAAAAAGGAAAGAGTGTTTTTCTAACTTTCAGCTGTATGCTTTGATCCTGCATCCTTCTGTGTGTACATTGGTTTCATTGCTGCAAGATTAGGCTGTGGAGGATATTAACCAGCTTTTTTCTCTAGCTTTGTATTGGTGTCAGCTCAGATGCACAGCTCATCTGAGGAGGATGAAAATAATTTAAATTTGGCACAGAGAGGTTACTCATAGCAACCAGCTTCAGGCCCGGAGCAGAGTGGGCTGGTGAGGGGCAAGACTGCAGCTCTCACCTGCTCTTCTCACTGGCCCTATAGAATAAACACACTAAATCCAAATTCACGTCTCTAGGGGGGGCCTAAACTTAAATATATCCCTCCTGGTAGACAGGTAAAGCTTTTTATTTTATGAATCTTTATATCAACATTTTGATCATGATTTGCAATTAAAATAATGCTTTAAAGATTATCTGTATCCTGCATCATGTGACATGCTTTTAGCTGCTTTGTCATACACAGATATTGTAGATCTATATAGAGACATGTAAATAAATGAGTTTAATAAAAAGGCAGACAAGCAAGTCTGCATTAAGAGAATCTCAGGGAATACAAGTTTTCCAGCTGTTCATTCTTGAACCTGACTGCAGTCAAAATGAAGTGTTCCCCATCTCAGAAGAGCATACTGATTGAAGCACTGATGTGTTAAAGGGAGTGTGTTCAGTGTTTTAAACTTATCAGCAAAGATTGGAGTCAGAATATTGTGCCAGCTCTGAATTACACCGTTGTGCTGTCCAAAACCCAAATTTCCTTTAGCTGAAGAGAATGAGCTGGATGGGATGATGGGAGACATCACACAAGTATTGCCCCTGATTTGTGTCTGACTGCACAACTGCACTGGAAGAAAACATAAATATCCCAACACTTCTAATCATACTCTCAGCCGCTTTCAAGAGCTGTTTAAAGAACAGATTTCTCTTTCACTTGTGTGTTTATGCCCTGGCATGACTTGTGATTAAAATTTATACACACTGTAAAGAGGAGGTGTTTTGACTGGATGGGACCTTTGTGTGTGACCACGGGATTTCACATTTTTGTGCTTCCCCAGTTGTGCTGGTTAGTTCCCTTTTCTCAGATTTGAGTTGCTTCAGGTCCTCTCCTGGAAAGGGAAATGTCGGTTGGTTGTGCCAGAGCTGGCGTGTTGCTGTTAAGGTTTCCCTGTGTGTGTTTAACCCCCTGTCCTGGCCCTGCTCGTGCCTTGAGCAGCTGGGGCAGGAAGGCAGCACCGCAGCTGCACTCGGGGCCTCAGTGCCACCCCTGCAGCAGCTCAGGTGGGAGAGGCTTGGCCTGGTCATCCTGATTAGTCACTCAATTAACTGGGCTTTGTTATCCTGATTTCTTGTCACCTGATTGCTTGCCAGACGTTGCTGAACACAATGGATCCCTGTGAGAATCAAGAGGCCGCTGTGCACATTAATTTGATCTTTTTTTCTCTAATGAAACACTTTGATTTTTTCCCCACCTTTCGATTTAAACTTAACAATTTCTGTTGGAAGGGACCGTGCGACCTCAGGAGAGGGTTATATCTGTCTTCCTCTCTTATGCTCCATTTAGCAGAAAGGTTGATTTTTTGGGTACATTTTTCTGAAATACTTGGTACTTTTCAGAGGGACAATAAGCAGGATTATGTGTGCCAGACAGCATGAGGGCTTCAAATCCAGAACATTTGTCATTTCAGCTAATGGAGTGTGACTGAGGCAGGAATTTGATCTGGGAGTTTTAGTTTTGTATCTGTTGGTTCTGTTGATGACCATTAGTTTTGCATCAGCGTTGACCAAAAATGCCATCCTTTATAAATACCTACTAGCGGACTTGGTCAGAACGAAATTTTTAGAGGTACGTGTCCATTATCATTTTAGTTGGGATCTCCCTCTTGCACAGGCTTGCATCTATTGCAAATCAGTCTCCTTTTCCTGAAGCCAGGATTGCATCCTCAGTTCACACCAGCTGAGGATGTTACTTATTTTTGTAAGAAATTTCCTTCACTTCCATTGAGTTTACTTATTTTCTACATGGTTGAGTACTCTAAACTCTATGTGGCCTTTGTGGAAAGAAAAGGAAAACATTGGATGTTGGTTTTGTGATTTACTTCTATTTTTCCATAAATTCCTGCAAAAGCAACTTATTTGCTTATTTACTTATTTTATTTTTAAACTGAATCTCAACTATTCCTTCTTTCCTTTGTCCCTAATTCATTTTTCAGTCAGAAAATAGGACACCTGTCAGCCAACTGTGAGCTGAATTTCTATAATTTACACAAAGACTGGTCATAAAGCGCTTAAAGCTCTGGGGACTTGGGTACCACCCAGTGCAGAACAGATTAATTTCATGGTGTTTTTCTGCATTTGCACAAATTAAAAATATGAGAATCTCTACTTTGTTTGTTTGAACTTCTTGAATTAAATTTCTTCAATTAGTTTTGAGCTTGGGTTTGGACACTCAGCATTTTCAAAAGTCTCCAGATTCCAAGTTCAATGCCAGTTGGATGTGCAGGCCTCTTTCTCTGCCTGTATCCCATTAGTTTCTGATGCAAAAGGATTCGTTTCTGTAACCTCTGTTCCTCACAGTTTTCTCCACCTGGACATTACCCTTGTGTGTACATTTCAGAGCTGGTGTTTCTGTATTACCTGTTATTGCTGGGTGAAACACTCATCTTGGGGATTTTGAATTTGTGTTCACTCCTACCTCAGGTAGTGCTGGTGCTTCATGGTGGGATTGGTGTTAGAAGAGACAGGACTGTGGCTCCAGGGATCTCTCAGGGTTGTTTGGGGGAAACTGCTTTGATTAACAATTCTCAGCAATTCCCTGATGCAATATAATTCAGCCATGTTTAAATTTAGCCAAACTAGCCCAGATATTTGGGGTTTCTTTCTTCTTTTCTTTCCTTCCTTGTAGTGAGAGTGGATGAGTGTTTTCCCCCTTTGCCCCTGTAGAATGTTGCCATGCAAACAATACCTTTCAAACCTGCTGAAACATGGAAAACCCACAAATGGAAAATTTTTGGGTCAGAAAGAATAGCTGTAACAATGATGTTACAGTTCTGATGACTCAGAACTTATTGAATCACATCTCCCTCTAGGGTTTAGATGTCCCTGCATGGGGTCAAGCTGCCAATTGATGACTTTGCCTGTAGCAAGTTTTGTCATTTATAAAATGTTTCCTTGCAGTTCCCATGATGTTTTCACATGCAAGAAACTGTTCTGAGTTAAAGCATCTCCTCATTGCTGGCACTGTGCAGGAATTAACCTGATCATCTTCTTGATGGCCAAACTACAGCTTTTGGGCTTTCCACAAAATTTTGCCACTGAGTCAGTGTGGTTTTGTTGGTGGTGCTTTGGGGTTTTTTTCCCCCCAAATTATTTTTTTCTACTTCAGTAAATTTGGGTAGGTCTCTACTCTGCACTTAGCAGTTCAGTCAAAGCTGCTCAGGTTAGACACCCTCTGTGGTTAATGAAGTGAAATAGGAGCCTCCATGAGAACATTTATACTCACTTATATAAAAATTTATTGTAAGATTGGTGTATCAGCTTCTGGTGTCTCTCTGCTCACTGACCAGGTAGGCTAATATCTATTTGCTTCACTTTATTAACTTGATAGGAAGGAATTTTACATATGATAGGGTAAGCAGTAGTATGTAACATTTAGAAGAACAGATTATTTTTGTCTAAGATTTCTTCATAGTCATAATTTCTTTATATAGTAAACTGGATAAATACAGCAATTACTTGGGGAATTATTCTCCTTTTCTAAGATGTGGATCATTGGTTTGTAGGTACTTAGTCCTTGAGGGCTGAAAATGCATAGTTTCTACAGGAGGACAGCTTACTAAATATCTAGTAGCTGTTGCCTGGTTTCATGCCTCTTCAGTCCACCATTATTTGAGAAACTGCAGAGTATCTTGAATTTATCACCTATTTTGTTGAAATAGAACGCAGTCAATGGTGCAATCAGGGCCAAAGCAGGTGACGGTCTGAATTGGCTCTTGCTACCTGCTGGTATAAATCACCTGAACAGATCAGCCCTGTGGTGCTCAGACTAAGTAAGACAAGTTGGAAATTACCTATGTTTCACAAACATTTCAAAGGCTGTTCTGAAATTGGGAAGTAATTCTTTTGTTCTTGCTGCCTGCCCTTTAAAAACTCATTGCAATCACGCTGCTCTCCTTGTGTTAATGAAGAGTGCAAAGGTAAAGGCGCAGTAGTACCTGGCTGGATTTTGCAGACTCCAGAAAGAGACTCTTTCCTGCATTTATTCCATACAGGAGGGCTAATCCACAACAGGGCTTTTTCCAGAGGCTGTGCCTAACTCACATGTACAACTTTTCCATTCTAGAACTAATTAGTTTTGGTTGAGTAACTCATCAACATTAAGTAACAATAAGAATCATATTTCCAGGAACACTTTCCTTGTTACAGAAAATTGGAATCAACTGTGGAAGTGTGGTTACCGAATCTAGTTACTTTTTGCAGAGTATTCTTTTTAAAGGCAGAGCTTCCTCATGTAATACAAATTCTTTTAAATAAAGCTAATTGGGTGATTGGATTGTAGCTCTAAAATTTTAGGCTTCTTTGAATGTAAAGTTTTATTGCACTCTGATTTTAATAGAAAGATTTACATACTCTGAAAACCCTTTCCAATATGAGAGGTAGCTCAGCTAACAGAGGAAAATTTAAGAAAACTCTTCTCTGGAATCTTTTAAGAACAGATTAGATAAGTGTTGGCTTGGGGTGGGGCTCTGAAAATCCCCCCAGTTTCACACTTGCTGTGAGCCGTGCAATCTGTTTAGTCCATTGGTGTTACACAGGACTGCAGCTGGTTTCAGTTACAAAAATTTTGTTTACCCTGACTGGGCTTCAATCTTCAGTTTAGGGGTAGATTCTGCCACTGAAGAACCATACACAGCACCCCTCTTCCTAAAAATCAGCCTGGATCTGCTTTTACATCATCTGAACATCTGGCCAGTGTCTACCACCTGCTATTCCCTCTGTGCCAGAGAGAAATATCAGCCCTTCTCCTTTTCTGCCTGCTGCCTCTTCACTCTTGGTGCCAGAGAATGCACCTTCTGCTGCTTTTTACCTACCTGAAGGCTGCTTGCCTCAGTCTCCCCCTTTCCTCAAAGATGTACATCTTGAGGTCTGAATTTTGGGGTGTTTGATCACTCTTGGGGAAACAATTTCTGCATATTCTCCCTTTTTGGTCTCTCCTGAGAATATTCTGCTGCAGTTCTGCTTTGATTTCACACTCTGTCCGTTTACAGTCAGGCAAGATTCCAGTAAAATAAATGGATTCCCCTGACGCACCGTGGGACATGTTTCTTTTGAATGGTGTCATGTTCTTTGTGACTTGTTTTTTTATTACTCAGAAAAGAAGAGAGAAAGGTGAAGACCTTAGGCTTTTATATTTCTCAGTTGTCTCCTTGCTTTTCATTTTAACTTTTACTTCTTGTCTTTCATCATTATACCACCCAAATGTGCTTAGGTCAAAACAAAATGCTTTACCCTTTCCCTGTTTTACATTCAGGCTTTGCTGCAGAATCCACAGTTCAGCAGATCAGCCTCATGGCAAGGGAAAGCAGATATTGAGGAACAAAAGAGCCTAATCACTTTTTTCCCCCTCCCTCCTTGCTTTGACAGTCTAACGTTGTTAGTTTACTTACCAGTAGAATATACAAGATGAGAAGCTTATTGACCCATTGAGGCCTGCCCTTATTAACCCGGAAAAAATCGAATCAACCAATCCATCACCACTGTGAACTAACAAGTTCAATTGGTGGCTGCAGCTTCTGGTTTCTTCCACAAACACGGATCCAGGCCTCCTTTGAACTGACCATCGTTGTTTACTTTCCTTGCTGAGTGCCTTCATTTGTTGCTCAATTCAGCTCTGTGCTGGGTGGATAAATTTTGTCTGATCTGTGCTACAGCCTGTTTAACTTCATGTTTAACTTCATGCTGCCTTCTTTTTGGCACCAACTTAATTAAAAGAGCATAGTGACATAAACTCGTCATCTTCCTTTAATGCACGTGTACCATGGTGTTCACACAGCCAGAGAAGCTGTGTTCATTTCTTGAGATGACTTTGGCAGATATAAAACCTCCCCACAGAGTTCCCCTGAGCTGACCACACTCGTGAATCCACTTTCAGCCTGGCAAGTGAGAGCAGCTACAGGGGCAGGCAGCACAGGAAAGGAGCACAGTGACTTTAGAGCAGCTCTTGTCTCGGGCTCTCAGTGCTAATCCAGTCAAATCAGGCTTGGACATTGACATTTCTGTCTCAGACAGAACTGTGTTGTGCTCAGCCCATCAGCCATAGTTCCAGGGAAGCTGCAGTTGAAAAACAGCCTAATAATTTCTCCTGGTTTTCTCCTGTTTGTTCCACAATGCCCGACACCTTCCTTAACTTTCAGAGCCTAAAGGAGCTGTGGTTACTGGGGGAGTTTTCACCGACACAATAAACCAGAGAGTGTCAGTGTCCCAAGGAATGGGAGACAGCAGAGAGAAGGGTTGTGTAGCTTTAACTTTTACAGCTCTGTTTTCGTATGACAGTTTTTTCAGGAGAGCAGGAATGTCACTTGCCTGAAATCAGCATTAATGTAATGACAGACAGCAGCTCCTGCTGTTCTGACTGGCTGCATGGATGCACTGTGGATCAAAGCGTTTCAGCTGGAGTTGAGGGAATTTTGTTGGGAAGAGAAATCATAATTAACAAAAAAACCAACAACCCAACAACAAAAACAAACAAACAAAACCAAACAAACAAACAAAAAACACCCCAAAAAAACCAAGGCAAGAAAGAGACTGCAAATGTAGACCAGCAGTTTTCCTGGGCACCATAGGTCTCCAATACTGCCTAAGAACAGTCACACCTTATCTGTTCTCACATCTGGGCCAAACCTTTAGGTCATGTGGAAGGGGCACAGCTGCACAATGCCAAAGCAGCAAGTGAGGATCCAACTCCCCAATTTTCCCTTTGCTGGTTACTGTGCATTGCATTTTGTGTATTCCAGGCAATGTGTTTCCTATTTGCATTGCTGTTTATATTTTAAACAATCCTATCTCAGAGCAACAATGTGTATTTGCTTTTTAAATATTTGTTTTGATATGTTTCCCAATTTCTGGTCCTGGCATATCAAACTCAATAGAATACACTCTGGTTTTGGGAAGATGAAATCAGCCAGTGATGTAATCTTTGTAACTGATGTCTCTCTCTGCTTCATGGCTTGACTGAGTTTACTTCTTTTATTTTATCTCCCATAAATTCAACAACAAAGACGATAAAAGTTTGGGATTTTAGGCACTTCCTGTGTTTTACATTTGTAAGAAAATCGTGTAAATGACTGAGTTAGGATATAAGTCAGTAAGAAACAGAGAAGACAACCACTGGACTCAGTGCCTGCCAGTCAGCAGAGATAAATGCATCTTTAATGTGGAAAGGGATTGGTACTTTACATTCACTGCAAATATTCCCCACATTAGCAGGAACACCCCTTATCCTGGTGCTGAAAGCCATGGCTGGAATCCAGGATCCAGTGAGATGAGGGAGCTGTCCTCACTGCGTGATGGCTGCTCTGAATCTGATGTGTCGCATGTGACTGGCCAGTGGCAGCCAAGCTTTGGTGCTAGCAGACCAAACCTATGGGTGGTTTTTATCGTGGCCATTGACTTTACACTGATAGCTGCAAACCTTTTGGTGAGCCTTGGCAGAAAAGCTGTGGGAGCATAGAAAGTCCTGTCCAAAGCAAAACCTTCAAGAAATTCGAAAGCTGAACTAAAAGGAAAATTAATTTTTTTTCCTAATTAAAATTTTTGTTAAGTTGCCTATTTTTGATAAATCAGTTTAGGAATCTCACTTTAATTTATTTTCAATCCCCTCCCACTGCTGCCATGCTGTAACATAGGGCTCTTAGTATCAATAAGGGTCATCCTTAGACAGAGAGTTCTTCCTGACTATTGAACCATTTATTTATGTAAGAACCACTCTGCTATTGGAGACATGGATTTACCCTTTTTCTGGTTTCAGAACACAGAAAATTAAGAGAGTGAAGGTAACGGAACTTTTTTTTTTGATAAATGTTATTTCCTTTGAAATATTGCCTCATTCAATTTAGTAATTTGTAATTGTTATGCCTATACACACACATGAGAAACAGAACAATAATTTTTTCCTGCAAGGAGAAAATACCATCATTTTTAGACTACAAATTTTGTGATGCTTTGAGTGGCATTTTGGCCTAGGATTTTATGGGAAGTGATGGAAAATAGCTAAAAATATTTAAGAAAAAACAACAGCAAACAAATAACACTCAGCAATACAGTTTTTTTAATTATCTGGAAGTCAAAAGAACAGATGTTAAAGAGAATAATTTTTTCCCTTTGTTCTTTCCCTTATAAAACCCTCAATTTCTAACTCTCTTCAAAAACTTAAATGAAACAAAAGTAGTACTGAGACCAGAAATCAAGCAAACCCATTTGCTTAAATGTCCTAAGTTTAGTGGAAATTATGAGACACTGCAAAAGCAAACCTGAATTGTAAGAGATCATATTAATTAAAGATGGAGGAGCAGTAATTGAGTGCACTGACAGTGCAGGGACAGTTTGGTGATGTCTGAACAGGCACTCTTTGAGGAGATGTCCTTGTCAGACATTTGCATTTCTCTTTGTGCTGCCAGAAGCTCATCTATGAAAAACGCAAGCCCGTCCGGTTGCTTTGACCCCAGTAATGATGAAGGCAAACACTTTCAAAGTCATAGGTGAATGGCCACATGTGGCTTCTGTTGACTTTAGTGGAGCCTCTGCATGAGCTTCTATGTTCAGTGTTTGGTTTGTCTCATTTGTGGGAGTGTGGAATCTCGCCTGTTCTGCCTCATCTTGGTCTGGAGACCACAAAAAATAAATTTTTTTAAGTAGTGGCCTAAGAAAAAGCCACAGAAACGTTGTATTACAAAGTTGCAACAATACTCAAGGACAAGTACAGAGATGATATGACAGATGGAAATGAAAGCAGGAAAAGGAATGTGGTCTGGAGACCAAATATGTTGTGTGCATCTAGCCCACAATGGAAATTTTAAGTTCAAGCAATCACACCAATCCCATCATCTGCAAAGCCTGGTTAAAACTTTTGATATAATTCCAGTGGTATTTGTATCAAAAGGTTGATTTTAGTCCTAGCAGCATTTTTCCATAATGAAACAGAAAAAAAATAGAAAATAAAAATGAGATTTATAGTTATGTTTGACATTGACAAAAAACCCCAGTGCAGATTTGCTGATCCCTGCCATGGAAATCTGTGGAGTCTGGGAGTCCTTGTTAAATGGGACCCACAACAGCTCACATTCTCTGCCCCTGCACCCCCCTTTTGTTGTTGCCGGCTTTGAAAACAAATTCCTGAGCTATGTGGTCAAAAATCTTTTGAGTAGCCCATATACCACAGGTGTAACTCAAGAATGACTTCAGTGGGCTTCCTAACCCTTCTCCATCTGCTGCTGGCACCTGATTTATTACAGCACACAGGTCAGACTTGTCTCTGCTGCTTGACTGGTCATAAACTCCTTTTTGTCCAAGGAAGAGAGGAAAGTATTAGCACTCAGTAAATCATAAAATGAAAGAGGGCCGGGAGTAACAATATCACAGATATTCTCTGGCTCTGAAACCCCCATGTTAGGCAGTAGAGTTACAGGCTTTTGGCCAGAGGGATCTGAGGCCACCTTGGATCCTGAGGTTTCCTGAACATTGGTTCACTCCACGTGGATGCAGGACGCACACTGCACTGGTGTTTGCAGAAAAGAGCAGAGCAAGGAGTGGAGTCGTTGGAAATTGCATTTCCTCCTCTCAGGACCAGCTGCTGTTGCAGTGTGTTTGGATAGCAAGGTTGGCTTTGTCACAAATGGCCCTCAAGCTTCCAGTGACCCAAGCTGTCAACACTTCTTGGGGAGTTGAGGATGGGATTTTAAGAAAACCAAACCCTGTATAGGCCCAGCTCTGTTCCCCTGAACATTGGTGCTGATGCTTCTACTGATTTGCATTGCAAGTACTGCTTCAGAGTCAGAAAAATCTTAGTGTCTTTGTGGTTTTAGTTGACAAAATAGAGGTGTAAAATGCTGGTGTTTAATCTCATGTTTCCTTTTGCTTTGGTGCTCTGGTGAGCTGTTTATTTTCAACTTTTTCCTCACTGGAGGAGTAACTGGGAATTTTTTCTCAAGCTGTCATGACACAAGCTGAATAAATAAAGCTGCAGAGAGCTTTACCCCGAGCCTGTGTTTTCCCAATGCAGAAGAAAACTGCAAACTTAGGATCAGATCCAAAGTGAAGAGCAGTCAGTGAGAGCATTTCTGGTTCTTTCACTAAAATTTGTATTGGGATGGTTCTTGCACAAAATTAAAAGCTCCCTGTACAAAAATTCCACCAAAATAAAGTTTAGTTTTGCTTAGTATCACACTTTCTTGCAGCGTAGTAAAATCAGAAAATTATAGTGATTTTTAAATGATGGAAAGGGGTCAAGTCCAGCAATTAATTAATTTTTCACTCCATCCTCATTCCTTCTAAAGCCTGGAAGAATTGCACTACTGTTCCGTGTGAAGTTTGAAGCCTGAAGGGTGGATAACAACATCAAGATGATGATACTTAACAATGCTCTCAGATGTGAGTGGATGCTGTTAATTCTGCTTGTTGGGCTCGATGGTTACGTGGTGCTCAAAAAGCTGAGAACTGACTGGTTGTACTCTTAAAAACAAATAAACAACCCAGAACACAAGTTCTGGTATGTGGCTGAGAAAGGATTTGATATATCTGTTTTATACTCTCCCCTAAAGGCATTTAGTAGCATTTTCAGACAGATATTTTGTTTGATGATAAATTATAGAGATGGGAAGCATTGCTCTCCAGGGCTGAAAAATGAGCTTGCAAATCTCATCCTGTGGCTCTGTGCGCACGGAGGCTCTGCCTTGGGAGGCAGAGGAGCAAATTCTCCTTCTGGCAGTCTGGTAGCCTTACCACAGCTTGAAAGAGTCTGTTCCAAACCCCGGCTGTACTTGTGCAGCTCTGTTGGGAGCTTTCTCTTCTGTCAGTTTTGATGATAAAACAGGAAACAGTGAATTTTGTCTCAATGGCTTATAGATGTGTTGAGTCTGCAGTATTAACTGAAAGGGGGAAAATCATAAACCCCTCTATTTGTAATAGGTGATTGAGAACCTTCCCGTTTTTAGAGATTAAACCCTTTTCCAAAGCAGCAGCAGGATTTTAGGTACCTCCCTTGTCTGTCAAGGTCTATCAGCAGAGAATAGTTGTCTCTAAATTAACTGTTTGTGCTGAATGGTACAAGTGTGTCCTCAGGAGGGAGGACCCGGGAGCCAGTGGCCCAGCTGCACCAGCCAGTGCAGGGTATGGGAGGCTGTGAAACTGCCCATGGTTTTAACCGATGCCATGAAGTTGTGGTAAAGGCTGATTTCTTGTAAACCTGTGTGGGTCTCGATTTTCTTGGTGTCATATTCACAGAACCAACTCTGAGGTAGTAATAGCCACTAACAAAATACCACCAGCACTAACCCCACTGCTGGAACTGTCCGTTGTGTTCTCTGCCTGCTAAGTATGAGGTGAGGTAGGACAGGTTCATTTTGTTTCACAACTGGAATTTAGACATTTGCTTCTCTGGCAAGAGAACTTGTGAAGGCACCAGAACTGAGCTGGTTTTAGATTAGAGTGTGTGCTCTCATTGAGCGGAATCAAGAGTCTTTGAAGCTGCTACAACATAGTTGCAAGCTTCTGCATAGATTTAAACATAGAAGTAATTTAAATCAGTGTATCAGATCCCACTGGAAATGCGGTTTGGAAATTCTGTTAAAATTTCTAAGGGAAGTGTCCTTGTGGTCACTTTGCTGCTTGCTGGGAATGATTGGCAGTTGCATCTCAAAAAAGTGAGGTGGGTACTGCAAAATCCTATGGAAGGACAGGTGAAATATATGAACCAATCAGGCTTTACAATTCAGATATTGGAAAAATCTATTTCACAGAAAATATCCACTTGGACAATATGATCTAATTTTTGCCAAACCCAGATATTTGGTAGATTTTTTAAGTGGTCAAAAATATGTATAATCCAAAACCCCAACCAAAAAACAAAACTCCCAAACCAGCCAGAGTATTTTGAATAGTTCACTCTCCTGCCTCTCCTGTTATGCATAAAACTTCTGTGTGTACTTCCATGGCTGATGGGGAATTAGCTCCTCTGAGGATGGAAAAAGAAACTTTCAAAGGCATGGAGATGCTGAGTGTTTTAAATTTGAGTATCTCTGTAAAAGGGATGCTAAAACAACTTTATAAACCATGTATTCAAGGGGATTGCAACATATGATCATGAATTTTGATAAGCTAGTGTGGCCATGGATTACAGTGCTAAGTGTCTGGGAAAAGGGGAAAAAACAGGGAAAAAGAAATAAAAGCTGTGTTCTGACTAATCAGCTCATCAGCCGCTGCCCTTCCGTGGTGTGCCATACAACCACGCTCTTCCCAGGCAGCCAGGCTCTCACATAACATGAGATATGCCCAGGGCCATAAATCCTAGCAGCCACATTATACCAAAACAAGAGATAAATACAGGTTTTATTTATCTTGCTGCAGCCTGTAGTTTACAGTTGTTCTGTGTCTTTTACTGCAGAGCTTCTGGCTTCAGCCTTTCCCAGCCCCGTCTCACAGATGACTGATGGGTGCAGATTTGGAGCAGTAATGAATCTCTCCTGAGGTGAATGGGGAGATCTCTTCAGGCTGCCAGAGAAATTGTACACTTCACCCATGGAGTAAATGGGCTGGCATATAGATTCCCTTGGTTGTAAAGGAATATTTGATATCTCTTTGTCCACTTCCCTGTCGTCTCTTTTGGACACACAAATCCGGTGATTTTTTTTTTTCCTCAAGGATAGCGGTGCTGTGGCTGAGTCAGGCCATAAACAGTATCTGTGAAAGCCTTTTGCTCGCACCAAGGGGAACTGGAAACCAGTCCACAGGTACTATACAACTGTGTAACCACAGATGTTTCCCTGATAAACCTTCTGTGCGGCTTCCCAGTAAACCCTTAGTGGAGTGAGAACGGCGTGAGGTCTCAGTTGTTCTGCTTTTTGGAAGAATTATGAGGTACCTTTATTCTGAGGCTGGGGTACAGCAAGTAACTTCTCTGCTGTGAAGCAGTAACACACGAGGTGCTTTTCTGCAGTGGCTGTGAGCAGCCTCACCAGCTTTTCCAATGGCTGTCCTGACTCCTTGTGGCCACTGAAGACACTTGTCATGCATAAGGTTATTTTTCAGACCACAGGGGTTTTTTTCTGTTCTTAATGTTGTATGGGTCAATGCTTGTTGTATTTAATTGAAATAGGTCACTGCTTGTTCTAAATTTTGTAGAAGTCTCCATTTGTCTGACTAGAGAGCTCTGTGAGTTAGGAGGTGACTCATGGATCTTTATTCATGCTGAACTTTTGCTAGCTGTAAAAGCAATCAGGGCAAGACAGAAACTGCTGCAAGTGTTCTTTACTGTTAGTCCTGCCTGTCCTGTGTGGTGATCATATTCAAATACATATTCACCCGTGACTTTCTGCTCCTTCCTCAGAAGCTGAATATAGAAATTCACAATGTAGCAGTATAGAATTCAGAGAACATTTGACATTTTCCAGTTTTCCTGGCTTTTACATATGTGATCTGTAAACTAAATAGAAACCTCTGAGTTGTTATTTTTATGCATGCTTTCTGAATGTGACCTTTTAATTGCCACAGGTGAATACTTACTGCCCACTTCTACTGGATTCTGATAAGGTCCTACTTCACAGGTAGACAAATATGAACAATTATAATGAACATGGTACAGTAGAAACTACCCCATGGGCAATTAATGCTTTAAACTTGGAGCTCAAAATTCAGCTGTCGCTAGAACCACGTGAATGTCTTGTGCTTCCTTCTGTGACAAGGCAAAAGAATTGCTGACTGTTGCTCCCAAAGCGATTTCTTTTTGTAATAGATCCTCTAAGGTATTGCTGGGTATAGGTGGTGGATCTGTTATAAATACCTATATGCTTTATGGAAGCACAAATTCTTCCTTTATTGTCATCTCTGTAGTCCTCTGGTAGAGAAAGTTTTGGAAATAAATTAATTGCTGACTACAGAGTTCACACTTAGCCCTGCTGAAGGACTTAGTAAAGAAAGTGTAGTATAGAATAGCCTAATATCCTCAATATGTCCTGGACACTTCAAATGTCTTTCTAAAATCAGATTAAAATTTTTCTTAATAATAAGTTTGCCCTTCTCTTCTGCAGGCTGCCCTCCTGCCAGCTGCCAGGTCCCATCAGCGTGTTTTCAATCCAGCATCTCACATTGCAGGTGCCAGAGTGCCCTGTGCAGTCTGAGGTGCTCCATATCCCAGGCAGCCCCCAGACTGTGCTGAGCACAGCCAAGGGATGCAGAACTCCCTTTGGGTTCCCCAGCACTGCAGCTGGCAGTGAGCTTGCAGGAAATCCCAGCCTGACACTCGGTTTGTTGGAGGGGAACACCACCAAATGGTCTGTGCAGCTGTACTGCTCCTGAATCAGATGGAGCACAGGGGGCTGATGAGAACTCAAGGCCTTCATTATCCTGTCTAAAGAAGGGGTGTAATTGTCAGAAAATAAAAGGCTGGCAGAAATGCAAATTTTACACTACATCTTCCATCTTTCCTATGAAAATCTAATGTCACGGCAACTTCTTTCAGAAGTTTTCTGGGGAGAACTCAAAGACACTTAATAAGAATCAGGTGTACAAGAAGTTACTTCTCACTAACTGGGTTAAAAAAATTGTGGAGCTTTATTTTGTTCGTACTGGCCAGTTAGAACAAGCCAGAAATGACCTTCTTCCATCAGACGGCAAAAAGGCTGAGGTGGGCAGGAAGTGTGGAAAGGTAGGAGAACACTCAGGAGCTGCAGCAGGGCTAGGAAGCAAAAGAAGAATTTTACGAAGTGTGAGTTTGTAGCATGTGAATGTACCTTAGGGTTGAGTGCGTTTGTCCATTCTTTGGGTTTGAAAGAATTCAAACCAAGGAGTTTCAGCCAGCACCAGGACATCCAGCCCCAGAGGGACAGAGCTGCTCTTCCCTCCAGCCTGGGCCTCTTGTTGCCCCTCTTGGCCCTCGCTCCCCTGGCACAGCCCTGCAGGCACCTGCATGGAAGGTTAGAAGGGGGAAGTGAAGTGATCTGGTTAAAAACACGGCAGAGTTGCATGTCCAGCTTCCCAAGCCTGGGGTTCCCAGGAGCTGTGGGAGTCATGTTTGTGCCTGGTGGTGAGTGGGCAGACCTAGTGTGACACACAAAAACTTTGAGAAATCTGCCTGGCTTATTAAAGGGTGTGTGAAGATGGCAAGGAACAAAGGAACTATGTTAAAGCCTGCTCTGAAGAGTGGGAAGTAGAGTGGCAAATGGGATAAGCAATTGGCAGAGGAGTCTGAAGAAGGGGTTTGAGAAACAAGGAAGTTTGGGAGAAGCAAAAAGGAGTGGCACATACTTAGGGAAGAAGGGATTGTTCTTGCTGGAGCAGGCTTTGATGAAAGGAGGGGAGCTTGGCCATGTCTGTGCCAGGAAAGGAGGTCCTAAATGCCTGACAGAACCCTAACCAAATCCTAGTGACTTCTCCATGGTGAGAAAATGTCAATATAGGATTGTATATATATTTTTAGACATAAATTTAAAGGAATTAACCTATGTGCATGTGCTCAGGGGTTGAAATTTTGCAAGGCAGAAGGTACATGAGGAATTTGCATAGACAGCCAAGGAAAATGATTGCAAAACAAGAATATGTCCAAAATGATGATGATGAAAATGGGCGGTTTGAATTAAAAAAGCAACCCATGTCTTTAGCTGTCCAAAGTGATGTCAGCTGCCATATACTTGGTTGCAGTGGCTGCAACTCAGGTAACTATGGAAAAAACCCTACTTGATGCAGGATGCCTGCAGTGCTAAATGCATTGGGCTGCTGGGGGGAGACTGGAGTGGTCTCAGGCCTTGCTTACTAATTCAGAGCCCTGGCTTAACTTTAAAGCTGTCCTCCTTGTGTGCAAAGAGTCATTTTCCTAATTTTCTTCACTGCTGCTTCTGAGAATTGAAATGTGTGCCCCATCTCAGAGTGAAAATATCCCCTCTTATTTATAACACATGAAAAATCTTGGGGGGGAAGAAAGTTGTTTTGAAAAGACTCAAAGTATTAAATGTGTAACACCACTGCGCAACGTGTGTGGTGTCCTGGCTGGAGGTGCAGGAGGAGCAGGAGCCACTCTCAGCTGAGGTTCTGAGGGGCTTGTAGGGATGTGGCTGGGTGATTGTGCTGTACCTCTGTGGCAGCCACCCCGCTCCTTCAGGCAAGTCACACTTGTCCCATTTTCTTCTCTCACTCCATTCCTTACACTGCAGCTCCTCCTGCTCTTCTTGCTGTTTCTGTTTATGCAATTAAGTCTCTTTTAAGACTGTGCTATAAGAAAATTCCTCCGAAACCAGATCTCTCATGTGAATGCGGGAATTGACATGCCTTGTTTCACATCACAAACTGAGACAAATAAGAGATTCCTCCCCCTTTGCTGGCATGCCTCTGTTCTTCTTTCCTCGAGGAGCTCTGATATCAGTGCTTGAACTTGCCAGTTTTTGCTGCATGTCTCTCACAGTGCTGAGGCTGTGCCTTGCCTGTTGCAAGCTGAGGCTGCCCGGGCTGTGGGGAGCCCTTCAGGGGATCCCCACTCAGCTGCTGGGAACCCGTGTTTGGTACCTGTTTGAGACCGCAGGTCTCCTTCCCACTTGGAAGAAGTGGGAAGGTCACTGCCTCCAGCAGCAGTGCTGCTCCTGCTTTTCCCAGGCTCGGAGGACTTTTGCGAAACCTGGGATTAACTTTGCAAATGTGCCAGTCTCTGAATGCAGTTGGAATTTGGGGGGTGGGGTGGTCTTAATATCTGCCTGCCTCCTTTCCCTACACTGAAGGAAAGAAATGGGATTGTTTTCCTTGGTCTGACACTAATGCTTCCCAATGCTTTCACAACTGAAAAGTTTTGAGTAGTGACAGAGAGAGGGAAAACTGTGGTAGGGAGGCTGACAAACGTCCGTTTTCTTGGATAGGAAAATAAACCATGAAATCTTTGCAGAAAAGCACATCTTTTACAAGAAAAGCCTTGCTGCGTTTCGGAACAAGTTGCATGCGAGTCTTGGTCTCTGTTTGCTTGTTGCCTTGTGCAATATGGTTGATTGGTTTATTTGCCCATACAAACTTTCTGCTGGGGATTTTTGTTTTCTGTGCTGACATGCAAAGATATCTTACATCTAAACCTTCTGTTGCTTTTGTTGAGCTATTGTTTTGCTTTAGAAGCACAGGTATCATGCAGTGTGCAGGGGGTGTTCAAACCATGCAGTTGGGCCTGCAAAGACTTTTGTGTATGCAAGTGCATGGTCCTACTGACGTGTTAGCATGTCTTTGCATGTCATTGTGCACATTTGTGTTTGAACTCACAGTATTTTTGTGTAAATGTTCTAGAAATACAAAAGCCCTCAGTTTAAAAAGATGTATTTCAGCTGCACTTTATTTGTTTGCAAATTCTTATTATTCAGGGAGGAACAATGGAAAATGTGTGAGAGACTGGAGTGTTCTAAGCCGTGTTGGACCCTGCAGAGAGTGCAGAGGAAGGTGCAGGGAAGATGGGGCACAGACAGACGTGTCCCTTAAGCTAACATACGTGGGGAATCATTAAGGTCAGGGAATTAGTTATAAATAGAAGTGGCAGCAGAAGGTTATTTCTGTGAAGGACTTCAAAGGGAGGGCAAGAAGTTTGAATGTGATGCTGAGCAAGTCCAGGGACAGTGGCAGGAATGGAGCACAGTGTCCTGCAGCCAAGGGACTGGAGCTGTATTTTTAACAACAGGAAGAGAAACTGTGGCACTGGATTATAAATTGTTAGCTTGTTAAAACTGACATCATTAAAAGCTGCTTAGGTTTTGTTGTTGTTGTTGTTGGTTTTTTTTTTTTTTTGAGCAAGCAATTAACGTGTCAGGTTTAGAACTGATTTAACTTTCTATAGGGTTCATGGACTCAGAGTTCTGCAGATTGATGGAAGTTTAAAAAAATATTAAAATATTTTTGTTAATTATTTTTACTGGCCTTTCTATGGCTTCAGCCCCACTAACTAATTAGTTTGGGGAGGATTTGTCCCTCTCTTGACAAGTTATGATAAAGATTGGTTCTATCATGTACTTGATAATGACCTTCTGATAGGCAAATGAACCACCCTCACTTTCTGAGGAGGTAAGAAATGCTAAGAAATATACCTTGAAATGAAGTCTGGAAAGCAACAAAGAACTATCATTATAGAATAAATATTTAATAATTATTAAATGTGGTGATGTAACAGGTACCTGTATGAAATTTCCCTAGAACATGTTGTAAAAAATGCCTTAAGAATAACGTGCTAATTCCAGAGATAATAAAATGTGAGGGGAAAAGACAGTATCAAACAGCACCATCTGCTGTTCCTTCCTGGACTGCAAGGACCGCAGTAAGGTGGGGAATGTGTTCTAAAAGGAACGTTCTCATAAAGGGGTTTTTCATATGCTGCTAGAAGTTTATAAAAACTGTCTTAGCAGTTCTCCTGACTTGTGTAGAAGTGTGGGCATGTGACGATTTTGATTTTCGTAGTTTTGATAAAATCATGTTTCCATAAACCTGGAAAGTTGTGATTGTACCTGCTTGTATATGACAGTCACAAATTTGGTCACGGGAAGATCAGTATTTCCCTTCAGATAAATATATTTGGGTTAATATAGATTATTTGCATATTTTTGAAGCATGCCTAAATTAATACTTGCTTTGACCCATAAAATAAAGCATTAACACATACAATAAAATATACTTCAATGTATACAATAAAACTTGGTTACAGTCTTCTTGTGCCAGTTTATATAGCCTGAAACAAATGGTCTGCACAGAGGCTTATTGCCTGTAATTTCGGTAGTATCCAACATTTTAAACTATTGTAAATACATCCAAGTAAATAGGAAGTGGTTAATAAGAGGTCTGTGGGAGAAGGGATTCCTTCAGCCTCCAGTAATAGCAGCTTGTGCACCCCTAGAGGGAGTATAAATAAAAATGGGATATTAAGTGGCACACGAGAATAGAAAAATTTGCCACAAGAAGAGATAACTAAAAGAAAGAAGCTGCATAAACTCCATTGTTACTCATGCTTGCAGTGAGTAGAGGATGAAAACATGAAATGAAACCACAGCAATCCAGAAGTGAGATTCCCAGCACTGAAAGGAAAGACTCGTGCCCCGAGCTCCTTTCTGGGCTGAGGGATTGCAGCTGCCTTCCCTGGGAGGGGTGTGCTGCAGTGAGGCAGGGCTGGGGCCCGCGGGTGCCGGTGCTCCCTGCACGGGTGCCGGTGCTTCCCGCGTGGGTGCCGGTGTTTCCCGCGTGGGTGCCGGTGCTCCCTGCAGGGGTGCCGGTGCTCCCTGCAGGGGTGCCGGTGCTCCCTACGCGGGTGCTAGTGCTCCCTACACGGGTGCCGGTGCTCCCTACACGGGTGCCGGTGCTCCCTATGCGGGTGCTGGTGCTCCCTGCATGGGTGCCGGTGCTCCCTATGCGGGTGCCGGTGCTCCCTACACGGGTGCCGGTGCTCCCTACGCGGGTGCCGGTGCTCCCTATGCGGGTGCTGGTGCTCCCTGCATGGGTGCCGGTGCTCCCTATGCGGGTGCCGGTGCTCCCTACACGGGTGCCGGTGCTCCCTACGCGGGTGCCGGTGCTCCCTATGCGGGTGCTGGTGCTCCCTGCATGGGTGCCGGTGCTCCCTATGCGGGTGCCGGTGCTCCCTACACGGGTGCCGGTGCTCCCTACGCGGGTGCCGGTGCTCCCTATGCGGGTGCTGGTGCTCCCTGCATGGGTGCCGGTGCTCCCTATGCGGGTGCCGGTGCTCCCTACACGGGTGCCGGTGCTCCCTACGCGGGTGCCGGTGCTCCCTATGCGGGTGCTGGTGCTCCCTGCATGGGTGCCGGTGCTCCCTATGCGGGTGCCGGTGCTCCCTACACGGGTGCCGGTGCTCCCTACGCGGGTGCCGGTGCTCCCTATGCGGGTGCTGGTGCTCCCTGCATGGGTGCTGCTCTCGTCTCCGGGCTGGGCTGGGGCCGGGAGCCAGGGCTGGGTTTAGGACAGGAGGTTTTGCAAACACAGGCGCATTTGGCAGGGAGAGGAGCGCCGGGGCAGGGCTGGGGGCGATGTGCGAACAGGCACTTAAGCGGTGCAGCCATGTGTGCACAATTCCCGGAGCAGAAACCGGGCTGCCACGGCTGTTAGAGCGCTCGCACGGCGCAGGTGAGAGCTGCTCAAGGGCAAGGTGGTGCCGCTGGCACCGCGTCCTGCTTGTGTCAGACCGACAGTGGGGCTGCTGCCTGCAGCAAAGGCAGAGCTTGTTGGTATCTGTCTGCAAAACTCCCTACACGTACCCTCGGTCTGGCTTACTAGAGAGACAGAGGCTTGCTGGGAAGTGCAAAACTGGGTCAAAACTCTTCCAGACTGCTTAGATAATGGGATCTGGTTCTGATTGAGTTCTTTTTCAAATAGCACGTTTATTCCAGATACTTATTTTATGGATGAGATGATGGAGTATCTTGTTTTAGAAGACTGCACAAATGCATTTAATTGCTTTAAGATGTTTTTGCCACTACGATGTAGTGATTTTCAGTGCAGACACATAACTTCAGGAAAATCCTCCAGTATCTAATCACACTTTACTGAAATTAGACTGTCTTTTAATAAGGCCATACAGCTGTTCAAAGAGCTCTGCTATCATCATCGCTGTCTTGTGATGGTCTAGGTTCTCCTATGGCTTAATGAAGATGTAACATTATCAGAAGCATTGAACTGACACAGAGGACGCAGGGAAGTGGTAATTTGTGCCTTCTCCATCTGCAGCCTGTTGCTGTGGTTATCATCACCACAATTTGGTTCTAAATGAACACCTCTGATTAGGGAGACCCATTGATGGTGATTACTATTACTAGTTTTCAATACTGCTACGGTGAAATTCAAAGCAGAGCCTAAAGGGAAGCCTTGATGGCTTTATCATACTGTCCATAAGTGTGATAAAGAATTAATATGTGATGGTAGCAACAAATAACAAATTTCTGATTTAGTGGTGAGAAAGTGCTTAAAAGATACATTTCCTCCAGAATATATGGATTAGATTCATTGAAATGCTTTAACTATTTTTTTTTCAATCAAACACACGGGAGAAAATAAAAATGCTTTAATTAATTCAAATTTTAAGCTCCTATTAATCTGGCTGGATGGGGCATGAAGTTTTGATTTTGCCTCAAATATAATACTTGTTTTGACCACCAAAATATTTTGCTGAGAGTGAGAAGGTTCATTTCAGCGTAAAGACGGAATGTTGACAGTTGAGATTATCTTCTTTTATTTTTCTGAAAATCTAATATTTGCACAGTCCTAATTATGAGCTCTGACATAAAACCAGATTCTGTACATTGCTTTTCAAGAGGGATGAGTAGCTTGATTAAGAGGACTTTGTCTCTGTGAACAATCTGGCCCTGAAACTTGAAATTTGCACGTAATTTCCAGCAATGTGCTGCTAGAATAATTATGAAATCTCTTAAGTGTGTGGAAGGGGGGAAGAGCAGTAAACAAGTACCTAGCATGTACTTTTAAGAGCAGGTGGCTTAATCTTCCCCTAAATAAAGCAATAATTTCAGCATATTCTGGTGATTACAGATAATAGTTATTCAGGTAATATTAGCTTTTTCAGGTGTGGCATCTTGTTCTAGGTGTTGTAACCTGTCGTTTATTCCTTCAGTGTGTTCAAGTCTACTTAGTAATTGCTTTGCTGAAAAACAGATTATATATTGTTTAGCTGTCAGTTGTGCTGGAAAAGTGCCAAATAACTCTTAAACAACCAAATATTAGCCAATAAACATCAGTGAGAACACTCATGCATGAAACAAGGACCTGACTTGTTTTCTTGTTGGATGGTTAATATTGGAGAGAAGTTCTGAATCAGGTCTTTCTGCGTTGTTGGTTTTGTCCAAGCAAGTCACCTGATGGGCTTGAAAATGTTTAACTCTGAAACAGTAGACAGACACACCTAGGCTGTCTCAAAAAGACCCTCAAACTATTTTGACGCAAAGGAAAACTCCAAGCAGCCCTCAGTTCAGCAAGGTGCTGTTAGATTGAGTGCTCCTGTGGCAGAATTTCAGTGTAAGTTGTTACACTTTCCTAAAACTGGTTGGGAACAGCTGATGGCCAGTGTTTGAATATGAGCCAGACCAGTTCAAGCTTCCCTTAGAGCAAAGCAGGGGAACTGTCTGACCCCATCAGCTGCCTTACCTTGTATTTTTGTATTTATCTAGCAAAGACAAACTGTCTGGCCATAGTGGCCAAAACCAAGGCTGCATGCATGCTCACGCTTAGAGGAAAAAGTTCTCAACCCAAATTTATTGTAACATACTGAGCTTTGAATTAGTTTAGTAGGAAATCTGGCATAGTATAGGTGTCAGTGCGTTTCCGTGGTGAGAAAATCTCCTGGGACTTGGAGTATCTGTGTTACGCATCAGCCCTTTGGGATAGGAAATTCTGTATTGCTGTGATACATCTGGGCAACAGAGACAAGGCTCTTCAGCACCACAAAGGAAATAAGTGGCAAGGTAAAGACTGGGAATAGGTGTCCAGTCTTAAAGCCTAATCCTGAGACTTCTGAAAACCTTCAGGGGCCGTGGTTATACACTTATATCAATGGCTCTCTGGGAAGGATGAGGCTATTTTGGGTGAAAACACTGAGCACCTGGGGATAGGGGCTGTCTCTTTTCCTGCTCTCCTGAAGTGTTCTTCCCTGGGAGCCAGCTGGCATCTGGGAGCCCATGGCAGGACGGCTGTTTGGTCGAACAGGTCCTTGCAGCCTCTTGTGAGGTTCACGTTGCAACAGCTTGAGGTCAGCGTGCTGAAAGCAGGAGTGGAAACTATTTGAAGAGTGTGCTTCCCACCCTTCCCTCCTGCTCTGCTCTGCCTGAAGCAAGTTGTTTGATTCCATATATATTATTTTCCCTGTTGGAAAATGACTCCCACTCAAAACAGGATTAGGGAGCTTCGCAAAGGGAGGTTGAATTTAATTATAGGACAAACCAACATTCCCTCCCCCAGGAGTCCTGGCTTCAGTTGTCACTTGTGGTGCTTATTCTCTATAAATGGTATCTGGTTGGCCTGTGTTCCTTTTCATCTGATAAGATGACATCTTTTTTACTCCTGTGTTGTTGCCCTCTGTACAGATCTCAGATACTGATGGATTAACATAGGCTGTCAGCAGAACAGTGACTGATGCTTTTAACTGTACTGAGATTATGGCATTAGGCTGAGATCCCATCTGAGTTTAGACACCAAGAGGCACTAAAGTATGGGGAAAGTCTCTCCAGGCTTTTCCCATTTGATGAAGGAAGACAAGATCTCCATTCAGGCGTAAGGAGGACTGAATCACTTTCTGCACATAAGCATTTTCCTGTCTACAGAAAGAACCTACAGTTACAAAAGTCCTAAAGACTAACTGAAACAAATTGATGATTACAGAAATATGTAACATTTTGGCCTTGATCCTGTTTTACATTATGCTGTGTACATCGCATTGTGCACAGCAAAATAAACAAAGTGTTTGTAATACAATGTCTGTGATGATTTTGATAATCTTATATTAAATCATGAAGAAAAACACACCACAGGATACAGGGCATGCTTGTAGCTGACAGGGTTCTCCCTTGCCTTCAGGTAGCCTGGGTTGAAAGCTGCATTATCCTGGCTTCTTCTGTCCATAAATAGAAGGAACCCGTTGAATACTTTTCATGCTGTCTCTGCAAGGAAGTTGTTTTCCTTAAACAAATATGGTCTTGCCAGATTTCACAACTTGATAGATGTTATCATTATTACCAGCCCTCAGTAAAGCATTTCTTGATGTGTATCTACTACTGAAAATTAGTCAAAGATGTCCACCTGTATTACAAAGCAGTAAAGCAGCACCAAATTAGAAAAAAGGGAGCATGGGCAATGAATGATATATAAAGGGGTGAAAGTAGGTTAGGAACAAATCAGAACAGGAATTTAAACATTGTTTGATACATCTTGAATAGTTTTCTATCTCAGTGTGCTCTCAGTGAAAGATCATGATCTTACCCACCAATTACTATCTCACCTGTAATATTTTTAGTGCAAACTCTACCTGTTCAAGAATGATCAGTCCCTGTGCTGATTGTGGAACTGAACTGGCAGCAGAACAGGAGAAGGGTGACCTGTACCTTACAGTCCTGGCTATGAACGGATGTCACAGGGGACTGAGCTCTGGAGAAGAGCTTTAAGCCTGAGGCACACCTCACCTGCTGCTTCTGTTTCTTTGGCCTAGTTAGGGCTGCTTGAACTAATGAAGGACTCTCATGAATACATCAGAATTTAGAAAAGTTGTTGCTAGTAGCTGACTAGGAAGCAGCATTTCTGTCTACTGATTTCATCCTGAATGAAAACAAAAGGAATTGTAACCAAAAGAAGTAATCATACGCTCTTTGTTTCATCCTTACCAGAATATTTGATAAGGTTGCTGTGGTTATTTCTTCTAACACAAATTTGAAAAGTGACACGGTTCAATCTTGTAAGTGTGAAAAGACATTTATTGTGGGATATTTTAACTTAATCAAATCAACATTTTTCACTGGAGAAGGTATTGCGCATGGTCTTTTTTTGATCAGTGTGAGCTGCGATATTTCAAAATGCTGTTGTAATTTAAGCAAATAAGAACTTGGATTAGTGGTGTTCTGGTTCAGAGTTTCTGCTATCCAACATCAAATGTCCTGAGCAGGAAAAGAAAGAACATGACAAAAGTATCTTTGTGGGCTCTTTTGATTATATTAAAAAACCCAAACCAAACAACTTCTCTCCAGAATGCTTTAACAACCAGCAACCATTTTTTACTATCTTCATTTGCCACAATACAACTTACAGTCCTTACAGGATAATTTCCCACCAGTTGTTGGGTGCTTTGTGTTTTGCAATTGAAGAATTAATTTAAAGTTTTTATTTGAATTTGAAACTTGACTAATCTGAGAGTGTTTAACATTCCTGTTTCAATGAATGAATACTTGAGACAGAACTTATTTTATTAAACGTCATTTTATTTCTTTTCTCATTGTACCCCATTTTTATCTTCTGTTTCCATATTTCAAACCAAATAGCCACAGTTCTTCATATTTACACTGTAGTAAATGTTTCCTCACATATAGTAATTACTGTAGAACTAAAATTATGCAAATTAGAAGGAAGGAAATATCTACTGTTTCTTTGTATAGTGGAGCATTAAAAATGTGGATGAGTTGAGTTTCATTAGTTTTGTTACCTGGAAGGTATTGGGAACTCTGCATTAATGAATGCTCCTTGCTGGGACATGCAGTGTATTTTCTTACTTTTAGGTATTTGAGGCAAGAAAAGGAAGAGTGTTAAATATTATTAATATTATTGGCTCATTAATACTGAAGGGATCAAAGGCCATGTGATACAAGCAGCGTTATAAACTGGCTAAGATGCTTTGGTTCGAGCATTGGCTTCCCCCGGCTTCACCCATCAATACCTCTTTCAGTGCTTGTATTTAATTTATAAATGTTCAATACTTCTTTTGCCTTATAGATTTTTTTCTTTTGGCATCTTCATATGTGCTGTGCTGAACACGTAGTGAGGGGTTCTGCTGTTGGTTGTCCCTGGGCAGAGCCCTTGCTGGGGCTGGTTCTGGTTCCTTCCTTCCTTTCCATCTGATGTTCCCCTGGAGTGAGGTGGGTTTAGCAGGAATGGTCTTCTGGGGAAGAAAGGAGCTGGATGACAAAATAGAGAAATTTGGTGCATTTATTTCCCAGAGGAAAGCTTCTAAATACATTTCTCATTTGAACTGAGCTGGTACTGGCCAACAAGGCCATCAGACACAGTCTGCAATGAATGCTCTGTGGTTTATTACAGATCTTTGCAAATGGGCACACTGTGGCCTAGCTGTGTGACTTAAGTGCTCATGTGGCTAAAATGTCCTGCTTCAATACAGATGATTATAAGCTAACCTGAAATGTATCATAGGAAGCTTGTGGAGGAGGCCAATCCAACAATTTATTTCTATCAAACAATTAAGGATTTGTATGAAAGTGAGGCCTGCCGAGGCTCCTGTGCTGAGCAGCAGAGGCACTCAGCAAAAATACACTGCCCTGGACTGAAAATTGCAATTCAGAGCAAGAGAACAAATAGAAATAATGACAGGAAGTGAGGGCAGAGGTCCAAGGAATTACTGTTGCTCTCTAACCCTGAAGAAAGTCATAGCCCTACTAAGTCCATATCTGATAAACCCCCTCTGAACAGAAGTGAGAGCCACCTATGCTTTTGCTACTAAAAATATTTGCTTCTGTCTTTGCTGCTGTCTGAACATTGGTTACCTCATGGTCATGCTGATGAATTGTGAACCATGA
The DNA here is from genome assembly GCA_013400735.1 of Pomatostomus ruficeps. NCBI lineage: Eukaryota > Metazoa > Chordata > Aves > Passeriformes > Timaliidae > Pomatostomus > Pomatostomus ruficeps. The sequence goes on along the minus strand of VYZT01062735.1, from coordinate 497,375 downwards.
CCATGATTTAAAAGCCAGTAAGGATTCTTATCAACACTGGGACTTCCTGTAAGTGCCAAAGTGAAAGGCACTGTGGAAAATACAGCTTTGAATACAGATGTATAGGTGGAGTGTACATTTACACACCTGAGTTCAGTGGGATCTCAGATATGTAAAAATGTCATTACCTGGGGACAGAACATCTCTCTGTTACAGTAAGTGAGGAATACGTCTTTCTCTTCTGTGCCTTTTAAAGCATGTCTTGAACTGAATGATATTTACTAAAGTTATACCAAATGCAATGAAGCTGCCAGTGGATTTTTAGCAGCAGAACTGGTGGTGTTTCAGTCTGCTGACTCAGGGCTCAGCAGATGAGCTGAAAGCCAGGCTGCACTGCTCAGGGGACAGGTTTGTGTCACAGGCTGCTGGTACGAGCAGCACTACTGGGGATCCCTCTCTGCTGGCCCGGCAGAAGTGCAGTACAGCACTGTCCCTCCAGTCTGACAAAAGGCCCTGTCAGAGATGGGCCCAGGCACAGGGGGTGGCTGTAGAGGGAACCTGAGGGATCTGCCAGTGCTGATGAACAGATAACCTGCAGGCAGGAGAGGAGCTTTAGATTCCAGTGCAAAGCCTAAGCACTCCAAAGGCCTAAGCTCGGTGGGCTTGATGCAGGCAGTACTGAGAAGAGTTAGCACTAAAGACACTTTGGGGTCTAATTCTCAGTTGCTGTAAATTCATTATATCCTTTAACCCTTTTAAATTGAGGTTGCAGGCTGTAAACAGACATGAGCATTTCCTTACCGGTTTCAAGTTCCCTTTGGAGCCATGTCTGGTTGGTTTGGATTGTTTTTAGTGCAGCAGTAATACAAATAAGCCAGATGAGAAAATAAAGTCTGCAATAAAAATGTGTGACTCTCTGAAGGCTGGGTGCAAACTACCAACAGCTGGTATCCATAAAAAATGCCATGATTATGCTATCTAGAAGATTTATGGCCCCGTCTGGTATGATCAGACATCTGAATTTTTTTCTCTGTGGCGAGCACTGAATTCTTAGAATAAGGGTCAATTTTCTTCCAGAAAGTAAAGGGAGAAGCACTGTGCAATCCTTAATATGCTGGAGAAAGGCTGCTCTCTAGTGTTCAATGATGGGGTAATTCAGGGAGATGCTGGAGTCCAGCATTCTGCATATTGCAGTGGGCAGGCAGCGCTCAGGTTGGATTTAGGCTTGTGTGACTTGCAGAGGCAGTGAGAATTTGATGACGAACACTCAGAGGATATATTTGCTGAGAATCTTCGACACTTTTCTATTTCTTCTTGATTTTTTTGCCATATACTTGATGGTAATCCATCTCTGAATGATTAGCAGAAGTCAAATCCTCCTGCCAGTCTCAACCGGTTGCTGTAATGTGACTGGTAGGTGTGGGCTATGCCAAAATTTTCTTTCATCTTTTAGATAGGAACAAGCAAGAATATCACATCATTCCTGGAAATGTCGACAGGGATTATAAATTCTGTCGGTGAGAATTGTTTGCATCAAGGCAGAGAGGCAAAGCTCCAGGGGAAGCAGAAGTTAAGCAATTCTAGCAGAAGGAAACCTGTCACATTTAAAGACCTAAGTAGATTTTCACTTACATTTCCACATTGCCCTCTGCAGGATGTGATTCAGCTTGGTCCAAGCATTTTATGCTGCTATATTGATGGCTATAAATTGATATGAATACAGAAACCTTTATTAAATAATAACCCATAACTGGCACACAGGTCTGGGATCACTGTTTCCCTACACAGCTGTGGAGCCAGAGGGCACTTAGAGGCTCAAACAGAAATTAAGCTGAGTTTAGTGGAGTGATAAATTGTGCACTAGGGTACATTTGCCTTGTCCTCTATTCCAATCTATCAGTCTGCTTCCCCCATGACTTCTCATTACTAATGAATTACCATTCATTAACTAGTCTGGTGGTGTTTCATATCATACTCAGTGATGCTCCATAACACCCACTGGATAAACTGAGGTAATTGCTGTGGCTTCTGCATCCAAGTACAGACACGCAGAATTGTAGAAATTGTGATTGGTAGTGGCCACCCATCTCTGTCTGATGTTGCCCAAATAATGTAAAACCTCTAGGGACTGAAACATCACCATCTCTTGGTGATCTATTTATAATCCCCACCACTGTGAAGCTTTTCCCAATGGCCAACTTAAGTCATCTTTGCTGTACATTAACCTATTACTGCCTGCAGAGGTAAAGATGAGTTTGCTCTCTCCCTTTTACCAGCAGTCTTTGCAGCAACACATCTGAGAATATCTGAGACCTTGTCCCAGGTGTGAGTGGGCTTTATCAAGCCAAACAGCCAAGATGAACAGGTATTCTGATCATGTCAGACAGCCAGGTCTGTGTATCTCACTAGAGTCCTACTTATGCAATTAGAGTAGTGTATAAAACTTTCCTTACAGAGAAAATGCTGCATGGTTTTCATGGAAAAGACATATCCTTTGTAACTGGTCATGTGTCTTTATTCCCTCCCCCCTTTTTTCATGTTTTTCTTCTCTTTTTTCCCCCTCTTTTTTTTTTTTTTTTTTTTTTTTTTTTTTTTTTTTTTTTTTTTTTTTTTTTTTTTTTTTTTTTTTTTTTTGTTTTAATAATATGTACCAAAATGGTAAAAGAAGCAGTTAAGATGACCACCGGAACTCTGTACCTAGTGCCAAACCCAGCCCTTTTAAAGCTGTGCTTATTGAAAGGATGTTAGCTGAAGGAGTCATGCTCTTCTGTCGGTGATGTTAGTGTGCAAGGTCAGGTAAATTACAGAGATTGGAGGTCTGAGGTGAAACTGTAAACGTGTGTGATTATGTCTGTAGAGGGGAATATAAGAGTGGGCTAATGTTTAGGACAAGCCAAGGAAACGTGCAAATTGATCTAGAAACAGATATGCTTGCTTTCAGTTCATATGTTGTCTGGAAGAGATTAAAACCAGCAAATCTCTCTTTTTGAGAAAACAGAGCTAGTCAAACTGCAGCTTGGTTCAAGTGAAGCAAAGGATTCACATGGAACTAGTGTATTCCTGGCTCCCAGCCACAGAGAGAATTGAGGAATCACTTTCTGATCATTTCAGTTGTTGCCCTGCAGGCTCTGATGGCATCAAGATGTATGTAATTCAAAAATGTCAGTGTCTTTGAGAGAAGAATTTGCAGGGAAAAGCTGCTTCCCACTGTTCTCCTCCCTGCTTAGCGTGGCGATGGATGGCCCTGGGAGTCAGCCAGGTGCAAATCCTGGTCTGCAGAGCTGTGTAGGGAGGGAATTCCTGCTGCTGCCTGACAGCTGGAAAAGCAGAAGGCAGCAAAGGTTGCTGAGGCTGGCCCTCCTGCTGGAGGGAGCCTGAGGAGTTTGGACTTGCCGGGTCAGTAATGCAGCAGCAGAGCTCTGGGAGAGCCCATCAGAGCAGCTGCAGGGAGTATAGAGTGTCTTTACCAAAACACAGCAAATGTTCTGCTGAAATGAGCTGACTAATAATTTCCCCCTGTCCCCATTTCCCACACACATAGGCAGCTTTCTCTCTGAGTTTTCATGGCCTGGCTGATGTTGGTGCCATCCCTCAGCAAGGCAGACTCTTCCTCTTGCTCTTGGAGGAAATGTTTCCCGTTCTCTTGCCTTCAGGAGGTGGAGGGTAACTCTGATTCTCCTCAAGCAGCCCAGTCCAGCTCAGACAGAGAAAGAAGAGGACCCTGTGACCCTGCTGGTGCTGTGTGTGGCAGGTGGCAAAGCTGCTGTCATTGCTGGCTTTGGAGGTAATTGGGGTTTCATACACAATTTCAATAATTCTTTACTATCAGGGAAGCCACTGAGCAAAGATATGGCATATCAGAAGGAGCAAAAGCCTGGCTTATCCTAAGTAGGATATGCAACAATTTTCTTTTCCATTTCAAGGATGAGAGAATATGTGGAATTAGTGGATGGTGCCATCAGAATTAGCAGTTCTGTGTCTCAGTGAGTGTTTGGTGGGAACATGCCAGGAGGAAAATGTTTACTTCTGCTGTAATTAGAAAAGCAATCTGCAGAAAATCTGAAGATATCTGGCTTCAAATTAGTTCCAGACTCTTTTGCTGCCTCTTGAAACCATTATCTGTCCATGGAATAGAGTCCAAGCACTGTATTTGATTCACTATGTGTCAGAAGTGTGGAAAAGGAAAAAAAACAATGCAGAAAGCATGGAAGGTGTGTATCAGGAATGTCCTGGCTTGCAGTCAGTGTAACCCAGGAACCTTCTGCAGCCCATGGGGAAAAGTGTGGGCCAAAGGGGCTGAAAAGAGCACACCACAGAGTGAATCTGAACTACAGAAAAATTCTGTTTTCTCAGGCAAACTATTGACTACATCTGCCAATGCTGACTGGTGGTACTTTGTAACACTGGTGTGACAAGGTAAATTTCATCCCTAAGAGTTTATGAAATAGCTCCGAAGGATGTTTTAGGCAATCTCAGTCACCAGGCAGGGTGTGGCTCTCTGTTGGGGAGCAGAGGAGCACCACACCAGCACGGACTTGGAGAAGGATGAACTCTCTAAACTCTGCTCTCTACATCGTGCAGGCTCTGGTGTCCCCTGATTATGGTGAACTGTAAAAGGAATCCAACAATTCCTTAGTAAGAGAGCATTTTATCTAAAGAAATCAACAGCCACCATGGTGATGTGTATGTAACCCTTTTTTAGCCCATATATAGATTGAGAGCGGGAGCTTGCTTGTGGTAACACAGATTCTTTCCCATGGGAATTTTTCTCTTCTTCTTCCTGTGTTTTATAAATAAAGATAAAGTTTAGATGTTATTGAAACGGTCTCTGGGAAGGATGGGTGGTTCTAACCTGGCCAATTGGCCTAGGGGGAGGTTTTGGATTTACCCAATCCGGACGACCTTTGAAAAGTCTATATAAGTTTTATAATTAAATAATAAATTCAGATTTATGCCACTTAACCGTCTCAATTCCTTCACTCGGCTAGCGGTTCAACAGTGACACTTGCTCTCAGTTTACTGTTTTCTAAACACACAAACCACCTGTTTTCTCTCTATTTAAGCTATATGAAATTAATCCATAGGGTGATATCTTGGTTTATGTTGAGATCTAATCCCTCTGCATTTGTGGTCTGTGATAAATGGACTTGAGATAATACCTTACAATCATCAGAGTAATTTGTGTTCTGAAGTCAAACACCACTGAAGTCCAATTTAGCTCTTGATTTGAAGGTACATACAGAATTTGGGCACTGTACACTTTATTCAGCCTGTGAATAAAGTATATAATATTTTCATCTGATCCTACTAAAGACTATTTTTTCACCTCCATAGCTAAACAAGAAACAAATGGCCATATTTAGAATTTAGTATTTAATTACTGAACAAATACGTACAAATAATGTTTCCTTCTGTTGCTTGTAGTTTTAAACATAATGCTTGTGATTACGCAGGCCATCCGAGCTCTGGTCTGATATTATTATATTTGATATTTTCTGTTTTAATCAAGCATAAAGGTCAATTGATTTAATTTCTGTTGACAGTGGAGATACGGTTTAATTTGCTGTTCGGTAAGATATTAAAACGTTGTAGCATTTCAAGGAGTACCTACAGCAACAAAATTCCAGGTGAAAGGACATAGTCTTGGTATTTTTTCTTACTTAAGCTTGCTCATTTTGATCATCTTATATAGCTAAATGCCAGTGCTTACATATTTAAATACACAGCAAACATTGCAATGATTAATAATGCTGTGTTAATGAGAAGCAAAATGTAGATGCATTTCAGTTTTCTAAGTAATTGGAGCAAAAAACCGCTAAATTCTCCAGTGACTCAAATATTTCTTATAATTTGAAACACATTTATCTGGAAAATGTGTTATTGGCACATTTATAATAAATCTATGGTTATTATTTTAGACAGGCAAGTTTTTGGCTCAATTTCTATTAGAAATTAAAGACCTATCAATTTTTATGATCTGGGGTATTTTTCTTCTATGCTGGTGATTTAAAATTTCTTTTGAAACTGTATGCTTATGGAGAGATCTTCCTACTTTTCCAATTAAAATTTGGATTGCTTTAAATGAGTTTAGAGTTCATATAATTTTTGAGAAGCAAAAACAACATGCACATTTTTAAGTTAGAAAAGATGTGAGCACTGATGCAGCAAAGAGCTGCTCAAGTCTTCTTCTGCTGGATCAGGGATTTTGGCTTATCATCAAGAATCCTGATACATTTCTGCACTTCTGGGAAGAAAATTCCTAGGAGTGAGCTCTGTGAACTAGCACTGTTGTGAAACAGACAATTCTGTACTTCTACCCTGGCTGGAATGATGATTTCATACTTTTATTTCAGTAATTGGATTAGCTAGAGAAAGGCAGAAATGCTGTTGGGAGGTGCAGTACAAGAGAATGACCTTGTTAGGGCAGTTCTGAACACAAGAAAAGCCTCTGCTGCTCTGTTATTTTTAAGCTGTTGGATGGCAGGTCCAGGTGAGCACTGTATACTGGAAAGCTGTCTTTGCACAGATCAATATTTTCTCTGTATGTTACTTGGAAGCATTTCTGACAACAGTAAAAAGAAGTATTTGCCTTGGGTTGTTTTCCTAAAGGTTGTGGTAGTTCGTTAGTTTTTCTATTTTTAAGTTAATCTGTTCCAATTAAAAAGGTTTTGTTGACTGTAGCTACAATTATGTTTTTACCTCACAGGCATTGCCTCCTGGAAGTTGTAGCTTTTCGGTGCATGGAAGAAAATGGAGACAAGAAATGCACTGACTTCTCCAGTTTTTTTGAGAGGAGAGTAGCAGGGTGCACTGGGAAAGAGAAAGTTTGCTTTGGGAAGCTGATTGTTGGGAAGGAAATGTTTATTTATGGAACTTGAAGTTCAGGACTCATGACTCAGTATAAGGTTAAGTCAGTTCATCAAAATGTCAATGAAATACATGGATTTAAGAAATGTCAATTGCTTGTTTTTCATGAAATACCAGAGCACGACACTGCTTCAAAAACAAAGTATTCACGTTTTCTTGACAAGCAGTATCATGCAACATGTAGAGAAAATGGACCTTTTGGTGTCCTATTTTGGGGATGCAACAAGATAGCAAAATCTTTAGCATGTCCATAGAATTGGAAATTCCAATTCATGTGAATTTTGTAGAATTACACAACAGTTGTCCATATGTATTTTACCCACACTTAAAAGACTGCAGTGCTATACAGAACAAGCCACAATTCCAGTTCCATAGCTGCACAGAAAGGTTGGCTGGAGCTGCAGGGAATCACAAGGAAGAACCAGGTGCCACCAGTGAGGTTACTCAGCAGGAGCTGTCCATGAGTCTGGGTCTCCTGGTCAGAGAACATTTGAACAAGCACCACGTTCATGAGTTTATCTCCCTTGTAGCAGTGACCATGCCAGGTCAAAGCCATGTTTGCAGGACCAAGATCTCAGCATCTCTACTGCCAGGCAGCCCAGCTGGTACAGCACCATTAATTCCAGATGTTGCTCTTTTGGGTTATTTTCTTCACAGCTGCTGCTGAATCAGAGCGAGTTAAAAGTACGATGCCTTTAGCGCAGGGCTGGGGCAGGTCCCTGCCCAGGCAGGGCAGGGGAGAACTGTGCTGCAGGGGTTGTTCAGGCTCGTTAGTTAAGTGTGGTTTTAAGGAAGCTACACAAATATCCTTTGAGCAGACAGTGACCCCCTTTCAGTGTAGAGTGCTTGCATGATGGTTGTGGGCACTTGAGTTCTCTTTGTCCCTGAATCTGTATGTTAAGGCAGCATTGTCTGATAAAGTTAGGGGATATCAATGAGGATTCTTATTATTATATTCTCTTTTTTTTTCTTTTTTCTTTCTCTCCTACCAATGGCTTGCAGCATTTAGCAGTGTCTCTTCTCTCTATCGGTAAAGGGTATTTTAATATTCTCCCTAAATAAGAGAAGCATATTTAATATTTGTTAAGGGCTTTGAAGTCTTCAAAGAAGGATACAAGAAGAACTTGAAATGGGACAAATTCAGTTTTAAAGGGATCCAGCATTTTCTGTGCACAAAAGGTTATTTTGAAAGCTGGTGGGGGATGACTCCTGCTGCTGCCTACAGGGAATGCACTCCACTAAGGTCTAGGAATGTTTATGGAATTATAAAATGCATTTGCAGTGCAAAACTCCATTGGCACATATAGCAGATGCCTCCTGCCACGTTTCAGATTGCCAGCTTAAACTAACTGGCACATGCAGGAGATATTTGAGCAGTTACAAAAGAAGGGAAACTTTCAGAAGACCTGTCTGTCTTTCCATCCACGTCTGTCAATGAAGATGCTGTGTAGCAAAAAACTTGCAATATATGAGGAAAACTGGTAAGAGGTGATCCTTGGTTTTTAACCTTGGGGTCTGTTGATAACTACAGATGTCTTAGAAGGGCACATTCACTGACTGGGCTCCCGATGGAGGCCTCAGAGTTTCCCTCATCTGAAAGTCCTCAAGCCCTTTCAGGTGATGGTGCATCTGAAGGGTGACACAGTCCCACCAGTTCGAGCTCATGCCTCAAGCCCAGAATCACTGGGTGACTCTTGTCAGCACAGCCATGGGGAAAACTGCCAGAGTGCCATTTGTGTGTTGCTTTGTTGCCTCTTGGGAGGAGACCCAAGAGGTGAAAGCATCAAAGCACGTGTGCACCAAGGGCATTGAGTCCAGGGCCAGACTAAACCTACTGGGAGGCAAACCTGAAATACACAGAGAGGAGATGTCAGGAGGTGGAGCACCAGCCACTGTCACCTTTCACTGACTCACTGCTGTGCCAAAACACTTGCTGATGTGGGGCTGGCCTGGTGGTGCTTAATCTGGACAAAATCTAGGGCAGTTTGGGAAGGGTGATGGGTGAGAAGCTATGCTCTTGTAAGTGCTGTGTGAATGCTTTGCAAAGGGTACTGAGGAAAGCACCCGAGGAGCTGGTTATTTATTCAGCCTTTCTCCTCCATGACGTCAGCTCTTCAGTAAACAAGATGCTGAGAAAATCACCTCTATTATTTATAGGGTGGTGGGTTTTCCACTGTGTGCTCTCACCAACAACAGGAAATTTACAGAGTAACTGTATTCTGCCGTGGCTCTTCTCCTTTGTGAATGTCAAAGATAAAATGGCTTTAAAAAAACTGGTTAACTAAGTAGGTCAGTATTTGTTTCAGGAGGAGCATGTGTGGTCTTTAAGACACTGATTTTCATTTTGAAAATCTCCATTTTTCAGCATTGAAGAGTGCAGCAATGCTGGTTTATCTTGAGTCCTTTTTAAAAGCTGCATACTTCAGTGCTAAGGGGATTAGAGTTGAGCACACTTTAATGAACACCTGTGAAGAGAGTGAACCTGTTCAAAAGAATAGACATGTTGTGCTTCAAAGTAATCCACAGAGAGAAATATGGAGAGCCATTTAAAAAGAATACTGTGCATTTTAACTAACTAATCCAGTTAAAAGAGGAAATTTTCAATGCATAGAAAGGCAGAATACAAGAGGGAGCAGAAGAGAAGGGCTGTGTTATACAGTTATAGCTTTCCCTGCTACATTTTTTTGTTCCTAATCCTAATAAAAGCAAGAATACTTTAAGCCACCTACCTGAAACAGATATTCAGGGTGCAATTTCTGTGGGGTTTCTCTCTGGCAATGGGATTATATGCATTTAATGGGTGTCAGTTGTACCTTCTCTGTGCTTTTTAGCTAATAGTTGTTCTGATCCCTCAGGAAATGAGAAACTTTTGAGTGAGGATGTAATGATCACATTTTCTAGGGGAAAAGTAATAGAATTTTTGCTGACTGATTATTTTATCACCATTAATGCTTCCTTGTGATGGCAATGAGCACGTTGAAATATTCAGCTGATGAAATGTTTTATCATAAAGACTGAGCCAGTCTTTTGCAGAACTGAATTTGTGACCTGGCAATGGCTTTAGAAGGCTCCCCAAGATGGCAACAGAAGTGAAGGTCTTTAAGTACTTTTTCAGAGTAGTATCTTGTGCTGAATGTCTTTTGTGTGAGACACAGAACCTCATGTGCCTGGGCAATGCTTCTGGAAAGGTCCCATCTCCTGTAGTAGGAAGACCAATAATAAGGATTTGTTTTTCAAGAGTTTTTGTTTTTAATTAGATGTCCTGTAACAGCTCTGTTCTTCAACCAGCCATTCATTCTTTCTACTGTTGCTGATGTACCAAAACTTTTCCTGGAGTGGAACTTCTTCCCAGATGTTTTGATTAAAATCATACATCGTCTTGGCCTCCCCAAATAACTTTTTGTATGGAAGGTATTCTGTCTCCTCAAGCATAACAAACGTACACAGAGATCAAATCAATACAAGTATAAGAAAATGAAATTTTGCCCTTTGCAACCCTTACTGTCTCAGCCTTGTGAAATACTTTACAAACTTTAGTCCCTCTTTGAAGGGAGCACTGCTTCTCGTTTTTAAATACAGGGAAAGGGGGAATGAGGGGTAAAGGAACTGAGACCTAAATAAATGAGCTGGGCTGGAGTTGAAGGTTGATCTTCCACTTCTGCCCAAGGCCCGGAGGACTGAACCTCTCTCTTTTGTATTTGAATGCCCAGTAGAGGAGGGAACATGTGCAGGAAAAGGCAGTGTCAGATCTAAGTGTGATTCTCAGTCAAAACCCTTCTAATTCAGTGTAACCTGGTTTGCCTGACAATGCTCCGGGGCTAAGGGATTCAGTTTTTGTGAGTGATGATGTTCCCCCTTGCCACCACCCCGGTGTGTTCCAGGTGAGACTGTGCCCAGGAAAGGGTCCTGCTGTGTCACACAGGGGGTGGCAGCCCTGCAGGGCCCCTGCTCTGCTGGCAGAGGGACCGGGCTCCATTGTGGACACCAGGCCAGGGTGGAACCTCACTGTCCCCAGGGCCTGTCCCTGCCATTCCCTGTGCCCCCAGGGAAGGGACAATACAAGAAGGCTCCTTGGGTTAGTGCTGCAGTGCTGTGGGTTTGCTCAGATGGAGCTGTGAGTTTGAATGAAGAGTTTTGGAGGAGTTCAGCTATTTTGCCTACAGGGTCTTGTCCCTTTTAATGTTGGAGAGTGAAAACATTGATGCACCTCTTAAGTCTAGAGACGTTGATGTCTCCTAGTATCCTTCTTAAAGGCAATTTCTGCTGTGAGGACTAACTCATTAAAAAGTGCATTGAGACCAATTTAAGGACAGATTTTCTCTTATTGTCAGGTTTCTAAGCTGTTCTCATGAGACCTAGTTCACGAGCCACAGAAACAAAAGAACAGTGTAATCAAAAAATGTGTAAAATGAAGGGAATGAAAGTCTCTTCTTAGATTGTGTGGAAGCAGCTTAAAATGTGCCTGAAATAAGTAGGATTTAAGTGAAGTACAAAAGATCAAACCTCAGAACAAATTGTCAGGTAATTTTAAGAAATCCTCTTTGCTCCTTGTGCTGATAATGAGTCTGCTCTGGAAAGTCAGATCACTGCTGTTTTGGAGCAAACATCTCTTTATCTCAATAGCTGATCTTCCTCTCAGAAAATCAGAGCTGAGCAGCCTGTAGTGGTGTGTGACTGAAAATGTCCCCTGGAATAATAAAACTGGTCTCAAAGGTCATTTGAGATTTTCTTCTTGATAAATTTGTTGATCCTTTGAAATGAGGTAAAAATTCAGTTCTCCTACTAAACATGGGGGAAGAGATTATTTTGCTGAAGTAAAGATGTGCCTTCTATTAGATGCTGATTGGTTTTATTTAAAAAGAAAAAAAAAAGGAGGATAACCCCCCTGCTCTTAGTTATTTTTTAAAATTATGTAAATAGCTTAGTCTTCCAAAAATGGGGGAAAGAGTGGACTTTGTAGTTACTGGGGGAGAAAACCACCTGTGTGAGTGAACTTCTTGAAACCTTCTTCCTAGGAGAGGAGGAATTCTTTGCCAAATATTAATGAGGGCTTGGTTTCTCCTGAACAATGCACAGGGATTGTCCTGCTTCATTTCCAGTCATCTCCTCCTGTCCCCCAAGCTAATTTGGTGTCCCAGGTGCTCAGTCCCTGCCCAGCTCTGCCCATGGCAAAGCACCCATAGGCAACCCAGGAGGCCCTGGTGGGTCTGACTGCAGGGAGGGACGTGCAGGCCCATCAGTAAATTAAATTGAATATCAGCTGAGAGTTGCAGAAATTCATTGCAGCTGGTAACTGGCAGGGACAGGCTGATCAGCAGCTTCAAAGGTTGGGTTTAACAAACTTTATCAGGATTGGGAGCTGTTTGTTCTTGGTTTGGAAGCAAAGCAGAGATTCGTGTAATCAAGTATTCAAAAGTTTATTTTGTGCAAGCCTGTGAGGTGGTGATGGCACTAGATTTCCTAAACTGTGTATTTGGGGAGTGCAGCAGGTGAGGAGAGCAGTGTGTGCTGCCTGTTGTGACACTTGCAGAGAGGCTGCTCTGGAGAATGCACAGGTGAAAATCCTAAAGGATCCCTTGTCCTTGCTGCTGGAGGAGGTGGCGTTCCTGTGAGGCTGCTTCGTGTTTCAGTCAGTGCTCTGACTACTCATTTTCTCAGTTAAAAGAAAAAATTGTCTTAATCAAAGTACTGTAAAATTCAATATATGCTAATCAAATCTTTTAAGAGATTAGCAGTGGTTAATGGGCAAACTGGAGAAGAGGCCACTTGATGTGGATTTTGGGGATGTTTTTGGCTCAGCAGGGCGCACAGAAGCAACGGTGTTTCCTGGGTGCAGCTGGGAGTATTTGGGATTATTGCATGGTGGGGAGGTAAGCTTTTCGAAAGTTTTGTTTTCCCACATAATTTTGCAAGTCAGTCTCTAAATGAACAGGTACAGGAGAGGGAGATGGGGGAAAAGAGGCAGAGGAGAGGGCTTTGGAGCTGCTCTTCCTATTTCTCCCTCGTTGAGGGGAAAAGCCTGCACCCCTCCAGGTGGTTATCAAGGAAGGGATGCCCGGACGGCTGGAAGGGCCCCTCGGGAGCCGTTCGGGGGTGACTGTGCCGGGCTGCGCGGCCCCGGAGCGCGGGCAGGGGGCAGCGTCGGGCCGGGCAGCGCCCGCAGCCTCGGGCCGGCTCCGGGAGCGGGAGCGGGGGTGACACAGAGCGAGCAGGGGAACGCGCGGCTACGGCTGAACGGCCCAAACCCCCGGTCTCGTTTCCGAAAATCCTGTAAAGGAGGAGAAATTAAATGTCTGGTGCTCCGGGTGTACCGTAGGGTTGGCTGTTGGTGCTGGAAAACGCCTTGTTCCTACCCAAGGAGCTTTGTCCCCAGGGACGGGTCCCTCTGTGTTTATTGGGGGTGGGGGTTTGCTGGCGGTGGGTGCGCGCTGTGTTTCTGGCGGGGTTCTGTTTCTTTGCTCGGTTTCGGGGACGGCTGCAGGCGGTCCCGGTTGTGTCGCTGTGCTTGTGCAGCGGGGATGTGCAGGCACTGGGGTCTCACTCACGTTACAGGTGGGATTCCCATCTCCTCGGGGTTTGGTACCGTGCATCCTGCCCCAGCCGTGGGATGTCTGCACGGCTCTGCCGGAGCTCAGCACGGGCTCTGCTCTGCCTGTACTGCTCTCAGCGCGGCTGCAGCTGCTCAGTGGGAGCGCGAGGATTGCACTCGGACCCTTGCAGGATTCCTGGGAATGTTCTTCATATTGCAACTGTGCCTTATGCTATTTTTTTTTTT
>VYZT01062735.1:416587-483737 GCA_013400735.1 Pomatostomus ruficeps | reverse complement strand
TTTTTTTTTTTTTTTTGTAAGCTGGGCAACACTATCATGATTCAGTGTTGCGGTTCAGGACCAAGTGTAAAGAAAAAGGAAACGTAGCTATTGTGATTAACTTGCTAAAGTGCAATCCTTACCAATCAGGAAATTTTGATAATTATTCTACCTACATACCTATCATTAAAAAAAAAAAAGTAAACCCAAGCTCTTTTCTTTGTTTATTCTAGTTAAATTTTCTGACACTGCTTCCCCCCTTTCTTATTTTTCCCAAGATAAGTGAAGGAAAGACATTATGATGGTTCTTGCTTTCATATGTAACAGCACAGAGGCTTTTTTCATGAAAATTTCCAAGACTCTTGCATCTACATACACAGTTATTTTTTAGGGATTCTGCCAGTGCATAGTTTTGTGTTTCTTTTTTTTATTATTTTTTAATAACCATTATTAAAGAATAAGGAGATATTTTCCAGGCTGCTGCCAGTAATGTCTGTTAGGAATGAAGAAAGATGCTGCAGGAAGAAAGTTTGATGTGATGCATATGTTGTGCCATACTTGGGGGATTGAAATGAGAGGGCTTTGCTGTTTGTTAGTACAGCCAGTGTCTCACAGGTGACTGTTATGCAAACACGATAAAGCTGGTTTACCATGTAAAACATGAAGTATTTTGTTGTTTGACTGGGCTGCTCAGAATTTATGTGAGACCTCATGCAAGTATTGAGGAGGATACATCCTGAAAAATGGATGTAAGGGGAATTCTTTTACCTATGTGGGAAAATACAGACTTAAAGGAGGGAAAGAGTTGGTTTCTGCATGAATCACACTGTGCTCAGACTATAGGAGTTCCTAGAGGGTAAAAGTGGAGAAAAAGCAGTGTAGTCTTGCTGGTGTGGTGGTTTGGGCAGAGGGTCCCAGAGTATATCATGCAGCTCAGAAAGCTGAAATGAACTTTCAAGTGATCCTATGGACTCACAGAGTATAGAAGAGAACACAATAGAGTTTAGCCACAAATCTTCAGGCTTAAACAGGTTTAATTAAAGTTTCCTTGCTCTTTCAATGTAAAGAGGAGCTCTGAGCAAACCAAGATCTGGGTAAAACTGGTAGGCAGAATCTGGGTCAATAATTCTGTGCTTCAATTCAGCACCTAACTTGCAACCACTGGATAGTCTGGAAGAATTGGGAACAGACTTGGTGGAAAATATGAGGGTTTGATATGCAGGGAATGGTGCAGAATGAAGGTTCCCCTCACTGCTCACGTGCCTTGCAAAGCCCTGGTGTGCACCTAAGGACAGCAGCTGTGCCACACCCAAACCCCAGTCTTTATCCTGAGCTCTTTCAGTCTTAGGCATGGCAAAGTGTTAGCAACCAGTGATGCTGGTGGATGAAAAAGTAATTTTGTTCTTCTGGGGCTGTATGAATGTGTGTGGTGTCTTTAGCAGTCAGGTGTCCTTGGCAGTTGATCAATTGTCTGTAATAGTCAGGCTTTTCTGCAGGATAAAATAAAATTTCTGAAGTTACTTTGCAATCCAGTGGTCTCAAAATGGTCTTAAGGAATTGACTTGATGATAGTAATTGACTTTTTGTTTCATTAGATAGCATTAATATCAGTGCTGTCAAATTTTGAAAGAAACACCTTGAGCAGAAGCTTAGCTGAAGTAAAACAGATACGAGGAACAGTTTGGTTGTAAAGTGGATTTCCAGCTTTCATGGTTGAAGTTTAGGCTATTCTGAACAATATATCTGGCCTCTAAGTTCCTGCCCACCTTTATTTTGCCCTGTCAATAAAATAAGCCTAAGCCACGTTACACTTGGAGCTCTCTGGGACAATTATATTCCCGATGCAGAAACATCAAGCCAGCAGCACAAAGAGAGGAATACCTGGATTTTCTTTCTGCCAGTGAACTTAATCCCTAGATGCACCGGTATTTGCGTTAAGGAAAACAGCAAAAGGTCATTGGTTTTCCCACCCCAGGAGTCAGGGCTGATGGTGATGGGAGATGCAGTTTTACACGTTAGCTCTGCCTGTCATTTAGGCTCGTTCAGCCGACTTTGGTCCAACCTCTTTCCTCACGTTTTATCTCTGCTCACACCTGAACATAGAAAAGGCTGGCAGAGCTGCCCAGTTTGGTGGGGAACCCTCATCTGTGAGGGTCCCTCTTCTCCAGGAGACCAGCACACATCTGTTACCTTCAGTGCTTGACTCCCAGCGGGTGCTTCTTGTCATCAGCAGAGCAGTTCTGCTGCTGCATTAGCCAATGCTAATTTAGCTGACACAGGCTTTTGATTTTTGGAAACTGAAAATAAGCCTTTAGGCTGTTAATAGACGTTTTTACAAACAGAAGGAAAGACAGAAATGATTTTTAGCTGAGAGGAATCGCACTGTAGTTTTAGAGGAGAATATTAGGGGAACACAATTTCACAAATGAATTGCACAACAATACACTAATTCTTTGTGTGTCTCCAGAGGCCTCAGCCCAAAGGTAGCTGAAATTCTATACCATAATTGCATTCTTTCAAAATTGCAGCTATAAGAGGCCATAGTTATTTCCAGAGAAATGTTAGAAATGGGATGTGCATTTTTCTGTACATACGTTGCATATGTTAGCATTCACTCATAGATTACTTCATTAACCTTTGCTCTTCAGAAGCCTTGGAAAGAAAAAGAAAACTTGAACGAAAAATAGATTGGGAGAGCAGGCTGAAGGGATTTCATCAAAGGTCAAAATCCAGCAAGTTGGCTCTCCCTGCCCCCTCCCTCGACTAAACAGCTTCTGTTCCTTCTGTCTCCACAAAGAAACAAATAAGTCTCGCAGGTGCTGCAGGAGCAGAGAGTATTTTGGTGCTTATTCCTCATGTGTGGTTTTAATGCATTTTATAACATTCTTGCATGATTTGTTTATTCAGGTTTTTTCTTGTT
Source organism: Pomatostomus ruficeps (assembly GCA_013400735.1). NCBI lineage: Eukaryota > Metazoa > Chordata > Aves > Passeriformes > Timaliidae > Pomatostomus > Pomatostomus ruficeps. The sequence continues at coordinate 480,838 of VYZT01062735.1, read as the reverse complement.
CTTGAATGGAAGCTATAGTAATAACCAAATAAGAAACAACACAAACCAAAAATCCAGATAAAATGTACTTTTTTTTCCTGTTCTTTTGTTTTAAAGACAACAGAACAAGGGGTTACCTGAGTGACTTGGGCCTGAGATGCTTCTGGCATTGATAGCTTTTCAATAGACCTGGTTTTAATTTAGCTGTAGCTGTTTTTTCTTTTATTTATTTCTATTACCTATTTTTGGTGTCCACATGGTGACAATAATATACTGAATGTAGCTAAACTCACTCTATATTCTGGATTCAATTTTAGAAGTGACTTCTCATGGCCAGGTTATAAGCCTTTGAAATATGGGATCATAATAGAAACGCTGACAGTATCTTAACAGTGTCTGCAGTAGTGGGTGTTTCTCTAATATAAACAAATGGTGTTCTTGGGCTCTTTTTTCCTTACTCTCCCTGCTTTCTTTCAAGGGTGGTTTTATCATTCATTAGCTTCAAAACGATAATCTTTTTTGTTTAACCTGCAACAGGATTTGTTTGTTTTGCTTTGTTTCCCCCTTTGAATCTGGAGTGGAACAGGACAGACAGGGAAGATTTAGGTTGTCGCTTATCCAGAAGACTTCCTTGCTGTCTGATGCTATTATGTACTTAATGTTCAGTAAGTGTGTAAATAAACACTTTCAATCTAAGCCTTGAAGGAGACAGTCTTTAAAGGAAGTGTCATGACAGCATAATTAAGAGGATGATCATTTTAAGATGCTTTATTTGTAGTATGTTGTACTGACAGAAATTAAACCTTTTTCCATAAAGCACAAAAAACCCCTCTGTAACTTGTTTAACTGCTGGCAGGGAAAGGCTCAGCTGTTACATTAATGTAAAACTCTCTCTGTAAAACCCATATTTTGGGCTTTTTGTGGAGAGATGAATGTGGAGGGAGCATGTCCTCTTCCGTGTAGGTGATAATGTTGGGGCTGCCCATGGGCTCCTCCAGGAAAATTGCAGGTCCAAAGCAGTGAGAGGACAGAGGTGAGGCAGCAGCAGCGATGTACAGACAAGGGTGGTGCCTGGGCTCCCTCCTTTGTGCCTTCTCTGGCTGTGGAAATACCCGACGGGGTGGAAGCCGCCCTTGTAGCTGCAGGATGTTGTGTAGCTTCCTGTAAATGCTGTGTTAATTGAAGTGTGTCTACGTTTTCATGTGTGCTAAGTAGTGTTTTCTCTGAGAAATCCTACCACACACTGTTATTAACTGGCAGCAGTTGTGGATTCCTTTTCTTCAGCTATTTCCTTTAGCTAAAAATGCAAAACTGTGCTGCCCTGAAGGGTTATTTAGCAAGAGTTTTAATGAAATACTAGAAATGTTGCACTCTAGTGATTTCCCACGTGCGGGGAAATGTCACAGTCCATTGGTCTTTCCCAGGGACATTACACGAGATTACGCCCATTTTCATTACTCTGCTCAAGTACAATATTGTTAAGTAAATATTTGCACAAAAATGTGGCCATCCTGAGGTGTGAGCTGTCCTGCGAGGTAAATAATTAAAGCATGTGCTCTCCCCAGTAGCAGCAACCAGTGCCTGATACAGGTCTGATCATTTCACATGTCTCTTTGGTAATCCATAACTGTCTTCTGCAATTATTTTCATCACGCAGCCAAGCAGAGATAAAAGGTAGAACATGCCTCTCTCGCCTGCTCCCAGGGAAACTCCATTATCCTTCAAGGGTCACGTGGCTGCGGAAAAACCAATCTGAGTGGGAAGAGGCAGCCCACAAGGACGAGCTCAGTGTGAGCAGAAAATGAAGTTGTTACCAGACAGCAAACTGCAGCCCTCGGTTCTTATGAATATTTGAATGAGTAACTAAAAACAGCTCGGTGGACTCTAAGCGACTGTGACAGCTGAAAGTGCCTGGGAAACCGGCGGTCTGTGAGGAGCGCGCTGAAAAGATCAGCAGTCACATTTCCACCTACACCACCACCAGAATGTTGTAAAACACGAGCTGTTCTTAGTCCCCAAATATTGTTTAGAAAGAAAAATATCTTTTTCCCCTATGAATTTTCACAAGCAAGGTATGTACTGAATCTGGCAAGAAATTTTGAATCCATTAAAGTCCAATGATTTTAACAACCTACTCAAGGCAAGAGAATAGCCACGTTTTTCAGACATTGAAATATTGATGTTGCTTATACTTATAGAAAATTTGCCCTAGTGAATCTTTCATTAATATTTTTCAGCTAGTTCCACGTGGCAAGAAAGATGATGAGAACAGTTTCCCTGGAGCTAAAATGTTCTGAATAATCTGCACTAAAAAGGAAGGGTGAAACAACCGTAATAAGCAAAGTAATGAAAGACTGGGTTTATTTTATAGCAGTTAGAAATAAGTACAGGAGTTATAAAAAGAACAAAGCAGCTGTAACTGTTTTCTTAACAAAAAAAGGGGGGAAAAAAGAGGAAGTCTGTTACACTGAAGTGCAACTTTCTGACAATGATTTTTTTCTTTCCTTTTATTCTCATTTATGTTATAAAGCGGCTTAAAGATGTCTGGTATGACCTTCTTGATGGTATAGACCACAGTTAATGTGTCCTCTGCTGTGTTCATAGCATGAATGTTCCTGAGTCAGTTGTTTTCACTGGCACTGCTTACACAGGAGGAGGCTCCAGAACTGGTTTGGAATGGTGTTTAAGGTGTTGGCTTTCTAGGAAAACTGCGAGGGTGACATCTTCCTCACACTTTTTATTGCTATTGCAAGTTTACACTACAAATCTGACTTGAGAGCCAGATGAATTGTTCAGATAAAATGTAACTGGCTTGCCGTAAATGAGTAACGAAGAAAGATGTCTTCTTGTAAAATAGTAAGATGAAGAGGCTTTTTAACAAAAACTGCACTTCCACCTGTCAACAGGCACTTTATCCTGCCACTTGTGCCTTTTGGTAGGACTGACATTGGTCTCAGCACAGCATCTGCAGTGCTGGAACTGAGCACTTTGAAAAATGGGGGAGTTCCCGCCAAACCCGTTCTTGCGCGTTCACCGAGAGCGAGAGCGATGGTGGAGTAATTGGTCCCGTGGTAATTAAACACTGCTATTGACTGGCAGCCCCCTTGAACTGCTGCCCAGAACTCTCTTCTATGAGCTCAGGGCTTAGGGATGCACAGTTGAGTCATGTTTGTTAAGGGAGCAATGTCAGACAAACGCGAAGGTTTAGGTCTGATTCCACCTATACTGTCATGCATCAAGTAAACATTGAAGTTTCCCAGAAAATGTGAAGTAAATAAAAAATTCAGGCCACATGAGTGAGCTACAGAACTGAATTGCAAGTTCTTTGAACATTTTTGTTTCAAATTTTGCATTTGTAATGATTTTTTAAAATTTGATCTTTTATTTTGATTACATCTTACCTGGTTGTGATTAGCTGGTGGGATTTAGTGTGTGTTATGGCATAGTTGCTTAATTCTAGTCTATATTACATACAGAAGATCTTAAAACCTGTACTCTTTTCTCATGTGCTTTATGTTTTTAGTAATATTTTGTTCCTGCAAAACTGATAGAAGGTGTTGTATACAAGAGATGATTATTTTACAAGGAAGAAGAAAAAGGAGATGTGGTGGTGAGGGCAGGGAAAAGAAAAGGCACCTCTCTGGAAATTCTGGAGATGATGCCACTACTTGGGACCATAGCACAGCAAAAGTGTAAAGGGCGTTCTGTTTGCTCCCAAGATTCTTGGGTTGAGTACAGAAGCTTTGTAAGCTGCAAGGGATCTGTTCCTCTGCTCACATGTTCATTTTGAACTGCTTCTTAGGTGATTTCAAGGGTTTGTGATTTTGGCTATGCTTTTATAAATAAAAATTTATATTAAGTGCCACAGACACCTAGAAAAGAAATGGGTCACACTGTTCTTCTGAAGGATGGCGGTGGTTCCTGTCTGTTCTCTTCTTGGGCTCCTGACTCCACTGGGAATGTTAAACAGAAATACAATTTGTCCTCAAGAACTGAGGGGTTGGAAAGTTCTGGCTCAGTGCAGAGGCAGGAGATGCCAATGGACATCAAAAGACCTGATGTGCGCAGTGAAGGATGAGGCAACGACAGAAGTGTGATGTTTCCTGCGCTCTGCTTCCCACCACAGCAAGGAAGTCTGAGTCAGCAGCCAGGGCTGCAGTGGTTCGAGCTACACTGAGGGTACAACTCTTTAAAGGTGACCAGGCATCGCTGCTGCACCTTTTAAAAGTCCTGATAAAAGCTGCAGATTCTTCAGTTAATCAGTTCTGGATAATTTCTTTTCTCAGTATTTATGTCGCTGTCTCTGTGGAGGACTGCACCCCCAAAGAGAATATTTTCTTCATTCAGCCCCACTGTATCAGCTCTGATCCAAGTTAAAAAGCTCTTCAAAGAATTAGGGAAGATATATAGATATATATAATGTGTGTGTATGTGTATATATATATTCCTGGGTTATATCTCCTCAAATATCTTTCAGTATCTCTCTTCCTTTAACTATATCACTTGAGCATGGCAGCTGGGGGTACAGTTGGTTGCCCGTGCTTTGATGGATGAAGACTGGAAGGAAACACCATCAACGGCTCAGCCCATTTTCAGGTACCCCAGTGGGATGAGGAGTTGAGGAGCAGGAGTTTGTTGTGCTGTGCACTGAAGAGGAGCTCTATAGGGAGCTGTGGGGCTCTGAATGCTTTCTTACCTCCTTGTTCAGGCACAGGAGTGGAGTCATTCCTTCAGTGTTGCTCAGACTGGGCAAAACATCACAAATCTCAAAGTTTTCTGAATTTCTTGTAAGGTGGAAGCAAGCTAAGTACACAGCTAAATCTTTGCAATAAATATAAAAGTATCTGAAACAGTTTGTCTTGTTGTTTTGTTTTCGAGCATTTTGGACAGCAAAGGAAGTTCTTTAATCTTGGTGCGCTCCCACGCTCACCTCCCCATTACTGACACTCAGTTTCCCACCAGGAGGTCGCAGGCAAGGTTGATCAGAGGCTGTGGCTTCACAGGTTGCAGCAGCAGCAACAAATTGGTCCTTAAAAATAGTTTTCCTTTCTGTTTCATGTTTTTCTGGGAAAAGAACTCTCAGCTTTATTTCTTTTCATCCTTCCCCGGTAAATGGATACAGCAGACTGAAGGTAGTTGTTATGCACAGAGAGATCCGAGCCTGCACCTAACAAGAGGCTTCCTTCCACGAGTGACTTTCATTTAACCGTGAAAGGGAAGCGCCACTCCTGCGATCCTGGTGGCTCTCTGCAGCCTTCTGCTGCTTGAGAAGCCTCTGTTTGGGCTCACATTAGCGACCTCTTCACCCACAAAGGAAAAATAAGGATTTGTATCCTGCTCTCCACTGGAAACATTTCAGCACTTATCACTGACTCTGGAAGTCATTTCCTCTGAGATTTTCTTGGCTTTGTACACAAAAAGTAAGACCTGAGAATTGTTTCATTGCTGTTCCCCCACCCCCCAGGCCCCTCCACACAGCAGGAGACAATAGCCTATTTCCTTTTGTTATTCTCTTAGTAGGTTCTGGAAGGGTTTTTGTCTTTTTTTACAGCCAACAGTTGGAAGCTTTTATTTTCTCTCCATGGTACTTCACATACAGTGGGGACTTCTGTTATCATGATTCCATGATATGCTTGTCCACTTACAATACTTGATTACTTTTTGAGTACATAATAGATTGGGGGGAGAGTTCTTAGGGTCTTGCTTTTAATTTCTGTTTGAAGTAGTTATTTAAATAACACGAAAATAAAATGGACTCTTTCAATGACTGGAGAAATGGAATTACTGACTTTCATAGAAGTCACCGTAGCAGTGTGATTCTAATGGAATCAACTGATGGAATAAGATACTTATAAATCTAAACTATTTTCTTTTGACAGAATTTTATTTTTTTATGATTTTCAAACAGAACAGCCAAAAAAAGTTTTTTCCTTTTTTTAAACTCTTCTATATCTATATCTTTTAAGTAAAGGCCTTTTTCCACAGATGTTCTTTGCAGGCTTTTGGGCATCGGTTCTGAATCCCCTGAGTCTTAATTGCAACAGTCTTCATAGACATTAAAAATAAACTGTGTAAATATGAAAACCAATCTCATTCTTTGGAAAAGCCTGCTATGATTAAAATTCTCAAGGAAATTTTGGATCCATACTGTCTTCTGAGGATTAAAGGGAATCTGATTTGTCCATTTAAAAAGGAAATTGGGTCAGTGTCTTGAATGGCAGCTTTCCAGAGTACTGAAAATATCATATTCTTTATTATTTGGAATGTGAATGTGAATTTAGGATACTTTTATTTTTTCTTCTCCTTTGAATTTATTGCATGACAGTGAAGACGTTTGGGAGGGGAAATTATTCCATGAGAAGTTGTGTAGCAGTGGGAAGTGAATAACCTGAGGCAAAACAAGAAAGAAATCGGAACAAGTTCAGGTCAGGGATTATTACTTTGGGGATTAATAGCCGGGAGCAGCAAGGCAGTGGTGAGGTGCAAGCAGGCTAAATACTTAAGACCTGCAGTCAGACCAGACAAAAAGGACTTGTAGAAACATGGCAGTCCTGGCATATGAATCAGGTTTTGCCAGGAGACATGGAAGGGCTTGTATAAGAATGGTTCAGAAATTTATATTTTAAACTATATACACAAAGAAAAACCCCAAACAACAAACTAGTTTTACAGATTCACAGCTGTCTTACAAACTGGTCCAGTTAAACTTGTGTGGATCCTTAATGTCAGTGTGTTTAAATACCTTAGCTTGTTCTGGCAAACAAACCCAAGCCTGTTTCAATCCTGGGTAGGTGCATTTACGTTTACACAAGTTAGCACGTTTGAGTCTTAAGATTTTTAAATTGCTGGGCTGAATGGATGCAGTCCTGCTAGTAAAGCTGTGCTGTGGAACAACAGCAAAAATGCCAACTTCATCTCTAGAAAGTAGCCCTGATAACGTAAACTTCGCCATTACCTGAGGCTCAAATGTGCCCATGTTCACATGCTGGCCTTCCTCAGGAGTGTGATGTTGCAGGGTGCTCCATTTCTCTGAGTGTGTAGAGACCAAGGGCTTCCCTGGCCCTTGTTCCAGATCCATGCGGACCTACCGCCAGCCTGACGGGCACCAGTGGAGCCGGGACGTGCTGCAGCCTTCTCCAGCAACACAACTGCATCAAGGTCCCATTTCTCTTGTCTTGGATGCATTGCACATTGAGAGTGGTAAGAATGAAACGTTGTTTCAGAGTTTACAGCACGTTCTGCTTTGGAAGGAACCCACAAGGACCGTCAAGTCCAGCTCCTGGGTGAGTGGCCCATACAGGATTGAATCCAGGACCCTGGCATTGTTGGTACCATGCTCTGATTGTTTTCCCTTTAAGCACCTTCTAGATGTAAGAAAAGTAGGTTTATATGGCAACCTTGGATTGTGGCAAGGCCTGGGAGGTTTGGAATGTCAGTTGTGAGGAATGTGGACTGTTAGCCCTTCACACCAAGCATCATGTCCTCAGCTGAGCAGTGCCCAGCCCCCTGGAACCTGGTGCTGTGAACAGCAGCACAGCTAAAGCTACAAATAAAGATATTTATATCTACCATGGAAGGGGCATGGTGCTGTCAGGGAGCCGAAGGGGAACGTTCTGTCTGTACAGCCTGTGCCCGTCTGCAAGGACTGTCATTCTGGATCAAAGGGCTGAATTTTCTCCCTTCAAAGATTTTTTCATGTCATAAATAGGCATGCTTTCTTTTATGTAAAAGGAGAAGACATACCAAAACAGAATATCCCAGCTTACAAATTTTAGTAGAGTCAATACTAAAAAAACCGCAAAAAAACAAGCGAGACAGCTAACTTGTGAGTGTAGAGTGATCCAGTACTCTGTATACACAATTCAGTATTACTTATCCAGTGTTTGAATCTAGTTTTCAGTGTCTTCCTTTTAAGTGTGGATTTCCTATGTGTGACTATGGAACTGCCATTTATCATACTCCTTTTACTCCTTCAGCTCTAGTACTTTGCAAATATGAACTGCTGCTTTTGAAATTGTTCCCTTTTTATCACTGACTGTACAGTGATTTATTTCTTGCTAAGATTGCGGATCAGATGTTCTGTCTTTGAACATTAGCATTCCATGGGAAGAATGATGGAGGTGGGCAAATGACATCAGATTTAATTCTGCATATTCCCCCAGTGCCTTGGTCTTTCAGCAGTGCTGCTGAGTACCTGCTGAAGCAGTGCTAAGCTCTGGGTGTGTAATGGGAAGCCAGCAAGCAGCTTGTTACAAGATGTTTGTTTGCATTGCACTTTAAGCAGCTGTAAATAAACATCTTGCAACAAGGCCCTGTTTTTGTCTGTAATTCAGGAAGGAAGGATTCAAGCTGTTTTCTTCAGGCTGTTCCAATCTGTCTAAGGTGCTGAACTGCTGCGTGTGCCTGGGAACAGACCAGAGTGTGCTCCTTGGTTCTTGCCCCTCCAGCTCCTTTCAGAAAGCTCCAAACCCCCTCACTTTATTCTGGGGATGAGTAAGACACTTCACTCCTTTTTTTCTTGAACCAAAGCTCTCTTTTATGTGACCTGAATTGATATTAAAGGAGAAGATTATTCTGAGGCCCTCCTGTTGCCAAATCTTTGCCAAGTCTCATCTGTGTCTCCTTGCAGGGCAGAGTTCTTGGCAACCAGCCCTACCAACTTTCTTCTTCCTCCTGCTGCTGGTGTAAAAGCCAAACACAATGGAAACAGATCACATTTTTCTTATCTTTTGATCGCTTTTTAGCTCATGTTGGATTTCTGCTTTGCCAGCACTGAAAATAATTAAGAGCTGGTAATTCAGCCATGGTTAGTACCAGGTATAACTTATACCATGATGTTCATTCCCTTTGCTTTTCACTTACCTCCTATCCCCAGGGTAAGGAAAGTGACATTCATGAAAAAAAGAAACGTTAGGTCAAAACTACTCAATTTTCCACCAGAGCTAAACTTGGCTGCACAAGTCCTGAAGGACGGGTGTCTGCTTTCGAGAAAACAAATGATATATTGATTTCCTATTAAAAGAGAGCACTGACAGGAACTTTCAAAACAAAAGCCTCCTTTCAGCAGAGCATTTAAATACGGGGCTGCTTAAATTGTGCACAGTCTTAAGTGTTCTTTTGGAGGAGCTCTTCAGTGCCTGCTTTGAATCCCCGTGCCAGCCTTGCCCTGGCCTCACCTGGGCTTTGCCCCGTGCTCGGGGTCACCTGCCACAATGATAACCTGCATTTGGCATCCTGAGCAGACTGCTGAAAGTTTGAATTTCTGAAGAGTGTCAGAGTCCATTAAGGGTTTTCTTTCCTTTCTCCCTTTATTTTTTCCCCCTTCTTCTCTTGCAGTCACATGCAGCACATACCTCAAGATCCATTTCAAGTCTTCCTCCATTTTGTGAGGACAGGGAAGAGGTTAAGCAAGATACTTTCTTTTTTTAAGCCATTCCCCCCCCCCCCATTTTTCTACTATTAACTGCTTACATCTATTGCAATGCTCATTTTCCCCAAATCCTGACCAAAAATTTTCCTGGACAAAGGCAAAAAGGAGAAATGCATTTCAGGGTTTTAATTGCTTTTTTAGATGAGGAGCTGCAGCTCTTTTGACATGGGTATTTTTATCTTGCTGTATGATTAGTCTGCTTGTACCTTTGCATGTGTGCAGGTAGCATTGTTACTGCTGGTGTAATTGGTGATAATTTAGTTGTCCTGGAACACAAAACACGGGGCTTGCCCCCCTTGTGTTTTTTTTTTTCTTTTTAAACTTGCTATAGTAGCAAATTTTCTCACAGGATTTATTCAGCTGACAATATCACTTCCCCAGTGACGTTTCCCCCCCGTGTTCCACCCAGGTGATCCCTGCTGTGGGTGCCTCTCCTTGTCCTGGCCTTTCAGGATGAGGGGCTGGTTCCTGGCAGGAGCTGTTCCTGCTTGCCCCAGAACGGCAGAATGACAAGCTGATATAGTGACTGAGGGAGAAAATATCTTTCAAGTGCAGGAAATGAGGAGACAAAATATCAATCTTTTCCAATCATATTTGTCAAGAGCTCTATGAATGAGAGGGAATGATAAACTTTCAGGTATTTCTAATTTGAAAAATACCTGTAGGACTTGCTCCAAGCAGATTGATATTTTTTTTCGTTAAGATTCTCAGGAAGCTATAAAACACAGCAAAGTGATGGCAATAAGATCCCACCAGTTTCTTAAATAGATGAAAGGATGCTTCAAAGTCTATTTGTTTAGTCAGTCTCTCTTTTCATCTTTGTTAATTGCTGAGAAGGATGAAGTAGCATTAGTATGCACAGCTTGTGAATTATAATCTTTAAAAGCAATCTTTTTTTTTCAAGCATAGGTGCTAACCTTAATTCTGCTTTCCCACAGGTGCAGCACGTGTGTTTGCTGACATACTTATAAATTTATTGCCATAATAATAAAAGAAAAAGACAAAGTAAATGAATAGGTATGGAAATTGTTTTATTAACTGAGAGGTGCTATTGTCAGACATCTACGTCCTTTTTTGCTTTTTGTTTAAGTCTCTAGTAATAACATATATAATCTTGAAAACTGAGAATGGTATTCGAGTTCATGTAATAGTTCGTTTGGAAACAATCTTAGTATTAAGTTGTCCAATTCTGGTACTGCTTTTGACTCTACTATATGCAGTAATATATGAAAAGACTGTCTTTGGTAATGCAATTCAACTTCTGAGTTTCACATGGATATCTAAGAGATCTTTTTTATCATCTTCCAAGTTTATTCATGGTAGTCCTAATCTCTAAATTGAGACTGAGAGGAAAACTTTTATATATCTATATAAATATATATGTGTGTGTGTTTATGTATAACAGAATGGGCTATGCCTGCACCACAGTATGTTACCCAACAGCATGGCATCCATTCTGTCCACATTGTTAGAATGCTATTTCTGATGTCTAAATGAAAAATAACTTGTGAACTCAGGCTTGGTCATCTTCAGCAATTGGAATGCCATATGGGAGGTGACTAGTTTATCATTGCAATGTTTTTGAATCAATATCAGATAGCCAGTAAAAAAAAACTGGTGTGAAATTTGCAGTTGGAAATGTGTCAGAGTTGGCTTCTTAAAAGTTGTGTTTGACATGTGCCTTTCCAATCTAGAGAAGTATTTCTCTAGCCTGGGTACAGCTCAGGATGGTTTGTTAGCAGCTGGTGTGTTTCAGTGTGCTCCCCCCACCAGTTTGGAAGCATCAGGGTGGCATTATCAAAACAGAGATAATTCTAAAGAGAAAATAAAATATGGAGGGGAAGCATGAACTCCGTTGTCACTACACACACAACTTTCTCAGCCCCACTGCTCCATAAGCTGCCCGGAGCTGTAACGTTCTGCATGTGTCAAGGGCGTATCAGTTTGGCTCTGGTACAAATAACATCCAAATCAGCAGAAGAGTGGCGGGGGGAGGATTTTGCTCTCTGGCAAGCTGGTTTTTTGGCTTTGAGTGCCTTCCAAAAATTTTTTTTTAAGTGTCAATTAACCTTTGGTAGGTAGATTAGCAGGCATGTGGGATTCTTCTCCAAGGCTGTAGCAGCTTTTTCCCTCCCCTCTACCTGAAGAGTCATATTATTGTGCACAGAGCTTTTCCTTTCATCTGATGGCCCCTCAAGGGCTCTTAAGTGTGCCCGTTTCCACCTTCCTTTGTACAGTGTCTGCCTCCCCAGGTTTCCTGCTGCATACAGAAGAGCCAGTTTATAAAGATATAGAGCCCAGTGACTATAAAGGAGCTCCCTCTGTCAGTTTGTCATGCTTTAAAGGATTGTGGGCACCCTGAAGGGAAGATTAGTGGAGGATTGTCCAAATTGTCAAGGTTCAGAATTCTTTTTTAGCAGCCATTTTCTTGCATTGACTTAGAAAAGAAAAGGTCTGTTTATGGGGGGAAGGTAGTGAACAAGCAGGAATGGTAGCATTCCCTCTGTTTAACACACTGATCACAGGCCATGTGCAGCCCAATTTCTCAATTCCAGATCTAAGCATTTGACCCAGCCCATTGAGACCTAAAGCATAAACTTTGAGCATTTTGTGTTACCCAGAACCTGAAATCAAGGAACTAAATATTCAATGTATCTTCACAGGGCTGCCTGCTCTAGCTTTGATAAAATACACTGAGTATCTCTTTGTCTTCCATCGGAGACACCTTATTTTGTACTCCTGCTATAAACTGCTTTCTCGCTTAGTATTCCAATTTAATGTCTGTTCAGTTTGTTTTCCTCACTGTTCTGCTTGTTCCCCTCCTGCCCCCTGCACTGCAGTGATGTTGGGCTGTGCCAAGGTGTGAAATTCCTCTTGATTAAGCAAAGTCACTGGTCAGATATGGAGGGAAAGGGCCAGGTCTCGTTGCCACACACTGCACATATGGTCACCATGTGTTCCACGAGTGGAGAGCTTTTGGGACATGTCAGCTCAGCCCATTCCCATGAATAATCTGTCCAGCAAAGGCACAGTAAATCCTCTGCTCCTGGACAGGCTCAGGTGCTCTGTGTGGGCTGTGTGCAGGGGATCTGTCTGTGCACCACAGACATGGCTGAGCTTCCAGCAGACCCTTGTGTACGCCAGATGTCCAATAGTCCCAACCAAATGTCAAACTCAGGTTTTATTGGATCAAAATTTTCCTCTGGGAAAGCTGGCTCTGTGACAGAAAGGAGGTGAAATATTGCTCGTGGCTGTGCTGGGGAGGGGTGATCTTTAGTGCACTTGTTTTGCAGACTTGAAGCATAGGTAAAGAAGAGTAAAACTGCAAATTGTAGGAGTTTGATAGGAATTAATGATTCTAAAAGAGTGGATCCTAGAAAACATAGTTTAGGGCTGAACTACAGGACATTATTACAAAGGTGGGGGGTTTTTTTAGGTCAATACTGAAAAGTCACTGTCCCAGCAAGAGTTCTCTGAGCTGACAGCTTCTGAGCTTGTGCCCAGCACAGCTACCACACGTCCTATTCAAATTGCTGATTTATTTCAAGCATCATTGCTTGTTACACTGTAGGCAACAGGAGCGTAACCCAATTTATGGCTCACCATAGTTGTAACAGGGAAGTTAGTGATGCATAAACCTGGCTTTGGCCACCTGTGCAGGTAGGAGGATTTTTTTGTCTCCCCAGTCCCTTGATGAGATCAGCAGGGAGGGCTTAGCCTGCTCCCTGTCGCACTTCCACTGTGGTCATGCTTGCCCTGAACAAACTGGTGTGAGCCTATTCCCAGTCTGACCTGGAAAGAGTTCGGGTGAAACATACAACACTGGTGTGTGTGATGCCTGGAAGAAGTGGAAAAATATTTGTGGTTGAAGAAACTCAGGTCAACAAGCTGAGCAGCCGTACACCTTCCATTCACAGCCAAGAATAAAGCTGATGAGTCTTTTATGTACTTCCAGCAGCTTCAGTATTATCTCAGGTGCATTTAACAATACAGCTGTAATTTACAGTGAGGGGAAAATTCAGCCAAACAACCTGTTCTGTGCTTAATCTATTCAGGCTTTATTCCTCCAGGATGATGTCTGACGTTACTTTATGTACTTGCTGCCTGTGGGAGATGGTACCTCTGGGGCTGTGTTTCTGGGTCACTGGCTATTGCAAGGATACACATGATTAGAGGGAGAACCAGCTCCGTGCCTACAGTATCACTTGTTCCCAGCCTCAGCAGGTAATAAATAGTGTCACAAAGCACAGCAATAGTCGATATACCTACTAAACCATCTGTTCAGAGTGGCTCAAATGGACTTGGTTAAGCAATTATCCCCCAGGGGTGTTTATATGTTAGAGTATCTGCATATCCCCTAGGTCCTTAACCTTTGGACAGGTCCACATAGCGATGCCTTGATTTATTTCCTTTGTGTGGTCTTGACCTTCTCCTGGCAGATTTAACATTACCCCTCTCAAGAATGTAGCTAATGCTAGAAATGAATTTCTGTACCTCCCCACTGCTGGTTTTATGTGTGAGTTTTTGTAATCTCTGCTATTAAGTTATCAAATTCAGGCCTAATAATCCACTGAGGCTGGACAGGATTCGTGCTATATAAGAACTGCAGTTTGGGATAATGCTATTCCAAATATGCTTGCTCTTCTGCCTTTTCATTTTCTGTGCTATTGGCTTTTTTCTCTCAAGTCCTGAGGAAAGCTGTAGAAATCATGTTCTTAGCAAATGAACTTTCTCCTTAGGAGCCTTCACCCCCCCCATTTGAAACTGGGGGAAGAAATCTTATAGACTGGAATAAGACATAGCAAAAATAAAGTGGATTTTAAAATTATCTCCTATTAAATAAGTAGTGCAACTCTCAGTGGGTAAATTTAGCTGGGCTGGCAGTACCCACATGCCCTGCATTTCTAATGAAAATACATCCCATACTGCAGCTGCCTTAGGTGGGCAAAATGAAAAGTGGCCTGTGAGGGTCTGCTCCTGGAGCCTCAGAAAGGGGATACTGTGCCTGGGGAGAGGCATGGAGAATGGGTTCGTTTCCCTGCTTTGGAAGTGCTGATCCCCATGGTTCCCAGCTCAAGTAAACACCAGCAGGGCCGTGGGGGAGCTGTGCCCCACTGCTGTCACTGCTGTTCCTGTTCTCGGGTAAAAACCAGGGTTTTAGTCCCTCCACTGGCTGCTTCAACTTTTCACCCAAGTAGTGAGGCAAAGGAAGATGGTGCTGTCAGTAAGACGGCCTGACCATATCTTATCTCTGTGTATTTGCAAACAAGTTAAAACTGTTTCATGGATATTTTAAACCAGCCCTGTGATTTATTTCTTAGGCTCTGAACTTGCTTTGTGGCTTCAACTTTTGAATCACAGTAAAGGTTTGATAGTCTTTAAAAACATATCTGTGGGCTGCTTAGAAAAACTGAGTCAGTCGTGACATCCGTAAAACCGTCAGGACTTTAATGGGCAATCCCTGATGCAAAACACTTTGTGCCTTTCAGCAAAGAACTAAATATGTTTTAAAAGGTATATAAAAAGAGAGGTTATAAAAGGCCTGACCGTGTGTCCTTCTGTGTTCATGAGGAATTTTCTAGCTCTGGGCCCGTGCTGCTGAAGGCAAATCTGGGCCCTCGCCTGCAGTGGATATGTCCCAGAGCTGCATGCTCTGCTCTTGGGAGATATTCCTAATAATACTTGCCCTGATTTTTGACTATGAAATGAAGGCTAATGATATTCTGGCCTCTATTCTTTTATCTGTACAATAAGAGGCACAGCTCTCACGTTACCTGCTGGGGTCTGCCACAGTTGCAGAAGACAATAGCGAGCTTCTGGAATTTTTAAAATTTAAATGTTTTCTAACTATATAGAGAGAGCTATGAGTCCTGAGCTGCTGTTCACTTCAGGCTTGCTCATGGAAAAGGAGGTGGCTCAGCACTACTGGTGGTGGCAGCTGCCCCCGTTGCTTGGTTCCTCGTTGCTAGTTGTGGTTTAAAAAAGACTATCTCTATTCCCCAGTAGGATGTTTTCTTCTCTGTTTTTCTTGCCTTGTTCTCAAGGACATTCTCTGTATGCTGGGGCAGAAAAAGATGGTATAGCTCTTGCTTTGTTGCACAGAAACTTCACAGGATTACAGTCTAAGGAGAAAGTGTATTTATTATGGCATCTTTTTCATCAGTGGATGTCAGAGGAATGCACAAAGAAGGTCAACACCATTATCTCTTTTGTAGATGGAGAAACTGTCTCTGTAGCTACTGCAAACAGGGAAGCTGTCTCGCCATACAGACGTTGCCTGGAACCTGCTCTGTAGCCCATAACTGAATTTAAACTTGCATGAGAATTTATTCTTTTCAATTGCACCTTTGGAGCCCATTTGACCTTTTTAAAGGATTATTTCTCCAACAGTAAATATGAAATATTATTGCAGAGATTGCTGCATCACTTTCATTAATTACTTTTGATCTGTATTATTTGAAATGAAGGTCGTTTAATTAAGCTGCTCAAATTTTTTAAATTGGCAGTATATTCCTGCCAGTGTCATAGTAGCCAATGATCAGAAATAGTTCTGCAGTGAAGGCTATGTGTGTCCACTCTTTATGAGTAATTTTCTCTCTCAACACAGAAATTTGCTTTGAAGAAAGGTAAGGATTAATTTTTCAGATTTATCTGAGCTCTAAATGTCCAGGAGCCTCAGTGGAGAAACTTTTTGGGGCAGACAAATGATGGGAAATTGCACACCAGGCTACTCTCTGCCCATGAAGTCGTGCTGAAACATGAGGCTGATGTGCTTCAAGCAGCTGGAGTGTTTTGGCTTTCAGCCGGTGATTTTTACACATGACTTATTTAAAAACTGATAGCTTGTTTAGGGTTGGCTTAAGACAAAGCAGTTTAAATAAAGAGTTCGAGATGAGTAAGATTAAAAGTGTAATTTGATATAGATATGGGTGGCAGGGTCAGCAATATTTAGCATTTAAAGGACAAGTTTTGGAAGGAAAATTAACTTTCCTGCCTCAGGATCCAACCTAATCTTTGTTCCAAAGGTGGGACTCCCCTCAGTAGCTGCATGACCTTACTTTTGCCTGGCTTGCACTTTCTCTTCTTGAAAATCTGCCTTTGACTTTGAGAGAAAAGAATAGAAATCTGGAGAACCACCTGCTTGTCTGGTTCTTTCTGTGCTTGCTCAGGTGTGTGTGGAGGGAAGGGAAAGAAAAATGCATGTAAAGGTAAAATACAGTCAGTGGCTCTGGTCTTGGCCTTCTTAGCTTCATTCACCATCTGAGAAAAGGGCTTTATGTTTTTTTCCAGTTCTAGCAATCATACCATGTGTTACTGCATCTCCTTCTGTACTCAGCTGGGGAAGAGATGTGTCCCCTCTCCGGAGCAGCAGCCAGAGTAAGGGAATCTCAAAGCCTAACCCCTCTCACTGTGAGGAGGAAGCAGAGGCAGGCAGGAGCAGGGAATAAATCCAGGAACTGACTCAGGGTTTCTGTGTTCTAGTAAGGGATTCAAACCATGAATGATTTACACTCATTAAGTTTGAATTTCAATCCATATCTCAGCAAGTTTTATGCTGCATTTTTCTCTTGCACATTTAAGATAAACTATCAGTCTGCAACAGCAAGAGCTCCTCTGTCTGCTCCAAGCTTCTGCAGGAGTCACAGAGCTCATCCTTGGCAAAACATCTCTCTTATTGCTGGTGCTGTTTGTGTCTCAGGTTCCTGCTGCCCGCCTGTCTGCTGCCCCTTCACCCCAGGAGTGACCTGAGAGCAGCTTTGATTCCAAGAGTGGCTGAGAAGGAGCCTTTAGGAGGCCTGGGTACCTTGGTGAGGAAAGGGCTGTGCTGTGTAGGAGACTGCTGCACCTACAGGCTGGCAGCCCTTCCCAAGGGTTAGCAAGCGTCTCCCACTCATGCTCCCAGGGAGTCTGCCAGCTTGGATATTTCTGTCCTGGCACATCTCTAAAATCATAATGACTTTTATTTAGCATTAATGTGGATGCCTTGAACATTTCCATGGGACTTCCACTGTCAAGTCAGCATTAAAGTGCCGTTAAAGCAAAGTGTTACTGTAAGAAGCAGAACCTGCCAAACATTTCTCAGAAGAGTACAGTGCTTTACAAGATGGGTAAGCGCTCACCCCTCTCCATTTTCATGTGGAAGCCAGCGATAAGTCTTTTTATTGATTGGACAAAACAATAGAGAAGAGATGTGTGAGAACTGTTGGCAAGACTTTTTATGACGAGTGGCAGATCAGTGGATATTAATTTGCTCTTCATTGCACTGCAGTGTCCAAGATGAATCTTCATTGGTATTCAGGAGAACATGATGTGATACTGCACAGGAATACAGGGCACTTCCTACATAAAATTGCCAAATAGTTCAGACTGAAATGGTGACTCCTGGCTATAAAACTACATTGCAAAACTCTTCTAACAACGTTTAAGTGAACTGTATTTGATATTTTCATGTAGCTTTGACTATATCTTTAGTCTAAATTCCCTTTGAACAGCAACATTAACAGTGAGGCACAAGCTGCACTGAAAGCTCAGGGGTTAGGCTCCTATGTCACTTATGTGACTTCAGAAAGTTTTAGCTGAAAAGATCAAAATGACCAAAGAGGGCTCAGGTTTCCATAGGAATCTTCTGTATTCTGCATCACAGAACCTTATCCTGCAAAGCAGTGTAATAAATCCTAAGATCACTTTACAGCCCTCCTCCACTCTGTGCAGACGATTTACAGCAGAAGTGGCCAAGCGATAAAGAGAGGAAAAAGTAAGGAATAACATCAGTGAGATCGTGAAATTGACTGAATAAATAAATCCTGCTCTCTTTGTTTGCAATCCTCATTTTGCAAGCTTTGAGGTTTAGTGAGGCAACACTTTCCAGCCTTCCTCTGCTTTGTTTTAAAATAGAATATCCCACCCCATACCAATCCTATGAAATATGTGACAAAAGCATGAGCTGA
Organism: Pomatostomus ruficeps; assembly: GCA_013400735.1. Classification (NCBI taxonomy): domain Eukaryota; kingdom Metazoa; phylum Chordata; class Aves; order Passeriformes; family Timaliidae; genus Pomatostomus; species Pomatostomus ruficeps. The sequence continues at coordinate 462,481 of VYZT01062735.1, read as the reverse complement.
CAACAAACAAGATGTGGAATTTTAATATGAAGTGTTTAGGTGGAAAAAATGGGGATTTGTTAAAATTATTTACTCTCAGTAAGAGACAGGAAACAATAAGATTTCTTAATTTGAAACTGGAAATTTGAGAGTACTTAGCTGCCCAGAGACCTCTGAATGACCCAAGTGAGATGCTCTTGTGGAAGCTGAGACTGCTCTGCCCAGTTCAGCCTGGGAGTTCTGGATCTCCCTCATTCTGGCTTTTGGTTAATTTGGCCAACTGGTTTTTCTCTTTTCTACCAGGGAAAAGGTTTGAAAGGACTCTGTTAAATCTGGTTGTGGGAAGGGAGTGTTTTGAATCTTGGTTTTGTAAGACAGGAAATCCCTTTCCTGCATACCTGTGAGTGCCTGATGGGCTCGCTCTTTGCTGAGCAGATACTTTGCAAGGGTTGGAACGGGAATGTCAGACAAAAGAGCCTCTCATGTTTTTGATAGCCCTGGAAACTTCATGTTTCCTATCCAAGGAAGAGTACTAAATGGGGTTCTTTTTTCATGCCACTACGGCATTCCCAAGGAAGATTCATGATTGGATTATGTTCTTAGGCATTATAAATCAGAGCTAATGGCAGAGATCGGTTGATGGCTTGAAGTAAAGTGGAAAAATAAATTGGTCAATGTGAAGGCCTAGGGCTGAGAAGACATAAATATAAAATTTACACCCCCCCAACCCTACCCCCAAAGAAGGCGTCAGACCTTCAATTCTTAAAACATCACTTAAACAAACAGGAAAAAGTCTGTTATAAGTGATCTTTGCTCCAGTGATGGGAAAGTTGAAATCTCGGACAATACAAAACCCGTGTGAAGCTTGTGAGGAAGCATAATTTCTGTGTTTCCTGAAAAAGAGGTATGTAACATGAAACATTAATTTTGAAAGAGCATTAGGCTTTTTCAGGGGAAACATCAGAAGACATAAAAATCTTTGTCAATATCAGATTAGAATGAAACATTAAAAAAAGAGAAAGCTTATATTCAGTCTCATGGGGCTGGACGGTGAGAGTTGAATGCCTCTATTTGGCCTTGATAATTGTTCTTTTATCCTTTGTGCAGTGTTGGTGTGTTTTCACCCAGAGCCTGCTGCCCGTGTCCCTGTCCTCTCGACTGCCAGCTACCCTGACTCAGTTCTCAGCTTTGTTCTCCTTTATGACTCAATCACAGACTGTAAAATCTCTGCTGAGGCCATGATTCATCACCTGAATGCACTCCTTTTAAAATAAAGTATCCTTTTGTGATAGAGAAAAGATAAAAAAATGACTCAAAGTAATTCCAGGGGCATTTTCAGTCTAGATATCCTTCCTTTCCATATGTTTTTTTTATTTTATATAAAGCCATGTGGCAGTCTTTAAAAATATAGGGAATATGTAAAGGGCTAATGATTATATAAGATGCAAAATAATACTCCCAAAAGTAAATAGAAAAAAAATAATTCCAAGTGATTTTTGGCACCAGTCCGTTTTGCTGTTCAGTGTCACACTGTTTCTGATCTCATTTATATTGACATGTGTTATAGCAACATCTCTGGAGGGAATTGAGCTATTCTGAGGAGCAATTGCCACAGGTGAGATGGGTTAGGATGTTGGTTCAGACAGAAATGTCTTTTATTTGCCTCATCTGTAATGGAAGGTGGGCTCACTCTGTTCCTCTGCTCCTTTGGATGCCTTTAGGAGAATTTACTCCTTTGTTGCTGCCTGTGAATGAGAGTCATGATTTTATTGGGAGAAACATGATCTCCCTGCTAATAAATACAGATGGCAGAAGACAGACCCTTTGCTCCAGAGAAGTTTTCTTTTGGAGAATGCTGATCCCTGATGAATTAGTATTTGAACATGAATGTAAAAAAAAAAAAAAAAAAAAATTGGTGATAATCCTTCATTTGGTGAACCCTATTGTTTCTTTCCTGGTGGTACTCTTGGGTTGGTTTCCTTCCAGCCAACTGAGGAAAATGATGGAGATAATAAGAGGCTTTTTAACAAGTTGTTTACCCCCATGAGGTATTCTGTGGGTTTTGCACACTCTTGCAGTGAGCAGGTCTGTCAGGAGTGACCCCATGACCTCCGTGAGTCACCTAAGACACTCCATGAGAATGAACCTCCTGGAACCCAGGAGAAGGAAGCTGGGTTTCCATCTGAGACAGTTCTACCCCCTTCAGCAGGGAGCAGAGCTGGGAGCCAGCCAGGGCCACCTGCAGCCTTTACTGTGGCACTTCCAGAGCAGTGCAGAGCTGCTGAGCACAGGCACGCAGAGCTGCCTGCTCTACCCCTGCCTCTCAGGCCAGGCATTTTCCCCACTTCCATTGTCTAAATGTATTGCATGGCTCAGCTCAAAGGCAATTCCTAAAATGATGCTTGTGCTAATGCTGGATTGAAAATACCTGCGTGTGTAGGAGGGGGTAGTTGTAGGAAAAGGAGCAGGGAGTGCAGACAAAGGTTTTTCTGTCACAAGCTGCTTTTCTGAACATCCCAGCGGAGATTACCCATGGCGGTGCTGTGCTTTGATTCCTTCAGCTGAGGAAGCTGCTTGGAAGTTGAATGAGAAAGGTGAGCTCAGTGCAGGAAGGAGGGAGAGAGAGGCAATTCTGTTTGTGGGGAGCTTTGAACCACTGCATGCTTTCTCCTGTTCCAGAATATTGCAGCTCTTTGGTAACAGGGAGGCTTTATTGCCCTATTAATGCCTAGAGATGCAGGTGCATCCTAGAGCTGCATTGAGTCCAGGGATCTGTGCACCCCTTTGGAAAACTTGCAGAATTTTCACAATGGCCCCATTGGCTTTAATGGGACTTTAAGTGAAATAAACTTACATAAATAGTCTAACATTTTGGGGGCTTTCTGTTGGGTTTTTGTGTTTGATTTTTTTTTTCTTTTTCTTTTTTGGAAAGTAATTTAAGGACAGTGACCTAAAGAAGTTGGAGTTCTCTTCAAAGCCTGAATCTGTGGCGCTACTGTGGTAAATAATTCATGTAACATGAGGAGAATCCCCAGTTCTTTTAAATTGTTCACACCCTGTGAAATGGGAATGCAGTTACTAAAACTGTCAGAAATTACTAGGTTCAGCATATGCGTTTCACCTGCTGAGGCTGGCCCTTAAACGGTATCACTTATGGATAGGCTCTAAAAGACAAGGCATGGAATTCTGATAGCTTTACACAGGCCTAACAGTATTCTCTTTGTGTATATATATATATATATGTATATTCATTCTAATTCTGAGAGTTCTGTGTTTTGCAAAACCATTTTGCCAGACTTGGGAAATGAGTTCTATTCCCAGCCCTTCTCCATTTCTGTGCTGAATCTTGATAAGTCCATTATAACTCTTGAGTTGACTGTAAAAGGAGGAACGGTGGTTTTCTTTTTATCAAGTACTTTGAGATCTAGGATTGAAACTCCTTTGAGGGGTTTTCCTCCTGAGATTTTAAAATAAACTTTTTCTTAATCAAAAACAACTGCCATGCAGAACAAATGTTTCTTGATTTTACTGTTCTTTACTCTCACACCCCAGAACAGTATCATAAATATTTTTGTTCTCGAGTAATTACTTTTGTGTTTTGTGTATACATTTGTGTTCACAGAACCGTTGCTGGCAGGAGCAGGCTGTTCTGTCTCTGCAAGGATAGCGTGATAGCAAACTGTGCTCCCTTCTGCACACCCTGACCCTGGCAGGCAGCCTGACATTTCAGAGAGGCTTGTCCTGACACAGCCCTGCTGAAGTCAAACGGAGCTGGGACCTTGAACTGACTGAGGAACTGCCTGAAAATCAGGGTGAACTGACACTTCTGCAGGCTTTTCATCTGGCATGGAGCACCTGGAATCAATCTATCTTCCTCTCCTTCCTCTCCTTCCTCTCCTTCCTTCCCAGCCATGGACATTACCAGGGCTCAGGGCTGGAGCAGCAGCAAGGGTGATGGGAGTCCCATGGCTTGGGACAGGGGGATGGTTCCTGTTTCCCTACTGTTATTAATACTATCACTGCTGAAATTTTATTCTGATCAGCCCTAGGATTTATGTGGAATAAAACTAACTGCAAGCACCTGGCAGCTGTAATGGAGCCACTAACCAGTCATCACTGAGGCACGAGCAGCCCATTGTAAAAGTGATTTCCTGATGGCCCTAAAAAGTACTGAGCTGTCATTACCATCCTGCACTCCTTCCAGGAGCAGTACTTTCAGAATTCATCTGCCAGGAATTACACTAGCATTAGAGGGTGGGAATTTAATTACAATATTGATTATGCATATGTATTTACACCCTGCACAAATTGAAAAGCAGCTGCAAGGCAACCTGGAGTGAACGGTTTGGCTGCTGTTTACAAGGCTGCTGGGTGGTTGGGGTGATTGATTACCTTACAGTAATCTTTCTGTGTTCCAGAGAGCATGCACTGTGTACAGAGAAATGACTGCTCCCTTAGGGAGGGCAGAGCTTGTAATGCAAATGTCAAATAATTTTTATATTGAAAACTAAATAAAAGGCCACAACGATTTTTATTAGTAGCTTCTTTAATGAATTCACTGTCCTTTGAACCTAAACAATTCCAGTTTTAAGCACAATCCCCCAAACTTGTATTTTATAATCTCTGTGAACTTTCTCTTCTAGATTTAGTAGTCTTAAAACTGTCAATTTTGATCCGTATTTAATCTCTATCAGGCTAAAAAGCTTCCTTTCTAAGAAAAACAAACAGAAGAGGAGAAACAGATCTTTAAAAAGAAATTTGTTTTATTTTTGAGCTAGTTATTGACTTGAAAACATACAGTGCGTTTACTATTTTACTGCTGGAAAATTGCCAAGGAGAGAATGAACTACAAATGATATAGATTATATATCCCACTGTATAATTAGGACAGCAAACAGTCTACTGGAAAATATTTTATAGGCTACTTTATATAATGGAAAGTTCACAGCAGCCTAACAGAAACCAGCTAATATGTCTGTTAATATGAATTCTACCAGAGATTTAAATTAAGGTTTGAACACTGGTGCTTTACAGTCTATCAGTCTTTGTAATGATTACACCTGCCTGCACAGCCTAATTTGGGAACTCCATTACCATTCAGAATTAACCTACTAGAAAAACAGCAGAGATTTGATGTGATTTTCTCTGTTTCCTTTGCTATGTGAGCAGATCTTCCTTGGACACTGCTTTGGAATTTGTTCTCTGCTCCTTTTCTGTGGCTTGTGATGACCAGTTTATCATCTATTTTGATACTTATTTTTCTGTTCTGTGATGAGAGAGCCACCACAAGGTTTTGATTAATTAAGATACTATTTAAGATGGCAGACAAAGATAGACTCTTTAGATTTCCATGTATATTCCTTTATAGCATGTGCGTGACACAGTTAGAATTTGGGTGGAAGCATATTCCCCCTGAGACAATCAGGAATGTCAATACAGGCCAGGCTGGAGGGAGCTCTGAGCAACCTGGTCTACTGAGAGGTGTCCCTGCCCAGGGCAGGGGGCTTGGAGCTGGGTGGTCTTTGAGGTCCCTTCCAACTCAAACCATTCTGTGATTCTGCTGGCATGGCTGAGAAAAGGATCATTGCCTTCGTGTGAGGTTTTATTTCACTGTCCCCGTACAGTGCACCAGCTTTCACTTAAATGTGTGTCCCATGACTTTCCCTCGAGTTTCTGATCTTTGGTACCCTGAACTTTCATTTTTGTCTCAGGCCTTACCCAAGGAATGTTGTTCTTTTTGCAGGTTTCTACTCCCTGTTAGCTGTGGGTCTAGTTATTCAGTATTTCGTGAGTACTATTGATGGAATGAATTCTGCTTTCTCCTATCTCTGTGTGAGCTGGTGTAACTGCAAATCCTTTGGAGTGTTAATGAGAACTTGACTTTGTGCAAAACCGGAGCCCCGAAAGGGAACCCACAAGAGATGTCATTTGTTTCCAGTATTCTCTGTTTTATGGCAGCATTTTGTGGCTGTATTCTGCTTGCTTTACTGGAAAAATGCAGCATGGAAAGAATGTGGGCTTTAATAAAAAGGGTTAAAGAAACCCTTATGGCCATGTTTCCTGATTCTTGATAGTCACGAGACCTCTTTGCTTTCAATCCACATAGACACGCTAATGCTTCTTGTATTTGTCATAACACCGAGATCGCTGGACTTGTTGGCTCCAAAGGTCTCATAAAAGTCTTTATATTAGCTTTAATTGTCAGGAGGGGAAAAAACGGCCCTAACAGACTGGAAAGTGCATTCTGGCTTGGTACAGCTGGCTCCAGGAAGAGGGCTCTGAGCAGAGGCTCGGTGTTTCTCCTCTGTCCTCTCAGGCGAGGGCTGTCGCTGCCCTTTGCTCCCAGGCTGGTGGGGCCAGGTCATTCAGGCTGGCCAGGAACATGGGCAACACCGTGGTGCAGAAGCTGTTCCTCACCAGTGCTCTGGGGAAGGTGCTCTGGGGTGGGTTCTGGGGGGTTTGTTTTCACAGAAGGAGTGGTTCAGGATTGGGATGGGCTGCCCAGGGAGGTGGTTGAGTCACCCTCCCTGGAGGTGTTTAAAAAAGACTCGATGAGGCACTCAGTGCCATGGTTTAACTGATGAGGCAATGTGGGGTCACAGGTTGGACTCGATGATCTCCAAGGTCTTTTCTAACCTAGTCTATTCTGTGATTCTGTAAAGGGAAGTGAGGGAAATGTCTGTGGTGGGTCCTGAAGGGTGTCCAAGCTGGATCCATGATCCCACTGAGCTTTCAAGCAGCGTGTTAAAAATACAGCTCCTTCCCAAAGAGTCTGAATTGCCCCAGCTGCTGGGAAACTGACTGCTGAAGAGTTTTGAAGCACTTTGTGACAGTGTGAGGAAAGCTGGTATTCATCCTGACCAGACAGCCAGAAGAGTGGGTGCTGGTACCATTCCTGACTGGGTCTTTCTAGTAAATGTGCTCTGGCCAGCCTGCTGATAGCATTGGAAAGCTCTGACTGCGATGCATGAAGTCAATTAAATGTAACGTGTCTTTCAGAACTACTCAGAGATTAAACTCTCTTAAGTAACACCGATGTTTTGGTTGTGCTACTTATAAAAACTAATGAGAACTTGAAAAGACAAGGATTAAAAAGAATTATTTTTCTATTGGCAATTCCCAAGGCTAATTTTGCTTCATGAGATGGAAATGTATATACCCAGGAAAGCTTTAATACATATCTATACTGATAAAGTTATTAAAAAATCAGACTATTAAATCTGATGGCATGGATGGCTGCAGTATTTGAAGTTTCTTGGATCTTCTTTCTTTTCAACCCCACTTGCAAGGCTGCTTATAACACCACCAGGGATGAAAAGGCAGGATGTTCCCTGGGCTTGTAGCACCCAGGATAGCCCTGATGTGCACACCCTCATGTGGCTTCTCTGGTGGCTTCTTGCTCTGCTTTTTTGGCAGCTCCTCAGTGGAAGCAGGCAGTGTTCCTGATGGGAATGGTGGGCTCTCCTCTGGCCACTCAGTGTGGGGGTGAGTGGGGTCTTGGAGTGGGACCTGTGGTTGCTGCAGGAGGCTAAAAAAGGAAAGAGATTTGGAAGACACAACACGTGGAGTCCTCTGCTACAGGCTGAAATTTCTAGCAGCTCTTTCCACGTAATAAATATACAGCTGTGTATGTTTAATCTGCATGGTGACACTTTAGGAACGGAGAGGGATCTAGTGAACTGAAATAAATGTTAGTTACTAGTTATGTGTTATCCTGGTTAACTGCAAAAAAATCCTGAGAGAAGGGAAAAAACGTATTCTAGTGCAGAGAGAGAAAGAAAAAGACAAACGGGATTCAAGAATTGACTGAAAGTGACGGAAGATGAATTGGAGATTATAATTAGAAAGCAAAGGAGCAGGCAGGTTTTCCAACCTCAGTAGGAAAAGATGATTGACCTGAGCAGCAGGAGAAAAGAAGAGGAAATATTGCTGACAGCTAAAATGCAGAAGCTATTACTTGAGACTGACCTCTAAAGGAGAGCGGGGGAGGAATTAAAAGAAGCCCCAGACATGAAACGTGCAGTGCTCATGCCGGAGTCGGGGAATTCAGAGAAACAGCATTTGAAGGCCAGAGCACATGAAGCAAAAATTGCTAAGGCCATTACCCACATGTTGTCTCACATGCTGTGCCAGAATACATTTGTAATGCTTGTGTTTCATTCCTTGTGTTTATCAGAGTTGTCAAAACACACTTTGCAGTATTTGGTAAAGATCTTGAAGGTGCAATCTGGGGCCTCCTCCTCCCATGCTTGCTGCTCCCATTCTTTATTCAGCAAATAAGTGCAGGAGGAACATTTGCTCAAGGCAAATCTTATTGTGGTCACCAGCTATTTTGTTCCTCCAAAATACCTTTTGGCAATAAATAATATAGTGTTATGTTTTCCTGAAAATATAAAGTAAAGGATCAGCTCTTCAGCCAGGGTAGATGGGAGTCATGCTGTAAAATCACACTGCACAGTGTATTTCTGTCGTGAAAAGATGCCTGAAGTGCCCCTGGGAATGCTCAGAGCTTTCTGTAGCCTCTGGTTCAGCAGTGTGAAATGGTGTGAGGTGTCTGAAGAGTGAGGCTGAGTGATTTAAGCCACCACAGCCCCGGACACGAGGGCAAAGGCTGAGTGCACACAGCTGCACAGGAGCTAGTTTGCCAGCCTAGGGGCTCGGGGAGACACAACTGGATCTTGATCCTGGCTTGGGTGTTTGCCATGCAGACAACCCTTGCCTTTCTCTCTCTATAGGTTTCTGCCCTTTGTACCTAATCTGAATCATTTTTCAGCTATTTCTATTTTATTTTTTCCCCTTTCTGGTTATGAAATTTCATTGATAGATTTCTTTCCTCTTACAAATTACATATCAAAAGACTCTTCTGATTATTACTCATTTCTGGACTTTCCCTTGTTTCATATTGCTTTTAGTCCTGTTCCCTTCCTTTCCTAATCAAGATTTCTCTTACCTAAAAATACATGTCCTATAAAGAGGACTGTGCATTTAGGTGTCTAATGAGGCACTTTCCAAAAATCCTACTTATGTGTAACAGTTTTGACTATTCTTAATGATTGCCTTCTGCTATGGAAAATTGGCCTCCTGAAAGTCCATGTGAATATGTGAGTGTGTAAAATAATTACTTGTCATACTGGGTTCTTTTTTTCAGATAGCAAATTAGGTTCTAGTAATTAGATCTTGATCACTGACATCTTGGCAATGATGTCATTACCCCCTGTTCTCTCTCCTTTTTTTTTTTAAGTATGATCAAATTGTTTGCATCCATGAAAATGTAGTGGAAATTTATGCCGAGCATGTGTTCATCTAGGTAACAGTCAGGCTGTGGAGCACATGGACAATTCAAGAGCACAATGGGCATACTTGCTTCCTCAGGCCATGGTATTTGGAGGCCTAATGATGCAGGAAATGCTACTAGCAGCTTATTAGGCACCAATATACCTTTAAAAATCGAGCTGCTATTTAGTCCTGGCCTGAGATAGGATTTTAGCCTGTCTCCTTCCTAAGATAACTGCATGTTTTCAACACCACACAATCAGTTGCTCTCTTCCTTTAATGCCTTTACGCCACCCCAGCTCTTGTACCGTGCCTTGTGCCCGAGTACCTTCTGCTGCAGGAGAGATTTTCCTTTTCCAGATGAATGGCCTTGACCCCCATCCAGGATTGGTTTTCACGTGGCAGATACATCATTACAGGTGAATAATGGTGGCTGCATTTAATGTGAGGGGGGAAAAAAGGGTTTAATAAGGATCACAGGACCTCCAACCTCTATGCAGCCCATCCTAGAACTGTTGATCTAAAGGCTGCTGTGGGACAATTGCACTGTTGTGATTCCAAAATATGAAATTATCCTAAAACTAAGCAGCAAAAATGTAACACCTGGAAATGGCAATGGCTCTTTTTCCACTCTGTAATGAGAGGTGTTTGTGGGTAGCAGGATGCGGTGCTTATATCCTCACCGTTCTCTCATCTGCCTGCAGAAAACATGCAGCACAATCCCTGTGGCATTCCCTGTGGCTCCAGCTCAGCAAAGTAGCTCAGTGTGTCCTGAATTTAAAGTGTGGCTCCAGAAGGGCTGCTCACATGCTCAGTGTTACGCAAAGTATCTGATTACCTTGTTAGGAGGAAGAGAAAAGTACTAATCTTGCGAGATTGGAGACACAAATGTATTTTCTTCACGTGCAACCTGTGTGTAACCAGCACTAGACCAAAGCCAGTTCGAACCCCTCCCATGGAGACCTTATTTTGTGCTGATCTGTTTGTTTTGCAAAGATGCAAGATGGCCTTTTTTTTGTTTAAAATTTTTTTTTCCCCTGATAAAAATATTTGAGTTCTGAAGTGAAACTCCAAAGTGAGCAGCTATTATTTCTTCTTTGTCAAGGACCTGTTTTCTTCTATTTGTCATTAACATTTGTCAGCTGGTAAATTATGCACAGTTTTCTTCTGTCTCTGCTATTTTGTAGCCAGCCGTAATTATGCTAGCTGATTCCCGTGTAGACTTGTTTTCAGCTGCATTGCTTACATGCCTTTTTAATAGGCTGTAATTTTTGTTAAGTAAGTTATGTCAGATTAACTACTTCCGATAAGATGCGGTATTATACTTGGGTTTTCTTTTTCTCCCAGCTGGATGCACAGAATATGTCACTGCTGACTTGCTTTCTCCTGCCTCCCTCCAGCTAAATGGCAATATGCCACTGCAGCAAAACTTCTGTTTGAGGATTCATTGGCTTTTTTTGTCGGCTAGTAATGAGGCTTTGAGGTAGCTCGCTGCTCCTGATTAGTGACAGCGTGCACAAAGAAAGGAGTAGTGCAAACCAGTCATTAACTCATAGTGAAAGCCTCAGCATTTAACTTCATAAAGATGAGGAAAGACTCTGTTAAATCCTTTCCATTCAGATTTGGCTGGTTTGGGGGTTTTTTTAGGCGCCTGCCTTGGTTTTGTGGCAATAACCAGTTGAAGTGTTGATTATGCTCCTGTTCTTGTGAAGCTTCTGTTACCTCTGTGCTCCGGTGGTGCCGCTCTGGTTTCACCCCGTCGGCGGTGACATCCCGAGGGCTGGGGATGGCTGGAGGTGGGCACGGGCTTTGTCACTTGGCTTGTGCCCGTGGGGGCCTGGAGCATCTGTAAGTGCAGACAGGGTGCAGGGCAGCAGTGCTGGCTGAGAGCGGCCACACGCAACCTCTGCCCCATCTCCATCTCCTGGCGCAGCGACAGCGCGCAGGGCTCGCCTCTCCGAGGGCTTGAGCCGCGCCCAGAGCTCGGTGCTTGTGCTCTCGGCTGCAATTGCCCTTCCCCAGGCTGGCTGCCACTCCAGGCTGCGGCATCCTGGGGGGGTCTCAGTGTGCTCGCAGCTGTGGGAAGCGGCAAAGCTGTAGATCCAGGGAAGAAATCTCCCGCTATTCCCTTCTTTTGTTTTGCTGCTTGAAGGGAAAATGAAAGGTTGTGTGAATCTTCACAGGCTGAAATAGCGAAGTTTCACAGGACTCTCTGCAAGAGCTTCAGCACAGTTTTTTAGCCTTGCTCCAGAGTTCCTTTATCTCACAGATTTCAGTTTCAGTCACGGTGTTAATAGCTTTACCAGGTTTTGTTGTTTTAATGCGGCACAGTGAATTATATTTCTAGGGTCTCATATGAAAGACGATTAGCTGCTGGAAGCTGTTTATTTGTCTTGCAGTTTCTTTAAAGAAGTAAATAAAATGTGAAAATAATGGTACAGCACATTGCAAATAATAGGCTATTTTCTGCCCTGGTTTGTTGATGGAATGGATGTCATTTATCAAGTGTGAGGATGAGAGAAGGAATATTACAACTTCTCTTAAATATGATTTGCCACCTGCCTGATTGTTCAGAAGTGTATGCATGCTTAATTAATCTAATTAGTCAATGCATAAATAAGAAGCAAATTTACAGGCTTTCTGTCATCTTAAATAAAGCATTTTTGTTTTCCTAGGATAAATAATTCATTATAGAGCTGAGTGCTAGTCTGTAATCCTGGAGAACTGGCTTCTTGTATAACAAAAAAAAAATAGAATGATGATGTTTCTTCCTTTCTCCCTTTGGCTTCTCTTCAGTCAGGGATTTCATGGAAGGCAAGAGGAACATCCACCCTGGATGGAACATAAATTTCCTTCCAAAAGATAAGCAGAGAGCCTACTAGCTTGGCCTCCATGAGCATTTTTGTGTGAGAGAGAGTGCCTGCTTTGGCACAGAAGCACACTGCAATGTGTGCATGATTATCCCTGAAAGTGAAATAATTAACATGCTGCAAACCACAACAGGGTTCATAGAGCTTGGGTTTTCCTGCTTCAGAGGTTGGCTCACTAATTGCAGGAGCCGAGTGTGTTGTCAGGAGGCCAAGGGACAGCAGCTGTGTCCCTCTGGCAGGGACAGTGCTCCACATGCACACCAGGACAATGCAGTGCAGCCAGGTGGGGAACATTTGGGTGCAGGGACAACCTCAGACTTGTAAAGTCACATCATCATTAGCTGTGAGACAGAATATCTAAATCAAAGTGGGTCCTGAAGGTCAAAGGCAGCAAAATCTTGCAGATTTCATTTATTGGTATGTCGCAGCCTGTGCACTTGTCTAAGTGTCCAAACCTTGGCACAACAAGGATGTCCATCACCACGAGATGCTGCCCTCAGCAGATGTGTGGCTAATTCTGGGAACTGGAGCTGCTCTTTTGTGGTAATTTCATTCAGGGCCTAGTGTGATGCTGAAGACACACTCTGGGGTTTTTCCTGATATGTGCTATGGGGAGAAAGGGAATTTGGTGTGAAGATTGAAAGAGAACTGACCAGCTAATTATGTGTTTTAAACAGAGTGGAATAAATTAAGTATTTTGGTTTAGGTTTTCAATTTCTCTTTTCTTACTGGCTTTATAAGTAAAAATACAACATTAGTCAAATACATGTTCTTTAATTATAACTGGTAAAGTTTGCTCTCTGAAAACATGCAATGATACTTTCTTCCCTGATTGTCAGGGGTAGTCCAGCTTCCTGGCCTCCAGATCCACAGGAGAGCTCTTGAACCTGATTATCCATTGAAATACATGGCTTGATGTTGCCAGGGCTGGTGGAATTATTGGCTGTAATCACTGGCTGGAGTGGAAGGAGGCTCGAGGCTGTACCCTGTATGAATTTGCACTGCTGTAGTATTTGCCACTGGTTTCTACAGTTCTCTTCACAATTCCTCAGCAGGTTTGACCACCAAAGCAGGATCTGTGGTGAGAGGATATTTAAAGGCATTTATTTTTCTCAGTTTTCCCACACAGATTGGTACAGAATTCCTGCAAAGCAAATTAGTATGAAACCACATAATTGATGCATTAGCACCATGAAGATTGCTGTGACTCGAGCTAGAGATGAAAAGCAGTCTGTTTGCAGGTATTCAGGCTCTGTCCTAGCAATCCTGCTTGATTTAGTAAACTTTTAAAAGGGAGATGATCAGAAAGGGGATTTGTTCCAGGGCCTCGCTTCCCATGCACTGGGGTCAGCCCTGTGGACTTGCTTGTTTGTCTCTGTTGGTGGGAGAAGATGCTCTTGGGTCCTCTCTGTCCAGGGTAACATAATTTACCTGCCTGTTTAAGTTCTTTTAGGGAAACCTGAACTCCCCATAACCATTCCAGCATGGGGTGAAACAGCCCATTTGCCTGGCTTTCTGCAGGTTTGGGGCTGAGATGTCTCTGTTTTATGAAGATGCTTTGTCAGCTGCCCCTGGTGTCTGCAGAGGTCTCACGAGCCCTGTATCTCCCTGGGCAGTACTCTTTGGGAACACATCTGTGCCACAGAGGTGCTCAGAGGTGGCAATGGGCACACTCCTGTTTTCTGCTGGGAAACTGAGGCAGCAGGGGTTCGATTTCACACCCATCAGTGTGGCAGCCACCGACTGTGAGGCACTCGGGGCTCGTGATGGACTGGACAGCTCTGAGTTAGGTCCTGGGAAGCAAGGGGCAAGTCTGGGTATTTCAGGATGGATTTCGGGGGGTCACAGTGATTGCTGACCCCACACAAAGACACGGAAGAGGGCAGAGGGTGCATCGGGCTCTAGACAAGCAGGACACACAGGTGCTTTTCTCGGTGCTGCCAGGAGGTGCCTCTCTCTACTTGGGATTTATGGCCCCTGAAGGAAATTGCCGTAGCCTTTTTTTGCAGAAACTGCTCGGGCTCACTCCTTGTTTCTCTCAGAGAGTCACGTTGGTGCAATGCACCTTTTGCACAATAGCCCAGTGGTTAGAAATCTAGGAGGAGGAAGATGAATGTTTCTCTCTTTTTGGTAGGAAAAGTCAGAACCTTCAGGGGTTTCAGGGGTTTATGTGTTCTGAGCCAGTCCAATGCACCAGGATGTGCCTGTCTATGGCTCTGTGCTGTGCCTCACAGGAATCCTCTGTCATGCGTGGGGATGAAATCCATGCCTTCACACGCTCTGCTTTCCTTCAGAGGGAATCCAGGGTGCTGTGGATTCGAAGTGAGGGCAGCGAGGGAACTGAAGTGCATTTCGGCAGGTCTGGTGTGGGTTGTGGGGAGCCAGGAGCCCAGGAAGCCCAGCTTCTGTGCAGCCTTGGCCTGAGTGCCCCAAACTACAGTGTGCAGGAGATGCTTTGTAAAGCACAGGACTACACAAAGGGCTGTTCTGTGCCCCAGTGGTTTGGGGTTTTCCTTTGGCAAGGGACACACTGGTCCCTGCTACTTGGGCTTTCTGTGTTTTCTTTAAAACTGCTTTATATAGGATACATTCAATGACTGGAACACCTTTGACACCCTCTTCCTAGCTCTTCATTGTTCCTCTACTGCTCAGCCAAGCCTTCAGGCCTAGAGAGGGGATTCCCAAGCTGCACGTTTTATAATTTTCTAACTACTCTGATAGTTGAGAACAGCATGAGTTTTATGATGTGGAGTTTGTAGTACTTGTTACTGAAGTTTTACAGGAGAGCTGCACAGAGCAATGTTTGCACCGGGCTGCTGGCAAGGGTGGCATGTTAGGATCTAGGCTGGTGCTCTGTTTGCTTGCTTGCTTCTTCTTTTTCCATCTGTATCTCTTGGTTCAACCCAGAGCTATGATAACATCCCACTGCATTGCATTCCTTGGCTTATTGTTTTGTTTTCTGGTTTTATTTGTCTTCAGCATTGTATTTTAGGTCAAATTTTGGATCTGTTCTATTTGGCAATGTCACATTCCAAAAGGGAGATCTCTCTTTTACTGTCTGTATCTCCAGTGCTGAGTGCTTCCTGTGTGTCTGATCCCATTCACTGCATTTAACCTATCAAAAATGCAAATAATGATAATTAGATGGTGAATAACGCTATTAAAGATGCAGTTCGGTGCATATTTCACTGATTGGGCCGAATCAGGAAGCTTTGCAACATGTGCTGCCAGCTCTGTGAGTAAAAGTGCTTATTACTTATCTCAGATTGTAATGCGCTATCAATTAATTACTCATAACTCTCTGGTGTCAGTTTGTGTGGGTTGTGAGGAGCGGTAAATCATTAACTTTCCTCGGCGCAGAGTTGGAATTACAATGCCAGGCGGGCAAGGTAGGAAATTTGCAAGTTTAATCCTGTGGAAGGAATCCCTTTGTCTGCAGCATCCCGCTGGTGAGGCCGGGAGCAGACCCCCGCAGCCCGGGCTCCTCAGCCCCCTCCTCCCTGCCCGCATCCACCGGGCTCGGGCAGTGGCTGCCTCCTTCGCTGTCCCTTGTCTGGCACATGCGGGCTCCGGGGGAGCCGTACCTGGAGCAGGAACCCTGCCAGCCATGTGTCGCTCCTCGGCCCCTTCTGAATAGCAGCAGATGCTTAAAGCAAACAATGCCCTCCCAGACAGCGAGCTGGTGTGTGATCAGCAAACACGGCGCCACTACAAAGCCAAACCAAAAAACAGCCGCGACAATAAAGCGAGATGGAGGAGTAAAGAGTGCCTGTGATTCGGCAGACAGCTAAAATGCAGGGCAGTGATCGTGCAGCCCTGAGCATGGGCACACATCTAACTCGCAGGGCAGTGATAAACTCTGAACTCTGTTTCTAGGAGGCAGTGGGGGCAACAACCATGATTAACATGCTGAAGAACTGCCTTAAACCATCAGCACTTTTTATTTTTGTATCCAATGTTAATTGTGTTGAGGGTTGTGCCAAGGGTTGATTTAACAAGAATTGGAGGCACAAAGGGAATAGCAAACTTCTCTTTCCCAGAGCCTAAAAGGAATCCCGTCACAGAACTGCAGGGAAAAAACAACAGGTCTCATGAGTATCATTCTCTTGTGTTGACTCTAAAGGATTTTTATTAATCATCTAATGTCTTGAAGGCAAGCAATGGAAATTAAATAATTAGCTTTCTTGTTCCAAGTATCAGTGTCATTGTTATGATGGGGACCTTGCCTGCTTTATTTAATTGTGGGATAACCAGTATGTCAGTAATCTTCCCACTGGAACCCAAGTGGAAACAAGGCTCTGTCGTTTTAGCAAAAAGAGGAGGCTGCAGAAAAGGCTCCAATGATAGCACCTCACTATTTTGCTTTGTCTCCACAGAAGCATCATGCTCTACATGCCTGTTTTAAGTTAATCATCTCAGCTAAAGATGTTCTGCGACTGTAGTAAAGGCTTTGATGTTCTGGTAGGAGCCATGGCAGTAGATGGGTGAATCAGAGGGCATTGTTGGGACACTTTTTGTGCCTGATTTATCCAGCTGACCAGGAGCACTCGGCAGGTAGGAGCAGCCTGCTGGGCACCGGGAGATAGTGCTCAGCACCCCACAGCTCGGCTGCCTGTGGTCTCAGGCTCCTGCCCTCACTGAACTAGGGCAGTGCAAATCTCTCTTTCCCCCTTCAGCAGTGGTTTCCCTTTGCTCTCCAGGCAGTGATCCTTGTGCTCCCACTGAACCTGCAGTGACTGGTTTCCTTGCAAAGAGGGTCTGTCTACAGCTCTCTTTTCCCTCTTACTCTTCTCCCAGCATCCAAGCAGATCTTAGAAGCTTGGGCAGAGTCAGAGGGTGTCTGGTGTAATCCTTGTTTGACACACCTCGTGATGGACACAGAGTCTGACAACAATTCTGCTCTGCCTTTAACAACATTCACACTACGGAAAAGTCCAAAGTCAACTTGTGCCATTTCAGAAGGTAAAAGTTGCTCTGTTTCCGAGTTCCCAAACCTAAAGCAATGTTTTTTTCTCAAACTTCAGTTCTAAGTAGAAAATTACATTCTTTCCTACAGGTCTGTCTGCTGGGCTCACATGCAGCTGTGCTTTGTTGCATTTTAGCCATGCCTATTCTAGGAATCAAAAAGAGGTCCCTCTAGTTTGAAAGAAAAAGACTTTAGAAACCACCAGCATGAGCTGCAGAATCACTTATCACTTATCAGTTATTTAAAGCTCATCAGGCCTTATGTGTGCAGAGGACCCTCCAGCCTGACCTGCTGCTGGAGACTCCAGTGCCTGCTGCTTTGTGTTTACCTTTGTAAGCATTTTGGGGGAATAATTTATTTTGCTGAGTTTTCCTGGCCAAACCATACTTTTGTACTCTGTGGCATTGGAGCACTGACATACAGACATTGTTGCAAATTACACACCAGGGATCAAGGACTTCCGGGCAGGAATGCTTTGACCTGAAGTAAATTTCTGTAGAGATGAAGCAAGAATATATAAAAGCTTTATGTTTCAACTACTTCAGAAACCTTTTGTTACATGGGAAGACATGTATTGAGCCTCCTAATGAAATGCTGTATTACAGTTTATCACCTTTGAAGGAGGACAAGCAGGGCTAAACCTTCAAATGTCTTTTCAGTTTGTGTGCAGGTATTTTCAATGTTATCTGATCTATGAATAGAAAACTAAAAAAAGGGCTAATCAGGATAAAGACTGCTTAGCATATATGAAAGCTGATGTGCTTTTCAGACATGCCAGTCAAAAGGGAGTGCTTACTAAAGAGCAGCAGCGATTATTACAAAATTTGTGTGTGTAAGGGATTTTTTTGTGTATAACTGCAAGGGAGTTCTCAGTACCTGCAAGGGGAATCTTCATCCTTTTTCTGCCTCTCTCTGCAATCCGATCTCCTGGGACAATCGTGGTTAGCTGGGTGAATTCTCTGGCCACTCTGTGGCCAGTCACACAGCCCTGGTACCACAGGCACTGTCAGCAGTGAAGGAAGGCCGGGTCCTGCTGCCAGGAGCAGCAGTGGTGGCAGTCTCAGCTCTGGCATTGGGCTCATGCTCCAGGCTCTGCTGGGATGCAAACCACCACGAAGGGCCCTGTACCTGGGGTGCTGTTCAGGCCCCACAGCCTGGGGAACCCTCGGTGCTGCAGAGGATTTTGTCTTGTCCTCCACCCTCTTAAGGATGAGTGTAGGGCAAAGCTGCTGTGGCCTCCTCAGATGGGGAAGGGGAGATCAAACTGCTCTATCTGCAAAAAAGAAAGGTGGGACTACTCGCAGGGAGTCCAATACTGATTCAAATAATAGAGACTTTTATTAAAATGTAACTCTATCCACTCTGGTGCTATTAACTACAATAAAAATGTTTTATTTATTCTATCTGCAATATTTCCACTTTATGATGCATCTGAGGAACTCTGATAGGTTCATTTATTTGTCATTTGAGCAGTGAAATATGAAGGAAGGGTTGGAATCTATAGTGTTATTATGTGGGAGTTATTTGTGCCTTGTGTTCAATATTGCAGATCATAATGACTCTTCTTTGGTTCCAGTCTCTCATCTGGCATGAAGGTTGCTGAGCTTCGCAGTCATTTTCTGAATGAAAGCAGGGAAGGGAGGAGTGCTGGCATGTCATGCTTAATGTGGCCTTAATAATACCAGTGCTAAGCAGATGTTACAAAATAAATGTAAATGGTTAAATTCAGGTGCATAAGAAGCTTTATTTTAGTTTCATCTGCCCCATTATAAGCTGGGCTTCTTGCTGAGGCACAGTTAGTTTAAACAGCTCACTCCTGGGGACCAAACCAATGTTAAGGCAGTGAGCAAAACTGTTCCTGAATTCTCTCCCAGCAGGGAAAACAACAAAACCCAAAACTAAATTTGCTAGATAAATTATTCAGTGTGAATCATTCCCTTAATTCTCATAATAAATGGTTTCCTACCCTTGGTTCCATTGACTAATTACTCTGTTTAATGTTTTTACCAGCTTTTGTTTTCTATGCAATTTAATTTTGCTGGGATGAGATAGTCTGGAAAAGTCCAAGTGAGGGAATGAAAGCTCCATGTCTGTGCTGGTGCAGCTCCAACTGAGAGCCAGGAATTCAGCCACAGATTCTGCTGCAGTTGTTCCCAGCTAGATCATGTCTAGTAATGACACAGCAAGACCTGGGTCCTGAGTAGTGCAGCCCCTCCTTAGGCTTCTTGGGTGGAGAAGACCTGCTCCCGTGCACTAGCTGGTGCTGTTTTCTGCTCTTTGATTGTCCAGCTTCACTGGGTTGCTGAAGCAGTTCAGAGCTGCAGTCCTGCTCCCTTTGTGCCTCTCTTTCAAGGCTCTGCACTGCACAATCTGTGAGTGCAGAGCCTCTGCTTCCAAGGCACACCAGGCTCCCTCTCTTCTCCTTCCAGTCTCTGGCAAAGGTTGTCCCAGGGACTGCCCAAATGTGCTGCTCTGGAGCGGAAGGGATGGGAGAGTGTGGCCAGAGCAGCTTCTCACACACTGCACAGCCACAGCCTCCCCATCTCCTGTGCTGAGTGTATGAACTTGCTGCCCTTGGTGCTCACAGCAACGCAGTTTTCTCAGCACAGGGATTAGCAGATTAAGGGTAATTTAAAGTTATGCAAATATACTCCAGAATTTATCTACAAGCCGTTTTATCAAAAGAACTTGAATTCTACTGGCTTATCAGTATCAAAAGTATCACCAGGATTGGCATTTCTAGGCAGCATTGAAATGCCCTAGTCAGGATCTTGGATATCTACTCTGCTGTGCAGTCGGAGAGCAGAGCCCTGTCCCAGAGGCTGCAGCCAGGCATTTCTCTTGTGCAGTGTTAGAGCTCCTCAAGGGGAGATTCAACACTGAACTGGGAGCCTATACTCAGGATAACCCTGGCAAATGAGCTGGAAAAGCTGGAAGAAAACTCCTCGAGTGTGAGCTCAGCCTGACACTTGAACAGTTTAAGGTGATGCTACAGAAAAGTTATTGGGGTCTCCCTCAGGAAGCCATCAGGAGGATGGGTAGGAGAGGAGGGTACCTATTACAGCTGCATTCAGGGTTGATTATGTGCCTATAGATACTGCACAGATGGATCTATGAAAATGAATACATTACATGACTGATAATTGTCCAGTAATGAATATTAAAAAATAATTCCTCTTTCTCTCTTACTTCTAATAATGCTGCATAACATCACAAGGAGCAGTGGAACTCTAAATGGTATCACTGAAAGAATACTGAATTTGAAGAATTTAAAGGAATGTGAAACTGGAAGTGCAGTTTAAATAAATCTTTTCAAGTGCTCTTCTCACAAAAGTACCTTTGACTTCTGTTGCACACAGATTATTTGCATGACCTGAGGAAAAGTCTGGAGATTATTTACTATCTAGGTTACAGAGTTCTGTTTGAGTTTCCAGCAACATGTGCCAAAATGAGGCAGATACAAAGTGAAATTGTAACAGAGATTTTCTTTTTTCACTGAATAGAAGAAGCCTTTGTAGCTTGTTACAAGTCAGCTCTAGCCCTCTGCCTGGAATTTGATTAGCTTTTTTGATAATTTATCATGTTTTGATTTTATGGGTTTTTGTCCTTTTATACAAATCTTTTTCAATTTGACATTGAAATCCTCGTTTCTCAATTGTGGTGTTTCCTTTCTCCCTCTCCTTCTCACTCTCAGTTTCCTCTCTAAATAGTAACATGATGAAAGTTAATTTTTTAAATGCATAAAACTTTATACACGTTTTCTGGCATGTGGGCTGGCACTGAAGCTGGCTTTGCCTTCTGGAAGTGTTTGAGGATGAGCTCTGGAGGGCAACCAACTCCTGCTCCCGTGTGGTGAGGTCAGTTTGAGTAGCTGTGTCCCCACATGGTGAAGAGAGTAGGAGCCACACTGAGCCCTGCTCCAATCTGCGCTGAGGGCTCTGTCCTGGACACAGCAGAGCCCCTGTCCTTGGTATTTCAGGCAGCAGGAGCTCTTTGGAAGACCTGAAGAGCTGTCCATGCTCCCTGGGGTGAGGGTCTCGAATTCTCCATTGTTAGCAGGACTTCATTCCTGGCATAGTTTTCCATCCTCTGTGACCCAAAAAAGCTGGATCCCAGCAGCAGCAGCGGTGATTTGGTGTTGATGTGAATGGGCCTGTTTCCTGGGTGGAGCACTGCTTAACATCAGAATGGCAGGGGGGGAGTGCTTCCAGTTTTGGTGTGTATGAGGGTAAAATGAGTCCAATAATAGTTATTTAACACAAAAGGCATTGAAAGCTCATCAGGTAGAGCACTTTCCAGCTGTTAGCAACAAACTATTAGGAAACAGCCGTATAGTTAACTCCTAACACGGGAGAGTTGAGGCAAATTCTATCAGAATGGGTTACTGGTTAATTATAGTAATAAGCAGAACAGTATTGTAAATAGTGCACTAAATCAGAACTGTTTTAAAAGCATGCTCTGGTATGTCTATAAATCTTGAAAAGAGAGAAAAGCAGGGCAACCTCATGAGAATTTTCCTAACATCTTTTTACTGTCTTCCCCTTCTTGTCTCAGGCTCTATTTGCAGTGATTCATGAAAAAAGCCCTGAAGAGCTGACATTTGGGCTTTGGTCCTTGACACTTAAGCAAAATACTTTAAAGTGTAGTTTGGGAGCTTTAGACTCCTTCCTTCCACTCATTCTCTCAAACACTTTTGAAATAATAAAGAAAAAGAAAAGCTCCAGCGGATGTTGGTTTTCAGCTTTCCTTTCTTCCGACCTAATCTGTTCTCTGGGGTGCTTGTGGCAAGCGAGTCGTTTCAAGGCGCTGTTGCCAGCCCACTCGTAGGTTGTAAACCCGAGGGGTTCAGGGCTCTGGCAAACACTGCCACTTTGTTTGCTCAGCTATGTGAGGGGAGTCAGAACACAAGGGCGGTGAGAACAGCTCTGTTACAGCAAGGAAAAAGCAAGAGCGAGGAGTTAATGTGGGGGAATGCACAATAAAATTATTGCCGCTTTTCTACTGCAGACCTGCCTATGAAACTAATAAAGATAGCGTTTCGTGCATGTGCAGGGCTTTGTTTTCAAAGATCCCTACAAACATTGCCTAATCCCCTTCTGAAACAGCTGTGGGAGTGACTGAAAATAATTCAAAGTGTCTGTGCTTCCTAGATGGGGAGGAAAAGCCTTGGAATCCATGAACAAAGCCTGATGTGCTGGTTCCATGTGGCTCTGTGATGAACGGGGAGCAGAGCCAGCAGCTCCCAGGCTCTGCTTCAGCCTTTCTGTTTGTGTCTGTGTTCAGTGCCAGATCCAAGGATGTGCACTGCACAGAGCGTCAGGGCCAAGAGAAGGCTGTGCTTGATGATGTATTCACACACAGAAACCAATCTTATTGTAAATAATTAATAATAATAGACCAGACCACGATCTTGGTTACTGGGATGTGACTCCATTGCAGCTCATTGACTGCACTACATACATTTCCCAATTAGAATTTTTTTGTTTCACCATTAAATAACATGATCTGGTACAAGGGCCAATAATGTCTCATGCTGACAAAGTACTTTTTCAGGCCGTTTCATCTGTAAGGTTGTGGGTAGTGAGTTTCAACATGTGCATACTTCAAAAACATTTGGGAGGCTGCATCTCAGTGGGAGCTCTGGGGAATAGCCCTTGATCCTGAGAGCATTAAACAAGAAATACACAAGGGGTAATTAGGTGGCAGCAGCTCAAGTTTATATTAGGCATCCTGCAGCTGTATCAACCAAATTCTCTTGTCTGTGTCGGCTACTGTAGATGTCTTAGCCCTTCACAACCCAGCTTTTTACAGAAGTCAGCCATGGTTCTTGGGGAAATGACAAGTGGTCCAGATGGCTGACAGGGATCCACCTCTGTCTTCTGAGCCCAGCATGACTCGGGCTCCTCTGAGGGAGAAAAGAGTTTTTTTGCTTATGCTGACTCCTGAATTTCAAACCAAACAGCTGTAGTTGGAAAGTGAGCGGTGTCCTGTCTGCTGCTGGAGTGAATGTTTTGTTAATACCGAATCCACTTAGGCAGAACCCAGAACCTTATTCCCACTGATCTGTTTCTACTTAGAAAATAGCTTTTTGTTGTAGAGTCAGAGCATTAGTAAGTAAAATTGAAGTCCCTGCAAAAGGTCCTGAAGCCATTCAGGGGTGAAATGACTAGTCCTAAGTGACGCAAAAAATGAAATCTTCTTTGTCAACATTTCCAAAGCATCATTTCACATGAGATTGCTGAAAATAAGCATAAGAGAATACAGCTAAGTAAGGCAATCTGCTTGCATCGCATCTGCTTGCATGGCTGTCTACAGTCATTACCTTTCCATCAAAGATGCGAGCCATATAAACCTCAAAAGAAAAATCAGAACAGAATATTCCAAATATTTTTTCAACCAAATTCTGCCATTTCCCCCAGTTTTTTCCTGGTGTGGCTTTTCCTACTCAGAGATTTTGATTGTTTCATTTGATTGCTAAAGACAGATGAGACAAAGGTCTATGTGGATTTTCCATTTGTAAATGAGCACTACAGAGGAGAAGATATGACAGAAACTAACATCTCCATCTTACAATAAACAAAACAAGCCACTATACAATGAAGGGAATGACAGGAGCATGTTATATGTGTCAAAATGAAATAGGACATCTGTGTAGTAAAAAGTGCTGCTAAGAAAGCCTTTCAAGTGTTTAATGAGGGAAAACAGATCGTTAAAGTATGGATTTGATTGTTGGAAAGAACAATGCTTACTGCTTTTGACAATGGCTCTTGAGCTGTTTATAATCAATACATTATCACACAGCTCTTCCAGGCCCTTCTGCAGCTGTGTCAGTACCTGAATCAGAAAGAAACTGAGCCTATTTATTGATTAACTGCTTTGTAGTGAAATCATCACCTATCAAACTCCAGCATCTAGAGGTCACCAGATAAATAACCTGCGTGGCTCTGCCTGGGCATGTGTGCAGGAGGGAAATGAGAAAGGAGGGCCAAGTGTTTGAGTTCCCTACACCTGGGGAAGGTGCTGCCTCCTCCAGTTCACTGTCCCTAGAGCTGATGGTGCTGGTGCAGCAGAGTGGGGTGGCTGGCAGTGAATGCAGGTAAATAAAGCTTACCCAGTTCCAGTCTGGGCAGCAAAGGATTTACCAGCATCTCTCCACGGAGCCTGGAAAACAAGGCTGTGCCTGAGCTTGCAGCCCAGCTGCCCCACGGTGGCCTTGCTGCCCAGCTCCGTGTCCAGCTGCCTTCAGCTGATGCTGCCTCTGATGTGGCCATTTTTCCACTTTGAAGGAAATTCTTCTTCCTTTTAAACAGGGCCTTTTGGCTGGTTTATTTCACGGCATGGAATACATCTCTAGCTAATACCCCTCATTATGCATTTCCTTAATTATTTGGTTTCCCAGCGGCTTAGTAATCTAATATGACTCTAGGGAGAAATCCTTGCCTGAGATCACAGCCTAAATATCTAATGTTATATGGGATCCAGAGATTAGCAGAACTAAATCTTAAATCCTCTGGGGCTAGAGAATGCCAGTGAAATTGATGGGGAACTGCCAGCATGTGGCTGAAACCACAGGGAACAGAAGTCAAATAACGGAGCATCCACTCCAGCCTCTCCCATCCCCAGGTCTTATTTGTTATCTCAGGGTCACAGGGATTTGAAAATCAGAGCAAGGATTGTTGGAACATCACCACAGGTCGCTTGTAGTGGTTGGAAAGGGTCTCCTGTAGTCATACACAAAGCATTAGTGCTGAGGAGGGGGAGAGGGGAAGGAAGAGGCTCTTTTTTTGCTGTGCTGTGTTGCTGGTCTCTCCTGTTTTCTGGCTGCTGAAACACCCATTATCTCAGGAGCTGTTACTGTTATTTGTCTGATGCAGAGCAGAGAATCACAACGAAATCAAAGGGAGGGTCCCAGGTTTTGATTGAATCCCAAACCAGACAGGTCCTATTATCCTTCTTTTTGTCTCTTATTCAAATGTGCCTGAATTATTATAGATTTTAACATAAGACACTGAAAATATGCAAATTTCTGTAGAATTTCAGGCTTCTGAGGTTCCAGTTTTGCAAAACCAGCTAGTAGATTTCAACATCTTATCTTAGTGCAGTGCTACCTGCAAATCTGGTCACTGAAATATACCTAATTTTCTTTTTTTTTTTTTTTTTTTTTTCTCCTGGAACAGTTTGAATTATAGTTTTATTATTCCAGGTCTGGAATTTATTTTGTGTATACATATGGAGTCAATCTTTTTTTTATCCCATCCTATTTGATAGTCTGGAAAAAAAACTGTTTATGGATTTCAAGATTTTCATCACAGTAGTTCTGAGAGGGGAGCTCTGTCACCCTGCATTTCTGTGGAATACTTACAGACATGCACCCCACCTGTACACGCACTAATCCAGTAAAGCCCTTGCCATGACTTTTGACATTTTAACTGTACCAGGTATTGCTGATTTTAGTGGCCACTTGGGTCCCTCCAAATCCTGGGAGTACAGAGCTGTCCTTAGGTCACTGCTGTGTGTGTGCAGCTTTGTCCCATATAAATGGCTTTGCATTGGAATTATCGGTACAGCAACACCATTATTTTTGGGAGGGTAATGAGGTGAAAAAGAATGGAAAAAATAGCCTCCCTCCCCACTCTGTTATTAGTGTAAATTTTCACAGCTCATTCTAGCAAATTTTGTGGCTGTCTTAAGATTTCCTCTCCAGCAAAAAGAGAATAAAGCATTAGGCACATCAAACAGTGTTACCCTGAAGTGTTACCCTTTGCTCGTGTGATAACTGCTTGTTGCTCCTACCTGTTTTGAGAAAATATCAGAGTTTGGTTCTTCAACTCTAACGAGTACCAGCTGGGCTCATCTCTGTTTATATAAAGGAAAGTAACTTTAACCTTAGTACAGTGGTGTTCACCCAAATTATTCAGCCTTGGGGATATTCTGCTGAGTGGCACGATCTTGCCAAGCTGTGCATTGCTCATTTCTGCCCCATTTGTCATTGCAGCGCAAGGATGTCTCAATAAACAACATCTGGAAAGTGACTTGAGAAGTTCCTTGTTAATCATTCATTGGTTATAGGCTGAAGAGCATTTGGTAAACAGAGGCTGATGCCAATTACCTGGCAAGAATTTTGGTTTGCTCAGAAGATCTGAAGGATGCTGTGATCATTAAATTCTTTCAGTCTCTACTCTGGAAGAATATTAACCTGAGAGAGGCAGAACTGTTAAGTGAGAAATTTTAACAATTGACAAATGTATGTGGCAGCCTCTTCACACACTTGTCTGCTGAATAAAATGTTTGCCCTTTTTATCGTTGCTATTGAAAGCCCAGTCCGTGGAGTTGTTTGCTCAGTCTCCAGAGAACAATCGGTTCAGATCAGTTCCTTCCAACCCTGGTATTGTGCACTGCACAGTGCCTCAGAGCCCTTACTGGTGTCTCACCAGGGGCATGGGTAAGAATCAGAACCTGGGTAAGAGCCTGCAAAGCTGTGCTCAGTCTGCGCTAGGAGTGTCCCTCGTGGGATTCCCACAATAATGCCAGTATTTCGTGCTGTTTTTCATAGTGGTACCACACTGCTCTGTGAATCTGAACTATTCCTCAGGAAAAGCACTGATGCAAACACATTTCCACTGTGTCAGAGCAGCTGCCTCTGTGGCAGGGTGAACACCAGGTGAGCTGGAGAGGTCTTAAATTACTGTGACAAAATGGCTTCATTTTGGGGTCTGCGCTGGTCTGCTCACTGCTGGGAGCTTGGGTGTGCTGGAGCACAGACTTGCTGCAGCTTGCATGGCAACTGTCTCTGGTTTTTTTTCAAAATAGAGAAAATATTCAGAAAATACAAAGAAAGTACACTACTCCTGCAGTTTTAAAAGTGCAGACAGGATAGTCTTTATGGTGGTGAATTCGTTTAAGCTCTCCAGATGAGTGGTTTGTTTAATGTGTGATTTTTATCACAAGGAATGCTCTGTCTCCCTTGGCCTCTCAGGACTACTGTAAAACAAATAATCACTCACTGAGAGTTAATTGATAACTTTCACCTTTTCTTAATCTTTGACCTTTACTCTTCTAATTTATACCTGTGTATAAATTAAAAAT
The DNA here is from genome assembly GCA_013400735.1 of Pomatostomus ruficeps. NCBI lineage: Eukaryota > Metazoa > Chordata > Aves > Passeriformes > Timaliidae > Pomatostomus > Pomatostomus ruficeps. The sequence goes on along the minus strand of VYZT01062735.1, from coordinate 435,307 downwards.
TTCTACCAACAATTCTGGTAGACTTGCTCTTGATTTACACTGAGCTCAGACAGGCCACTGTTGGCTCCTGAGAACCTTCTTTCCTAAAACTGGTTGTGAGGAAATAAGATCAGCAGGGCCTGTTAGTGCATTGCTGGGATTAACTGATTTACTGATTGCACAAAAACTGCATGAAAGAAAATAAAATATCTAAAGACTATGGATATTTTGGTGATTTTAGTATTATGCTTGTGAGGGCTTCTTTACCCTGAAACTATAAGTGTAGATTCAAAACCAGTACATTGATCAGTGTCTTTTACAGATGTAATGAAGAAATGGGCTCAGTAATTATTTAAATACCTTGTCAGTTCTTTCTCTCTTTAGAAATTATATTTAACATTATGTGGAATCTCCACTATTATAGCTGAGGTCTTCAAATTACTGAAAGGGAAAAGAGGGAGGGTGGCTAAAAACCAGGGACCTAAGACAGCCAATTTAGCATGGCGTTAGTCCAGCTTAATAGCCAAGTAACACAATTAGGACTCTGTTGTCCACACTAAAGCTCTGCAGATCTCTCATTTTTCTATAATTAGAATGAAGTGCAGAGCTATGTGGCTCTCTCACCTACATTATGCAAAGTCATTTTTTCCCTTCTTCTATAATTATAGCGCACAGCTTAAGAGACTGCCAAGTGCTGAGAGCAGCTTTAGCTTACAGGGTAGTGCTCCCCAGGAGCATCACATGGACTTGGTTCTGATTTGAAAGCAGGTAGTGGAGATGGGAAGGTGATTAGGTAATCAAGAGTTATTTCAAAGTTTAGAAACTGAGAAATTTGCCCACAGGTCCTTTCTATTTCTAGCACTAGAATGGGTTCTTCAAAAAAGGTAAGGATTTTAAGTAGAACTGTAGAGGTTCTATTGGTTTCTGAAGTTAGCAGCAATTCAAGAGCTGACTTGGTAGTCAGACTTTCCTAAGGTAGCACTATTCCAGCTGCTTTTATTTTTATAGTTTGCTTTCGTAATCTCCCAATAAATAATTTTGCAGTAAGTCTCCAGACAGGAATTTAGCCAGACATGCCAGATCTCCTGTTGTAAGGAACAGAGTGTATTCTTAGCAGTGCCAGTTCATCATCTCCCTTTCCCACATTTCCACCAGCCTGGGATGTTCAGATGCTGCTCATGGTACAGGAACTCATGGCAGGTTTTGAGCCCAGTGCACACACTCAGGTGCTCATTCTGCCTGGCACGTGGCTGCAGTGAGGGGGCTGTGGCTCCTTGGCCTCCAGGTGCCCAGTATTTCTGGGATGGCTGTGAGGAGGGGATGGAGAGAGCTGTGCATCCTTTGCCTTTGGTGGAGTTTGTGCTGCCTCTGCAGTCAGCTGAAACATTCTTGTCAGAGAGCACTTAAGAGTACTTCCTTTCAGGAGCAGCTTGTTTGCCTTTGGAAAAGCCCAAAAGGCACCAAAAGGCACTTATTTTCAAAGCATTCCTAGGAAAAGATACAACAATTCTGTGTTTTCTTCCTTACTCAAGTCAGAGTTTCATCCCACAAAAACAAACAGTTCGCCTGATGAGCTGCCTGCATTCAGCATTTGGCAAAGCTTGATAAGTTTGCCAAATGTTGGTGCCTCTTTTCATGGATGACCTCGCAGGAGAGAGGGGTTTTCAGTTATTTCAGGTGATTAGAACACATTATCCACTGCAGTTAATGAGTATCTGCAGTAAATCACAAGATTTTCCAAGGAAATGGTGATCATATTTTGATGGTTTTGACTAAAGTATTGCCTGCCTATAATAAAGTTTTAATCTAATTGACTGAGGTTTGAAGTGCACTTCTCAGAGTGAGAGCCCACCCTCAAAAAGGAGGGGAGTTCCTCTGTGTGCAGTGAGTCCTTGGCTGCAGCCCTGGGAGAGGACACCCCTGCTCACCAAGGGAATGTGGGCTCAACTAATGGCAGGGTGGAAACTTGGGATTTGGATCCTGGGTGATTCTTCCAGGTGAGGGGGAGATGTTCAGAAGAGTAATACTCTCTTCTGTGCCTCAGTGCAAATACTGAGTGCAGGCAGAGGTGAAGTGCAGCTGTGGGCTTTTTAGCAGAAAACAGGGAGAGGGGAGGCTGCAGTGACAGACCCACTGGGCATCACCTCCTTGGCAGGCCCTGCCTGGAGCAGGCAGGAGTTGCTTGTGTGCCACAGTCAGGCTGTGTCTGAGCAAAAGCAGCTCAGTCAGTCAGGAGAACCTTGCCCTGATGTGTGACATGGGAGGTGAGAACAGAGCAGGCTGAGGTTTGACAGAGCTGTGTGCTCCGAGGTGCCTCCCGTTTCTGACTGCAGACAAAAGAGATGACGAGGCTGCTTCTGTGTGTCTTTATTTGTAAGTCCTCACATGAGCAAGAGACGTGTGTGTACAGAAAGCTTTCTCAAGTCTCTGGAAGCCACTTCCACAATGAAAAATCTTCAAGTGAGGTGCAACTAAACAAGATATGTGTGTCTGTGACAGTGACCGAACTATCTCCCAGCCAGAGTGAGGCCGCTGATTGAGATTTCACAGCTCTGCGTGGCTTGCAACAGCTGCAAAATCACTTTGTGCAGGCACTGGGTGTTCCCTGCTAGAATTCAAACCCCTTTCCTGCTGTATTACCTACTACAGTGACCTGTGCAGTTGAAGCACTGAGTGATAATCAAGGCTGAAGATCGTTACTGCCAGGCTGCAAACAGGAACCCCAATGTCCTGGATACAGCACATCCTCTGAGCCTGCTCCAGCTGCACCAACTTCCCCAGGACCAAAGTCAGATCAATAAAATACCTGCCTTGATTCTGCCAGTTCAAAGTATTTACCTGTTTCCTGATTCAGGTTCTCCATGCATGGTATCTTTCTGCCTCTGTCAGAAAAAGGAAGAATTATGGCCTCTGTAAGTGTCCTGTTTTTTCCAGAGTTTAGGGGAGCTGTAGTAAATTGGACCAATTAAGAGTCTGTCCAAAATTTAATGTGTAATCAAGTAGTGGTGGTAATTTAGTCATCTCAGAGAGCATAAACCTGCCTGGTATCATCATATTTGGGGTACCTTCAATATCTAGAAAGCTTGGGATTCTGGAAATGCCTGAAGCCCTGCTGCATGAGGGAGAGGAGGGATATGAAACTCTTTATCTCTTACTTTTGAGTACAAGGCACAGTCTCACAAAACCAAATGTGTTTCTTCCCCTGTGGGCCTAAACTTACCAGAGGCTCTGAAGATTTACAGTGTCTGAGCCTGGTGCCAGTGTCACAAGTGATGGTGCTGAGGAAGGAAGGGATGGGAGGTCTCATTCTGTTCAGTTTTAAAGTTCTCCCCAGGCTGTAGGCTGATAGGTAACTCCCCTGAGCTGGAGCCAAGGGTGTTGTGGCAAACTCACCTGGGAAGAGCTGAGAGCAGAGTCTTTTTCACAAGCAGGAATCCAAAGATAAGTAAAGTTTACCTTTGCACTTCTTTAGAGTAACTTAAGCCATCAGACAGAAAAGTGACAGTTTCTCCATTATTTCTGGGCAAATGTACTGGTGTGTCAGTGTTATCATGTTGGAAAACAATACCCAGGGGTGCTTTCCTACAAAGGAGTCAGTCACCAGAGTGAGTGCAAGGAGTGCATCGGGCTCTGAGCACGGCGCTGAATTTAACCAATGTAGGCAGCTACTGGAGGTGTGAAATTGAAAAAGTCATGAATGCTTCCTGCCTTATTCTTTCTAGACAGGTTTCTTGTACTTATTTAAAGGCCAGGAGTCCCAAAGGACAGTGTTACCACCTTTATTACTTTCTCTCTAATGAGATTTTTCAGATTTGTGGCAAAGCCCCATCCCCTGACACAAATGAGATAGCAGGGTTTGCTGCATCCCTCAACGTGCCTTCCAGGGAAGGGGCAGCTGTAACTCTTGCCAGTCTGTATTTCCTCCTCTTTCCTTCATGCATTCAAACCTTGACACGGGGATACTGTCCTTTCTGAAGGGGAAAAATTCAGCCTTGACAGAACTGTTCTATCAGTCAGGCCCTGGGAAGAGGGAGGTTTGCTCAGAATTGTGTTTCATATCAGACTTAGGAGTAGACTTGGCACCCTTTGCTTGCAAACAAAAATCCATTCAAAAGTAAAGAAACCTACTCTCTGAAGTCAGTACGTATATCACACTGCCCTTAAAGGCTTTAATTCACTATTACTTAATCTCCCAAGCATTTATATAGTACTGCACTTCACTTGCAACTTCATATAATGCAATTTCATACACCTGCAGCCTTTGGTACCACTATTTTACTTTAAAAAAATGTAACGTGTGAGTCAAGTGAAGCCAACTTGAGCTTACTTCTTTGAAGGACATAAAGTTATGTGGCATGGTGACCATTTTATATTCTTGGAGGTATTTAGCACAGGATAGAATGGCAACTTGAAATACTAGAGCCAGGAAAAACATAAATTTGATAAGCCCTATTTTTTTTCCTGACAGAGATGTGTATTTTAGCAATCAATAGTGACTTGTACAAAGCCAGACTGGGTCATTTATATATGAAATCTATTTTATATTTTTGCAATTTTACATGGCAGATTTTCCTGTGAAATATCCGAATGGATGGTGGTTTATTTTCCTTGTGACTCTGTGTATCTCAAGTGTGCATGCCTCTCACTCTAGGAAATGTTGCTGCATTAATAAACCCATAACGAGTTTTATCTCCTGACATTTTTCTGGGCAGCAGGACTCAGTCTTGCTGTTTTCTAAGATACTCTTTGGTTCACTACTGTCACCTGCATCATCCTTCTGATGAAAGTGTGAGAAATCCCATTGCTTAAGAGCTCAGTTACGGGGATGTTGAAGGCAGCACTTTTCTCCCATGGTCTGTGTGAACACTGCAGAAGAAAGATACCACCCCAACAGTCCTGAATAAATCTGCCCTGCCAGGCAGACAAACAACAAAAGTGGGAGGGGAGGAGAGTAAAATAATTAGTAAGTGAAAATCCTGAAGGCAGTAGGATGTACAGTTTGTCTTTTTTTTCTTGTGTGTGTGAGACCTGATGTGGACTGATACAGATTTTGGAGGGAACACCGCCACCTGATTCCTGAGGCCTTGTGGAGGTGATTTGGGGAATGCATAGTGCTTCACCCCACAAGTTGGAAACATGAGCAGAATAGGTTGTGCCTCCCTCCCCCGGCCGGTGACACGCCTCTCTCAGAAGTTCACTCCTGCATCACACGTTCCTGCTGTCCTCCAGCTTCCCTCGCTGGCTCAAGGGTCAGCACCTCTGCCACCCTGCTCCCACTGGGTGGATCCAGCGAGGAGCTGAGCGCTTCTGGGGCTGTGCCTGTGTGGTCTGGGAGCCCTGCCCCAGGTTCCTCTGGGCCTCTCAGATCCTGTGCTGGCTTGGAGCTGCACAGGGAGGCAGTTAGCAGTGACTGCTTAATTGGTGCTGTAAATGCACGGGTAAGTCTTTTAGTGTCCATGAAATCAACACAAATGCCACGAGAGGAACATTTGTTTTTAACAGCCACTTGGCTGGGGAGATGCCTTGCATTGATCCCGGGCTGTTGGACTGCCGGAGCTTTATCCCAGCGCAGTTGTCAGTAATGAACTGGTGCTGAGGAGTGGTTGAAGGGCTGAAAGGACTGCAGCTCCCTAATGTTAATCTCACCCCAGAGAGAAAGGATGACTCCAGCAGATATAAATCCAGGAAAAGTATGATCTGAAACCAAGGTCCTGTTGCTTGAAAGACTTCTCTCAGAGACTTCACCTCTGCTCATTCTGGCAAGGTTCCGGTACAGGAATCTTGCTATAGGGTGTCACACTGTACTCCTCTGAGCTGTGCAGGGAATCTTTCACAAGAAAGATGAAAAGTTAAAAAAATAGATTCCATGACTGAAAGAAGAGCAGATAATTGCTATTTGTCTCTTTGAGCTTTTGTGGGCAGATATTGAATAGAAAATGGTTCATATAATTGTATTTTTGGGAGCCTAGTTGCAGCCAAAGATTTATAGGGTTTTTTTTCCTGAAAAACCCCTGCTCTTTTCTATTTTAAAAGAGGGGCTATCACCAAGTGTCACCCTGAAGAATTGGACCCACTACAGTATTTTGTTACATATCAGAAAACAAAGTGCAGGGTTGGTACACTATTAAGCAACAGCAGCGGAGCTGCCACTCTCAACCTCATTATTCAAGCCTCTCTTTAGTTCAATTATACACCTCTACAGCTAAGGAAGATAGATGAAGGTCATTTGGGAGCTGTAAACCACAACGCATTGAATGCAGAACTATGTTCTTAAGCTGATTTACACCTTGTTCTGCAGTGTTGTACAGCATGGGGCTTCGATTGAAATGCAGAGGCAGTGATTGAAAAGCCTTTTTCCTCTTCTTAGCTCCAGATCCACTGCCTGTAATTATTATCTTGATTAGATGGTGAGAGACAACGGCTTCTGCTTCCATACCTGGGTGGTGACAAACCCCAAAATCTTGGGACTAGGGCAAAGGACCCACCAGGGATGCACAATGGTGTTTACATCTGCAGTAAGTTAATTCTGGGCCCTGTGTATTGGTCCAACAAGGAAGAAAACCCGTAATTGAGGGAAGCAATTTGCCTTTCCAGGAGAGACAAAGAACTGCCATCTTGTACTGATTTACCTCCCGTATATCTCAGCATGAGGAGTGGCAAGCATATTGAAGAAAGTTAATTAAACAATGCAAGTGCACACACAAAAGAACCTTTTCATGCTAATGACAAAGGATTGTAGGCGTCCCTCACAGGAAGCAGAGACATTTAAAAGATAACATCGTCTGAGGTGTGCTGTACAAAGCAATCTGGGACCAGATCCTTAAGGAGGGAATCTGTGGGTGCCGATGCTGTCAGACTTCTGGGTCCCCAGAAAGGCCTCAGGGGGTCACCAGTCTGAGTTCTCTGGTGCTTTGGTAAAATAAACTTTGGTAAAAACTCTAAATCAGCCTCTCTGTCCCTAAACATTGTTCCAGAACCTGTGCAATGCAAGCACCTTGCTGTGCACGCTGAGGTTAAGTCGCACATTCTCACTTTCATCAAGGCAGGGGAAGCAGATGCCAGCTCTGAGGAGCAGATCCCACTAAATATCACCTGCAGCTCCACCGATGCCTTGGGAAATATTGTGTCAGTCTAAGCTAACTTAAGGGGGGAAGATAGGCAATAAAACCAAAATGATTTGAATTCTTTTCTGAAAGGTGGTTTGCTGAACATCCTGCACCTCTAGCAGCTCATCTTTATTTAGAAATAAATTCTAACAATACTCAGCTTTTGTCCATTTAACAGAGAGAGTGGGAATCAGTACAGAGCCACAAGTAGTTAGTTTTGACAGAGAAATAAAGACTATTTTAGCAATACTGTATTTCTCTCCATGAACCAGGGTTTACTTCATTAACATTTCCTCTCTTTTTATAGTAAGATAGAACATTAAGGGCCATGAATGCATCTTTATTTACGATATTTCAGAATTTGTTTCAGCTGGAGATTTTTTTTTAAAATATTTTTATTTACTGGAAATAACCACAGGAGACTTTTAAACATTAATATTGTATGACAAGGTTTTTGCTCTGAGATATTTAAACTTTTAATCATATTTATAGATACATGTTTAATCTGTAGAACTAGTCCTTTCAAGTTAAAATCATGCTATGATTTCAATATTGTGGCACTGCAAAAACCTAATTCTGTCCACAGATGTGCACATGTGATGCCCACTCATTTCATGGTACCTTCACATGAAGGCCAGCATTTCTTCTGTGTTGTTTGCCTGAGTTGTTATTATTTGCAGCACCTGATATCCTCAAGAAAAGAGCTTTCTGTCCATGTGCTTGTCAGGTTCTCCCTGCTGAGTTTGGTCTAGGAACACATATGCAGCTCCCACTTCTGGAATGGCCCCATCACATCGTTAGCTCTAATTGTACATGAGGCCAGTCCTGCCCTCGTTAAAAATCAATGAGAGCACCGAAAGGCCCTGAGGTTGCTGAAAACTGGGAGCTCTAAGAGTCCATCTGGGATAAATGTAATGATAATACATCCAAAGACAATAAAATTGCTATTATATATAATCTGCTGCTAACTTAATTATAGATATTCTAAACAAAAATCTGGAATCCCTTTTTCTCACAGGAGAAATCCTGCTTTAGTTGATAAGGCTGTGGTGTAAAAGCAAAGTGGGATTTGGCTCTGATGCACACAACTGCAATTTGCGGACTTTATCTGAGATTTTGCATTGATTCTTTCCTGCACTGAAGATTTGTGCTGCACTGTTTATAATCTTTTATCTTCCATTAAGTGTCTTTTTAAAGGAGAAAACATGTCTCAGAACTAGCCCCTGACTTCAAAATACTTTTGCTATGGAGATACTGGATATGCTGGATGTGCTTCTCAGCAATCACTACGAATGTAATGACCTGCAACTGTTAAAATGAAACTCTTTTAGTATTAATCCAAAACTTTCGACACAAACATTTCATAAAAACTTTGGGCAGAAATTCCCTCATATAAATCTAAGGTTGTTCCCTTGTAAGTTTTTGTTTGGTTTTTTTTTTCTCCCCCACAAATAACAATTTAGTTGCTGTCTTATTTTTCCCTCTTGGTTGTACTGATGCAATTATTTGCAGTGCTGCCTGGTAAATCAGATTAGGGAATGGTCTGGATTAAAAATCACATCAAAAGGGCTCCAAAACCAGTGGTGGTAGGAGAGCTGAGAGAGTGGTGCAGGGGTAGGAATGCCTGGGGAAGGATGAGCAGGAAAGCTGCTTATGCCAGCACAGATGCTGACAGCTTTTAACCTCAAACTGAGTCCCAGTGCCAGACCAGGTAGTGGTGTTGCCACTCTGATTGTGAGGGTGGAAACTGCCCACATGTTGCAGGCTGATAATGATGGATTTTCTTTCAGTCTTCTCCTCCCATGATTAACTAGTAATTGTACTCATGAGGCAAAATTAATAACTTTGAATAATCCTGGTTTTCTAATTTTTTCCCTTCTTCTGGCAGTAAACTTTGAATCTGCCATTCCAGCTGAAATGCTTTTCTGAGGCTGTACTGGCATCCTGCAAATTCTCTTGGAAAGGGTAAAGCATGGCTGTGCTCCAAAAATAGGGGAGCAGGGAGGAAGGGATGTAATCACTCTGGGATGCATGTTCTTTACCCTATGTGCAGAAATTCCCTGCAGAGAGCACTTCAGGGTCCATTTTATCTCCAGGAGTTGGCTCATATTCCAGATCCTTTCTTCAGAGGGACTTTGGACACCTGGAGATGTTGCTCTCTCTCAGATGCTGCCAGGTAAAATGACAGACCTTAATTTCAGGGATTGAAAATGCAAGATATCATTGACATTTCCAGATTTTCTTCAAACCAGGGATATACTAAGCCTTTTCTATCTAATCTTCCTTTTTTCCCCCTGTTTTTTTTTTACACACCATGAAACCCATCAATGTCAGCTCTAGAAATTATTGCAAGCCTTGTAGAGAGGCCACTGAGTGCATTGCAGAACTGGCAAGTGATGGTTTCTAGAAACCTTGCTGGGTCTCACAGCACCACGTGTGCATCACTGCAGTGCTTGCACCTTCCTTCTGCACCTTTCCCACAAACACTGTGCACAGGACAAACTGTGGGTCCTGTCTTCTGATCTGATCTTTTTCTCCTGTAAAAGTCCTTGGGGTTTTCAGTTGAGGAAGACTGAACTCACCCTGCTGGTTTATTGGAAAACATGGCAGATGTGAGAATTCTCTCCACTTGTACTGTTGGATCTTGGCAAGACTGTGTTTGCCAAGACGGGGTACCCACCAGCTCTTAGCTGGAACCTGCTGGGCAGAGGATATGGCAGTATCAGCTCATTCCAAGATATATTGGAAATAACAATCTCCTGCATGTGTCTAAGTGCTTAAATAGAATACTTAGGGGTTTATTTCAGCTTTCTCATGCAATAATCTTCTTCAGCAGCAACATCTGATAGCTTTACACAAAATCATAATGAAGTACTTGAGCAGATTATCCAGGCAAGCTCTCAATTAGCTGAAACATCTTGACCTATGAATCTGAATAAAAGGTGCTGAGCTTATTGTTGTGACCTTTGTAACAAGCATAAAACTGCTGTGGGTAGAGGAGTCCCTGAAATAGCCATAATGTGGGGCAGTATTTCTGAAAGGAGGTTCCACCTACTCAGTTTTCTTGTTAGATTTTTCTCTCATGGCCATGAGAGAAAAATCTAACAAGAAAACACTGAACACTGCAAAGTCAAAGCAACAGGTAGAGGAGTCCCTGAAATAGCCATAATGTGGGGCAGTATTTCTGAAAGGAGGTTCCACCTACTCAGTTTTCTTTTTTGCTCCCTGTATGCTGCAAGAGGGTTTATGAGCTTTGGTTAATGATCCCAGCTGTTCCCAAGGACCTCTGCTGCAGATAGGCTTGGACTGAGAAATGTAACATAAACAAGGAGCAGCTCTGTGTATCTGTATCTTTTCTTAATCAAGCTGACTGTAAGACATTATATGGGTACATACACATCATTGAAATGCAGAGCTTTGTAGGCACTAAACATCCAGTAAGTGATACATCATATCAGAGAGATATATTATTGAGCAAAGACATCGCTGTAAACTTCTTCTGTAATCAAAAGTACAAGAGGCCAAGCTGAGGGACCTGCCTTTCTTAGTCTTCTTGGGCCTCATCCAAGATATTTGCATGCACTGCATTGTTTGGTACTCCATCTATTTTTTTGGAAGGTGTCGAGCTGATCTTTCCAGAGCCTCAGTCTGCTCTCAAAGAGCTGCTCTGTCCTAGTGAGGGTCTGTTAATTTGAATGTGTAGGCCTCCTCCCATGTCCCTCCATCCTAATGAGCTGACTCTAATCAGAATACTTGCAGCTGCCTGGTGTTTTAATGTGAGATTTAGACTCATACATTCCTGGTTTTTCGATTCTTGCTGTCTTGGCCAGAGCCAGACATCTTGGAAATGACAGATTTATGTGACACAGATTTATTAATGTCCTTGTGTGCAGCCAGAACCAGGGCTGTTTTTCCACGTGTCCTGGCCCTGGTTCCTGATTCCTCTTTGCACCAACCATCAGGTTCAACCATGAAAAGTTGTGATTCTGCCCCAAGCACTTGAGGGCCCTGATAAGAGGACTCTGCCCCATCCTGCATGTCCTCTGACTCCAGGAACTGCAGCGTCTCCTTCTGTGCAGTGCCACGGTGTGTGGGAGGCAATGAAGCTTTCTGAGCCTGTCCATCAGGGATTGCAGGAGATCTTCGAGTCCTGCAAGTTCTCTGCAAGTCCTCTGACTACCCAGCTGCTGTGTAACTACAGATGGCAGGGATACCACTCTCCTCTGACCACGCCTGTTTAAAAAACAAAGGCACCACAGATATATTTTGTACGGGCTTCATTCCTTAGACCTGCCCTGAATGTGGCGAGTGGAAGGGGCACCTTCCAAAGGACCAGCATGCTGCTCTGTCTGCCTGCAGATCTTCATCCATGTTCAGGTTGGGTCAGTTTTGAATAAATGCAGAAGCAAAATGCAGAGAGAGACATCACTTGCAGATGAAAAAAAAAAAAAATACTACATTTACCTGCTCCTGTGCTGAGGTGTTGAAATATTTAGAAAAATGCAGGTGGAAGGGACCTCTGGAACTTATCTAGTCCAGTGCCCTGCCCAAGGCAGGACTATCAGAAGGAGCTGAGGTTAAGTGCTTATAACCCAAAGATCATAGAACCAGTTCCCAGAGTCTCTGCTGGACCTTTTCCAAGCCCAGCTGCTGGGACCATCCTGTTACCTGTGTACAAGCAAATGGGTGGAGTGGGGAATTCACAGCTCTGGAGGATGAGCTTTATATAACACAGAAAAAGAGTCCTGACTGAGTTACGTGGGAACACAGAATTGCAGCAGCATAGTCTGGGTGGTTTTAATACAGTCATAGGTTTGGAAGCCTGAGCCATTACGATTGTCTGTTCTGACCCTCTTCATGATGATACAGGGCCATTGAATAGTCCTAATGCTGGAATAAGAGTCTGCTTAGCACTACTTTTCTATAATGATTTCTAACTATTATAACATTTTTCTGAGTTATTCTCTAACCCCTAAATTACTCTTTTTCATATAAGGCTGTCTGTCAATCTGTTCTTTACTCCTCTGACAGCTCGTCCCCACCTTCCTGTGTCTTGGGTGCCTTTTTTTCTGCTGTCAAGCTCAGGCTAATTCATTTTCAGTTCCCTTAAGAGACCTGTCTGAGCACTGAAAGATCTGGACTCTCGCTATTTCATTAGCCCTCATTATTTTTCAGTTAATGGTTAGCTGGCAGCATTGGTTTTGATTTTTTTTTTTTTTTTTTGGTAACAGGAATGAAACAGGTTTGTATTTATAGTCCTTTCTCATCAGTCTCAGGGAGAAAAATATATCTGTCTACAAAGATATTACAGTGTCCCTGAATGCAAGCTTTATTGTTATTTGCATCACTTTCAGTTATGCACAGTTTTAGTGGGGAAAGTATTGGAAGTTGGAGTGCATGCAGCTGTTCAGGATGCTGGCAAATCCTGCCACAGATGCTCCCATTCCCTTCTTTGTGACAGGACTGTCATTTTATCAAGGCACTGAAAGGGAAGCTACTGGCAGAGACACAGAAACAGCACTTGGTTTTCTCATAATGCTGAATGTTTTCTGAGGCCTCAGAGATACAGCAGAGCTTTTAGGGGTAACGTGATTAATTTTGCTACTCTGGAAGAAAGCACAGAGAGTTATCGACTTCAAAGTGTCATTGTTCAAGCTGGCTTTGCAGCCAGACGTGGTTTTCCAATGGGGAAGTGGGAGTAGCGTGCTTCCCTGATTACCCTCGGCTGATGTTATTAATTAATCAAGCACAAGCTCGTTACAATGACTGAGGAATGACTCATGAACAATCATACCAACTTATTTATTTATTTATTTTGTGGAGGAGAGATGAGAGGGATATAACAAAATATAACAGTAGCATATGACAATATTTTCCCGAAGACAGCAGATTCACAGGAAAGGAAAGATTGGAAATACTCGGGTCATTAGCCTGAAGTTTTCAAAATGAATAGGGATGTTGGGTTCCCACGTCTCCTCAGCAGCTTTGGTAATCTCAGCTCATGCAAAGTCTATCAGAAAATCAGCTAAGCATATCGTAATTCAGAAGAGGCTTAATAGCCCCGTTGAATTTACCTGCATAAAATTATGCATGCAGGGTGACTTGCAGTTGCTGCTCCAGTGAGAAACAGAACTTTGGAGCCTGGGATTTGATGAGCTCTAGTAATAGCCCTTGTCTGGAGCAGCAATTGCATGTGAGCAGCCCTACTGAGATCAAGGTGCTTGTCACTTGTGATCCCTTTAGCAATAATCCGAGTGGTTATCTGTAAGAAATATATATATTTCATTCTTCCAACCTGGCCAATCTCAGAATCTGTATGAATTCTCCATTTTTCATTCCTTCTCTTATTATTTATTCTCTGTTGATCTAGCATAGACAAACCATCTCCATAACTGAGTTTACATGGAATGTAAAACCTATGTAATTAACATTAGTTATAATTATGTTTCAGCGCTGATGGGGGAAATGACAAGAAATTTATATTTAACAGAGAAAGGAGGAGATGGAGAAAGGATTACAAGCAGTAGTGTCTGGTAATGAGGTTAGTGACATAAAAGAGTTATCCAGAATTAGCAGCAGGAGCAGCATTTGCTTTCCTGTTTTTCCCAGAAATGGCTCTGCTAATAAAACAAGCACAGATGTGGAATGGTTTTACAGCTCATCCTCAAGTATCCTCGCGCAGTGGCTGAAACCTAATCATTACAATGTTTTGCATGAAAGCCAGAAAGTGAGCAAGTCATTATGTTGCTACGTGTTGACATGGTTCCTCGGTATCTTCCTCCTGAAATAAATACAGCCTCTCTGTAGATTTGCTATAATTGGATTCTACTGCACTGTAATATGTAAATTATAAACTTCAATTACCAGTGTATAAAAATAGAAAGTCATGTAAATGTCTCAGGGAAAAGTGTTTGAGCAACTACGAATATTTAGGATAACCGAAATGTGTGCTATTTTGTTACAGTTGTTGTCATTACCCTGAATCTTTAGGGTGTTTTTGTTTGGTTTTTATTTCTAATTTTGCAGTTTTTGTTTCGTTCAGCTGTGGCAGTGAGCTACCTTTCACCTGTGTGGTCCCATACAGCTCTTTAGTCTGTCTGTGGTATTTTGAGAGCTTTAAACAAATAGGCAAAAAGCTGTTTTAATTTGTGGTGGTTTCAGCTGCTGTTAGAATGCTGTTATAGTCTGGGTGTTTAGCTTGCCAGTTACTGTTCCTGTACGGTCTGTGGTGAGTGACTTCAGCAGTTTGCAAGTCTGGCTTTTGAAAGGCTTGAGAGTGAGGAGGGCCTCCAGAGAGGGGTGTGGTACAGTGAGGGACATCCCCCCACAGGACACTCGGCCAGGGGGTGACATTCCACATGTGGGTTCCCACAACAGAACAGACATGGTCACACGAGCAGGAGGGGGGGAATTAGGGACTGGTTTTCTTTGAGATGACATTTCATAGCCCAGAAATGCTGGGTTTCACCACCGTGGAGGCTCTTGGCGCTCAGCGCTCGTGCCAGGGGAGAGGCTGTTGTCTTACAGACCTTAGCAGGGAGCAGATGGGAACAAAACCTGCAGCAGCTGTACTGGATCAAATGATGGAGCATCATGCACAAGGCATGAGATTGGACTTGCTGATGTAATTTGTCAAGTACAGTTGTTTAGGGGCAGCCAGCAGGAAAATGGGAGAGGGCTGAGTTCATCGGTGCCAGCTGAGTTAACAGAACAAAAGAAGCAGTCTTTGCTCCTTCCCTATTTTATTTTATCAGTGAAGCTCACTTGCTTTGGTTCCTTAAATAAGGACCAAGCCTAAATTCCATTTTCATCTTTTGCATCAGCTCAACTCTCTGTTTTTCTGAGGCCTTTCTGTTCCAAACTTCTCTTCCTGAAAGCAGCTACCTGAGGAATGTGTTCCATCCACATGGCACTGACACTGTATCAGTGTGCAGGATTCAAACAAATGGGCTGGGAGCTCACATCTGAAGGTGAGCTTTACAGCTGGTGTCTAGCACCATTTTCCAGGGAGGTCATTCCATTACAGTCAAATTACATTTACTTTAGTGATGTAGGTAACAGCAAGCCTTCTGTGGTGTTGGTTGTTCCACGTGGATGTGTCGCAGAAAGTCAAAATTTATTTCTTACCCCTCTAAGATGATTTCAGTAACAAAGAGAACAAGAAGGAAATGTGAATTTCTTCTACCTACTACTTAATTTGAGACTTGCTATTTTTATCTTAGTGCAGTTTAATGTTATGCCAAAGAAATCCAGCATTCTCTTTCTATAGAAAATGTGTGAATTCAACTGTTGTCCTTTGTTCACTCATATTCTGTGTATAGGTCCAAACAATTTTTAAGAAAGAAACTTTCAAAGATACCTTGAAAGGACATAATTTTCATTGAATTCTAGTGTGGTACTGGTGTCTCATTCTTGAAGACTCTGTGTAGCCTAGGAGCCTAAAAATCTTATGTTACCCTCAGGGCAATGCAAGTTCAAGTAACTTTAGCAAACTACTGTATTTCTCCACTATTCATTAATGTTAGATGATACTGAAATTTGCACTTTGAGATGATCGAGTGCAATACCTAAAATCCCATGACAAACCAGGCCTTACATCCTCAGTGAGAACACAGACCAGGACATCTGCTTAAAAGCAGTACCGGTTTCAAGATACTTTTGTACTAAAGTGAAAGAACAAAAAACCTGCTGCTCGCTTCAACGGGGCTTGCAGGTATGGCTAAAGAAGAATGCTTTTATTGCTAAGAATTGCATTTCCAGGGAAAGGCCTTTGATACTAAAGAAATAAAAAATAAAAAGAATTGGCTGTGCAATGCTAGAAAAATCCCTTCACTGCTCTCCAGCTAGACCTGAGCCTATAACACAACAGGATCCTATCACGATCTTTCATTCACTGAGACCACTATATTTTTTCTTGACAGAGCAATCACTACTTAATCTTGTTAGGATAGATGGTAATGGAGCCTAGTTGTAAAATATCCCTTTGTATTTTTTCTTCTATTTTGTTTTGAATATATTGCTTTGATTTTTATCACATTTATGTGCACATTAAGGCACAATTATTCATTGTTAAAGTCAATTTGCAATCAATGTCATTTTCTGCATTTTGTTTACCCAGATTAGAGGTTTGATCCTACTCATTGACTTCAATAAGTGCTTGACTTACCCTCTCCCCCCTCTCTCTTGGATCTCCATTTTCCAAAGAGGTTTGTCCTTGGCCCTGGCCTTGGTGCACAATGGAAAGGGCCTGTGACACAGACTTGTGTGTTCTGAGGGAAGACTGGGGATGTTTACCTGTGCTGGGCAGGGCTCAGTGTCACCCCTTCAAGTCTCCCTGGCTTCCAGCAAAGGAAAAATGGAGGACAGGGGCTGGAAGAGAGTGGAAGGAGAAGTATCGGGAGGAGGAAGATGGCAGAAAGTAGTTAGCAAATGTTTAAGAGACAAAGTCATGCCAAGAGCTGGGCCTGGGCTCTCCTGTGGGTATGAAAAGCTGCAGGGTTTCTCTGAGCTCTCCTCTTCCCTCCAGGGAAAGGCCCTCGGGACAGAGGTCTGTGCATATGGGGAAATTCAGTCAATGGAGACAGCTGGAGGGAGGAGAAGGGAATGTTCTCAGTGCTTCAAGGGACAATCTAGAAGGATGAAAGCAGTCCCGTCTGACCTTCAAATATGTCACTGCTTCACAGTGGAGCCAGTTTTGAGCAATCTTCTTTGCAGTCACTAGAAACCTTCCTGTCTAGTGATGGAATATCTTATTCGTAACTTAAGGAAGGGGACATATGACAAGTGGTAAAGTCACAGGAAAAGGCAGAGAGCACAAATATCCCATCTTTACCACTTGTCATATGTCCCCTTCCTTAAGTTACAAATAAGTAGTTTTTTCTCCTATGAGCTGCATTCCTGTTCTGGTGAACAAAAAACTTAATGTAATATTAAGCAAAGAAAGAAACTCATTTCCCTATCTCTCTGACTTGACTCAAGCTATCAGTTACCCTGGAGTAAAGTGGAGATTAATCTACCCCATGTGTACTTGCAGTATTTAACAATAACAGCCCGCTTGTCTTATCAGTCTCCCTGTGGAAGTTTTGATCACAGAACTGGAGGAAGAATAAGCCTGTGTTTATTCTTGCTGAGGATCTTGACGTTTGGCAGAGTGTTTGCCTTGCTGGTTCTGTGCCAAAGCATTACGGGCTCCATTGGCTCTGCAAAGCTGGGGGGAGATGAGGAGTAGAAAGCCCCCATTAGGGAGGGTTGGGAGGAAACCTGCAGAGGTCACAATGCAGTTTTGCTACCCAGCTTTAGCTGGGAGAAGCTGAATCGCAAAGTAGGGTTGTTCCAAAGGCAGTGAGCCCTGCCTGCCACAGGGACCATGCCAGCTTAGCCACCACAGCCAGGATGGGATGGTTTCAGTAATTCAAATATGTTACTTTTGCTGTTCTTGTTTTTCTCTAAAGCCAGACTGCTTTCTGATGCTCCAGGTGAGATCATATCCTGCCCCATATATTTCAGTGTGAGGAATATCCAGTTAGCTTGCTTCTTGCCACTCTGTCCCTGCCCAAAGGAATGTTCTTCCTTGGGTGACCTGAATAGTCCAAATTGTCTCCCTCATTTAATCCTGCCTCAAGAAACCCCTGCAATGTGCTGTGCACAGGAATTCAGCTGGTCAGCTCTGTAGATTAGTGGCACTTAGGAAAGAACATGTTTCATAGAGAGTTTTTGTTTAATAAATGATAGTGAAGAGTGTCCTGGAGTGTTGTTACTGCTAACGTTGCACTTCCTCTGCCACTGCCTTAATTTAATTTCCTTTAAAAGTACATTTTGAACATTTCAAGGCACTGAAAGTGCCTGATGAATTCAGGTATGTGGAGTGTATAATTTCAACCTGGACCATGTAATATTATTTCACATGAATAACAATTAATAACCTTTGGAGAATGTTGCGGAGGGATAACTCAGATGACTCAGTGTGAGTTAGCAATGAGCTTCGTTTATTGATCAGTTACATGCCTTAATATAAGTCCCATAATGTGCCCATGCATATTCTGTAACCCAAGCGTGCTATTGGTGTGCTTTTGCAAGTCAACCCCCCTTTTTTGTTTCCCTTTTGCTAGTGCCAACATTCCCGTTTCCCATCCTCCTTCTGCATTCCTACCTGACTAAAAAACATCTTGTTATTGTATAGTTCCCTTGGGAAAGACACAGTGTCCTTCGGTTTACATCCTTAAACTAACTGACTACGCTGTTTTCCCATCTCCTCGGCCACAAGCCGTTCCATGCTCACTTTCCTTCATCTATTCTGCAACAGGAGAACATTCTCAGCCTCAGATGTATGACCAAAAATCGTGTGTCAGCCTGTCAGGAGTTACTGTGGTTTTGTACCCATAAAGGGAAACGAATCCCCCACTTCTCTTTTGTCCCAGTTCTGTGGTCAAGGCAATCTCCTCCCCTTGGATCATCCCTGGAGCACCATGTCCTGCTGTTTGGGAAGGGAGGAGCAGGGTAGACCTGCAGGCTCCTGGGTCTCATGGCACCCAAGTCTCCCAGTGAGAAGGGGAACAGGAGCAGCAGAGATGCTGCCTCCTGCTTTGTCACTTCCATGGAAGAATCCTTATGTGACAGCTCGAGTCAAAGAATGCGA